>VZRN01004778.1:212788-317080 GCA_013397935.1 Dasyornis broadbenti | reverse complement strand
CCAGTTGTTTGCATCCATTTTTATTCCACAAAAGTAGAAACAAGTGCAGAATGTATGCTGTGGAGTAAAGCAGCCTGAAGGCTTTTATATAAACCCATCCCCTTACTGTTCATTGCACTGAGAAGAAAAACAGAAAGATGAGATTCCTCAACGAAAGTAAAACAAGAGGCAGAAACATAATCTCATCTTTTCTCAGGAAGCAGGCAAATCTCTAGCAGTATTCTCTAGTGCTGGAATTAATCAGCTTCTGAATAATACGTTTGGACTGCTTGGTGAGATGATTCTGAGTTAGAAAGTCTCTGAGAAGCCACTCTGCAAGTGGATGAAAGAAAGAAAGGAAGGTATGGGGCACGCTGTACACCAGTTCAAGGCTCTGTTTTGGAAAAATTGGCTCTGCCGTATGAGGCAACCGGTGAGTATTTGGAAATGATTAAAAAAGGAATATTTTAAATCTTTTACTATCTGCTGGAAAGAGTGTACCTATTGATTTTCCCTTTTCTCTGCAGATTGTTAAGGACAGGCTGCCTGCAAGTGGTTCTTGTTTTGCCTTTGGTCACCTAATTGTTGAAAACACAAGTAGAGAAAAAAACGTATTATTTTAATTCTGAAATGGCTGAATACAGCAATGCTCCCCAATTTGCGAGTGAGACAGAAATCCCATAAAAGTTTTGAAGAGCCACATCTTATCTTTTAATTAACATTAGATACTAGCAGTGCTGGTAGCATTGGCAAGGGAGAAAATAAATTTTCTTCACATTACAGGTGCTTACAGGTAATGTAAGAAAGCTTGCATGACTGTGATCAAAGTCTAGATACAGGGAATGTATTGTGTATAAAAATTGTATAAATGTCTAAATTTCCTTTCTTATCTGCTCTCCAAAGCTTAATTTAACCTTTCAAATTCCAATATGCAGAAGAATCTGGCAGCTCCTTCAACAGAAGTCAAAATTAAAATGTTGAAATTTAGATATGTCATTCACCTTTACTGTGATTGAAATTATTTTTTAAGATAGAAGGAAGTGAATTTTCTCAAGTGAGAAAACATTTTTATGGAAAAAGAAAAGGTCACTTCAGTTAATAGTTTCACACTGATTTCACTTGTCTGTAACAATCTGGGGATTTGCAATGAAGCATGTTGGCTGCTTTGAATAGGATTTTTTCAGTCAAATAAACACACAGCTTTCAGTTTCAGAAATATTTAACCTCAATAAAATTGTGATTTACAGAAGAATTTCTTCTCCAAATTATCGAAAGTGATGTTTTATAATACAAAATATACTTTTGAGGGTAGGGTGCTGTTTGTCATATTCTTCTCTGTTCCTGAACGCTTCTGTGTGTTTCATTGGTGTGCATCAAGTGGCTTCTCGGCATCTCCTGTTTCCTGCATGTGGGTCTATGTCTCTTGTTCTGTGTAGTTTTCCCTCATGTATTTCTAAAGGACAAACTATTAATTCATGTAAGTTTTAAGTCTGCCTAATTGGTAGATTTCCTGAATAGAGAACTCACTGAGATGCAGATTTCTCCAAACTAGGAATTACAAGGGTGATCCAAACCAAACTTAATTCTGCCCGTTGAGAGGCAGAAGCTGTGCTGGGGAACTTGCAAAACCTCCTTGTGTGCTGTTGTGCAAACACTGAGCTGTGAAGGTGCTCCACGTGCAGTTATGGGAGGAGAAATCCAGGTGGATCGTCCACCTATGCAGAGGTGGTCAGACCCCTGTGAATCTGAAGAGAGAAGCATCTCCTGAAAGGTCTGATGTGCTTCAGCTCTGTTTCATATTATGTAAATCCGCCTGTATATGACAATTTTCTCCTCATGGTTATTTTTCAGCAGTTAGGGCTGGAAGACGAGCGCTGTTAAACTTACAGTGTCATGAGTGCCATGTGGCATTAGTTGATATTACACAGTCAAGGGTGAAGGGACTGTGACAGATGTAAGAGTTCTGTAAGGAGCAAGTGTTTTGACTGAAATTCAGATTGGCATCAGCACCTCCTATCAATATGGTTCAAAGGCAGGACAGGTTATGTTTGGATATGTGTTGGAGTTTGAAATTGCACTAGTGCCAGAGACACATTCTCATTCCTGTTTTCAGAAGCTTTTACTTCAGAACTACAGATTCTTGAAGCTCAGAAGATACACACTACGAGGCAAATGTACTACTTTAGGTTTCCATTGCTGCATTTCTTAACTATTGTTTAAATACTATTTATAACCATCCAAATTTGTAGCTAGATAATGGATGAAATGTGATTCCCAAATTCTGATGTCCTAATTTAGAGGACAATTGGAATTAAAATCATCTGGGTCCTAAATCTCTGTTACCAAAACTCACCATTCCTCCCAGGTGCATCTCCCCAGAATGTCATGAGCTCTCAGGCTCCAGTTCCCCTCAATGCCTGGACAAAGCATCTATATGAGGACTGCAATCCTGCAATCTCACAAATGCCCTTTCTTTGGGCCTTCTGTGGGTATTTCTTATTTGAGCACAAGTAAGCCTTATCCAGCAGGATTACTTTCCCATGTTTACCACAAATAACTTTCTCATTAAGATCAATTTGCATTCTAAATGTCTGTAGTATGCTGGTAGTTCATTGAATCCTCCAACCTGTTGTTGCCTCTGCAGCCACCTTCTCTGTTCTCATCCCAAATTCCTGTCAGCAGGAATAGCAGTCTCTGTCCAAGCTGTATCTTCCTCTGGTGGACAGTGCCAGAGAAGGCAGGCCTGTGTTTGACCCTCCCTGCAGGCTGCCTTCCCGGCTCAGCCTTAGCCCTGGCTCACCTGGAGGTCCAAGCTCCCAGCAGAGCCTGTTACTTTTCCTGGGCCCTTGTAGGAGAGGCCTTTCCTGCCAAGGGCCCTGCTGCCCTGGCATCCTGCCTGGCTCCCTGCCCTTCAGGAGCAGCTGCCTGGTGCTGTGCCCTGGCTGCCAGCTGGGCCTGCCCTGAGCCCTGAGGTGGCACCAGGGAGCCCAGCCTGCGGCTGTCCAGGGCGTTCCCTATAAACCCTCTGAGCTCTGGTCTCCCACCGCCCACCTGAGCTTCTTGTGGGACCTTTCCCCAGCCACTGGCTGTGATGGTGATGCTGGTGGTGTGTGCCCCAAGGCACAGCTGGACCTTTTCCAGCCCCTCCTGGCAGCCTGGTGACATCCCTTCCAAGTCTCTTCTGCAGTGCCCCTTCCGCCAGCTGCTGCAGCTGGCTCCATTCCCCTCAGATAGCCCATGGATACTCTGCAGCAATGGCTCTGCTCCACAGCAAGGCCCTCCGTCTGACCCCAGACAGGAGGAATGGGGATAAATAAGCCAAGGAAGGGAGGATGCTGCCAGGGCCCCAGGGCTCTGCTAAGTTTAATGTCTGTGAGCAGCTTCACTGGGGCCCAAGGCCCAGCTGCAATGGGGCTTCTGTGCCCTCCGCTGCCGCCTGGGAGAAGCCAGAGGGATACCACTCTCCAGATCAGCCCTTGTGCTTGGCCACTGTTTGGCTTGACCTGCTGTGGTCCTGACTGAGGATCTGGACTCCCGGTTGAGGCTGGCTGTGATAGTGGGGCCTGCCCTTCTGGGGTCCCTGGGAAGGGTCCCCTACCCTGCTGGGGGGCATTGTTATACACAGATCCCTGCATCCTGGGGAGCAGCCAGCCCTTGCTGATCTCTAAGAGACTGAAAGAACCATCCTCACTTTTATTAGCTTGGCTCTTGTATTGAGTATGATCAGTTTAGATAAATGGCGATTTCCCTAAATTTCAGGAAACCTTTAGTTCCTTGTCTCATGTTCAGCACAGATGTCCTTCTCCACTTGGAAGACTCTGCTTCTGGATTTTGTTCTTGAGCCTTATGTTACTGTTCTTAGGCATTTTTCTGACATGCTCAAGTTTAAGAATCACTTCTGTGGTGGAATTTGGTTCCACTCTGACAATTTAGAAATAAAATCCCCAGTATACTTCAGAGAAGTTAACAGCTTCTAATGGGAAATCTTCAACGTGGCTGTCATTTCTACTGTGTTTCTGTTACCGAGTTCCCTATTCACACTTTCCTAGCGCAGTTATCAGTGAATCTAGAAGTCTTTTGAAACTTGGCTGAATGGCAATTTCTTCCTTTCTGCTGCTGAAAAATGACACAATTGCTTTTCTTTGCGTTTTTTTTTTGGTTTTTTGTTTTTTTTTTTTTTTTTTTTTTTTTTTTTTTTTTTTTTTTTTTTTTTTTTTTTTTTTTGTTTTTTTTTGGTTTTTTGTTTTTTTTTTTTTTGGTTTTTTTTATTCTGTGCAATCTGTTTGAGGGTTTGTGTCCTCTCTACAGAGGCATGAACAGGCACTGTGAATGGGCAATCTTCTCAGAGGAGATACGCTCAAAATCTGTGGGTCCCGTGACGCACCGGCTTGTGTGCCTTGTTATTGTGGCCCTGGAAAAGGGAACACTGGCATATGAGATGTGTAGCTGTGGGCACTCTCAGATCTGTTAGCTTGTACTCATTTGGTCTCCCCTCCCAGAGGTGACGAAGGTGGCTTTTGGAGAGCATTGACTGCAGGTAACAGAAAGGGTGTAATGGCTGCAGCCAGGGAGCCTGGGAAGAACAAGTAGGTATGTCACCAGGAAGGGCTCAGGGGAGAATGAGGAATCGCAGTAAGGTGCAGAATACTGCTGGCTTCTTAGGAGGCTCAGGTATGGGAAAGCTGAAGGTCACTGTCATCACTTTGCCAGAGACACAGGCTTATCCTGAGGGAAGTATAACACTATAAATCAAAATGAAAACTTCTTTTCTGTTCTGAAATCAGTATAAATTAAATTTCACAGTTATAAGGATTGCAAATAGAAGTGTCAGTTGTTTATTTGCTTCAATGTTCTTATTTTTCCTTAAGTAGTTGTGGAGAGAACATTCAATGATTTAATTTTAAATTAAAAGACATATGAATTTTAATGATTGGTTCTCAAACCCTGTTTACTATAGACTGATGATATTTTGATTTCCTATTTCAGGTCCTCTCTCTCACTGAAATACTGTGGCCATGTGTGCTTTTCTTGATTCTAGCTGCCATCCGCTTCCAGGAGCCCCCAAAATACAAGGAAAACTGTATGTTTTGTTTCACCTGTGTTCTATTTTGGTTGCCTCTGCTTGTAGAAGTATTTAGCAAACACTGAAGACATCCTAGATGGGGGGACTTAAATGTAGTGGAGTTGATGGAAAAAGTCCTGCAGTGGGATTCAATCTGGTCCAGCTATGGATCTGAGCAAACTGTATTTAGGTAGAAAAGAGATACAAAGTTTAAGGTCTGATTTGTCAGACAAGTTTTAGACATCGACTTTGGAGTAAGGTAGATTACTTTGGTTTTAGTTGCATTTATTCCTTTCTATTGAGTAATAGAGTTTAGATGACTAGTTCAGAGGTATATAATTTTCCAGTAGATAATAACAATTAGACAAGATTAACCTTAGCCCTATCCGCTTCCTGGGATTTAGAATTAATATTTTGTTAGATTCTTCCATTTCCTTTAACACTTCAAAACTTATTACAACTTCCTCCACCTTATAGAACTCTTTTTGCTTTTATCTTGTCAAAATATAACTTCATTTAGAAAATAATTATTTATGATATTATAATGTATTCAGTTTATTATTCTGTTATTCACCAATGTCAGTAAAATTGGGATAAACTAGCTTTAGCTACATTAAAAATCAGTTTGGTAAAACAGTTCTAGATCTGTAGAGTGAAATATCTGAAGAGAATCTACTCTGCACTATATACATTTACTTTATGGAGAGATACAGATAATTCCAGAGATATGGAAAAGTGGCTGTTTAGACAGTCTTGTTTGATGTATGTTAAAACAGTGCTGAATACGTATTCCTTCATTTCATGAAAGGCCGTGAGAAAAAAGGAGTCACTACTTTGTGAAGAGGCCTATATTCTAATCCAGGTCACGTGATTTTGGGCAGAGAGGATAGCAAGCACATGATACTGCAATAGTGTGATTACCAGGAAAATCAGCTTTTCAAAGATTGCTCTCAAATATCATATGCACCTTGTTGTCACAGCCTGACACAGAGGTTACTTATTTTCTGTGGTGACTGAGTTTTTTTAAATGAGACACCTGACATTGATACAGCTTCACTGCTTGCAGGTGACAAAGAGGCTTTTTAGGACAAGGGAGCACAATGCGATGGTAGTTTGCAATGCACTGTCACTAGTTTTAATTTTGCTGCTGCTTGGTTTTAGGTTACTTGGAAGCTCGTGATTTACCAAGTGGGGGCCTTTATCCTTTCGTGCGGACCCTGTTCTGTAATGTTGGTTCAAAATGCAGGAATAGCAGTTACACAACACAGCGACGCAGCCGCTTTAGGTAAGCTATGAGAATTTGACAGAGCTGTCACTATCACAGTGCATCTCTTTCTACAGTAAAGGTTCTGACTGCCTTGTAGACAGGGAAAATAGGAACATGGTTATTCTGTGCTAGAAGTTTCCTTCGGTGTTCTCATGAAAGCAAAACATGTAAGATCTTAGTCCTGCCTCTTCCTATTTTTTTTTTTTTTGCCTTCCATGGATATTTCATGCTGTTATTGGATAGAGAACACTGTTTGGAGGTAAAACTGTAAAGGCACTTTGTCATGTTCTTGCCCTTTAACTGCTACCATGTGAAAGTGTACTTTTATCCTTCACTAGAAAGTATTTTATTACATGAGGCTGAAGCTGAGCATCAAAAGTGTATTATATATGGATTCAAACTTTGAATAATTTGGGAGCATACATGGTGGGAGAAGTGAACACAGAAAAGCAAAACAAGAATAACTTTCACATAAAATCCCCAAAAGAGCCCAAAAGGAATAGCAGAAGTTCTGTAATAATAATAATAAAAAAAAAAAAACTTGGAAAAAGTTATCCATAAAAAGGCCTTGTCATAGGATCCTAGAATGCAGAAAGAAAAAAAGATTGATTTGAATTTGGAATTTTTCTTTCAGAAATGTGGTAATTTCAATTACTTGTAAAATGTTGAAAAGCATTGAGATGCAGACACTTATGCAAATTGGCTGAAGGGTATAGTCATAAACAGCCTTTCAAAATATATAACCATAAGGTCAAATTAGGGTGACCTAATCAGAATATATGTGTTTATATCTGTATGTTTATTCTTACAAAATTGAGAATATCCACCAAAAGATCTGAGAGGTCTGAGTCAGGTGTGTAAGAGCATCAAATATTCATGGTTTATTATTGCAAAGGTTTATAGGTAGCAATAAATTCAGCATATAGAAAGCTGGAAAGCTTCAGTATCACAGTAATAGGCCATAATACTTATCTATTGATCTAGATGGTCTGCTCCAGTTATTTATAATGAAGAGAATTGTTGACTGAGCATAAGGCCATGCAAAATAAATCTTGTTTATGGACAAACACTTTCTACCTAAAACAAGAATTTGTTAGTAGAATTGAAATCTTAACAATTTAAGCCACTATTAGTCAAGATGTGTTATTAGAAGAAATACTTACAGACAAAAATACCAGTATTAAAATAATAACAATAATAATAATAATACAGTTGTTACATGACCACCGAGTTTCTAGTCCTTTCCCTGGGGTTATGGTCACCTTTTCACTGCTGCTCTGGGTCATGTCAGTAGCTGCAGATGGCTGATAGGTGGTTGTGGCAAGTCATGATCCATAGTCCTTGGAGAAATGTGGTGTCGATGGCTTCTTTTTCACTCGAGGGTGCACTTGGGGTCACTTATGTTTGCTAATGCACTATTACACTTTGCTTGTTTTCCATTGGTCTGCATCTCTGGAAAACATTCAAATTTATGTGGTACGCCTGAATGTATACAGTATCTTTTACATTTGTTAGCTACCTGCTATTTTTTCTTGATACCTAGAAATTGGCTTTGTCCAGCTGTAGTTCTGAATTTTAACTGAGCGCTGGTGAGTTGTTTATAGCCTCGGTGCCAGCCTATGCACCTTATCATCCCAGATTCTCCAGTATCATACTCCAATACAGTTCATCTGTGTCCCTACCTCTCAAGGCCTCTACTATTATACTGGGCCTATGTTCTTCTGTACTGCTTTGTTAATCATAAATATCTCATTTTGCACTGAATGGTCTCTTGCTACTTCTATCTGTATAAAACTATGGTGGCATTACACAATGACAAGTGAAAATACACCAAATAGCCTGAGTCATCTGGCTAGGAAAAAAAAAGGTAAAACTAACCCAAGTCAAAATCAAAACAAGACAAGTTCAGGCAAAGCAAAGGTGGCAGACCCATGTGTTGCGGTCTTTCAAGCTCAGTAGAAAGCCTGTAGCCTGTTAATTGCAGTAGCCATACAATAATACTGGGTTGAAGAATTGCTGTAAGTGTTGGCCTGTTAAAAAATTGTTCCCTAAAAGGACAGGTTTTATTTACATCACTAGTTCAGATGCCATCTAAATGTGTTAAATCTCTAGCAACTACTAACTATATTGACTGCTCTGCATAATTATTTACACTGTTTTGACTGAACCGCCCAACTTATATTTCAACTCACAAGAAAATCAGGAAAGAATTTCCTGGAGGCAGTCTTAGACCTATTTAAGAATAAGGGAAATTATTCAGTGGCTTTCAATTTTTCAACTGAAAAATAAAATGCATGCATGTATCCGTATTTATACACTCAAGAGGCTAGACTGAGTAGCACATAGCTTAGGTAAGGAAAAAAGCTAAAAAGGTAGGATGAAGTTCATTCTGAGGTCAGTCTGTTCCACCAGGTCCATCAGTATAAATTAAATCAACCTCAGGGTTGCTCTGACTTATGCTGGCTGCCAACAGCCTTAGGAATATAGACTGTCAGTTTGATCAGTCAAACATAACTGAATCCAGTGCCTGTTGACTGGAGAGATGGGGTGGCAAAGGAACAGTAATACCAATTATCTTCCCTTTAAGGATTTATATAAAACTGTAAGTCTGATATAGGAACATTTTTTTTTAATATCAATAATACTGTGTTTATTAAGGGTGAATCAGACACTGTGCATAGTTTGTATGGACATTTAACCATTTGTTTTCACAGCGTATTCCATGTTGGTGTGCTATCAGTTTGAAAGGTAGTTGTTGTCTTTGGGAGAAAGTAGTTCTATGACTTCTGTTGTAACCTCCATGGAATCCATAAACGACCAAAAATTATTTGTCAGTGAGCAGCCCCCACCATGATGGGGGCTGAGCCCAGGGTGAAGTTATCCCAGTGCAGGTCAAGCCCTCACAGATGTGTCCCTGTCCCTTCAGGAAATAATAGCCTGTGATATGGTGAGAAGATGAGCCAAGTGTAGCCTACAACCACATTAATTTTGATTTGCAGCTAGACCTGCCACCTCCTCTGATGCCTCGGAAAGCATCCATTTTTCAAGAGCTCTGTGGCTTTGCTCCTTGCGCCTGTTTTCAGCCACTGCAAAAGCTGCTGGCTGGCAGCTCACTGATATGATTCCCTAGGCTGATGCACCCAGTTATATCTCAGAGCAGAGGAGTAAGGAAGTATTCAGGAACTCCTCTGGCAAAGGACATTTTCCCCTGCTCTTTCCTGAATGTTCCACTCCCCACCTCATCTTAGTGGAGAACAGTGTAAAACTGAGAGCATGCAAATAAGATAAAAACCACACAGCCCAGGGTTCTATGGCCTTACACCCACATATTTCTATGCATCTGCATGGAAACATAATGGTTTCCCTGTACTCTGGATTCCATGCCAAATCTTGCAGGATATGGTGCGATTTGCCCTTGCAGTCCAGTCTTCTAAATCTATCTTAGTCAGACTTCTTAAAACCTAAAAGAAAATTAAGCTATTCTCAGACTTAGAACCACAAAGATCATGAAAGCAAGACTCTAAAGTGTTATTTCTAAGCACATTAGTTTATTTCTCTTTATTTATTTATAAGTAGTAGGAGTCTGAGCAGCCTCACCCAGTAGATGTGGTAGAGGCCCAGGACTGTCTCTGGCACTGCTGCTGGATGGGCCAGCCATACCCACGTGGTAGCTTTGTCTCCTTTTGCACCTGACTGGGCTCCTGGGCTCACCCTGCCTTGTTGGGGCTGTCTCTGGAGCCTGTAACACACCCCTGTGTCTGCCTGCTGGCTGGGGTCCTGGGGGACAGTGAAGGCATGGACACTTTCAGAGTTGCCTCAGCTCCTAGCTTGGCCCCCTCCTGGAACAGCCTTGCTCACGCCAGCCCCTTTCTTCTTATTGGTCTAAACTCTTTGCTTTATCAATACCTGGGCCTTTGTGGTTCTCTAGCAGAGGAGCATGAGAAGAGCTCACGTACAAGAGCAGATGTGGAAGAACAAAATCAAGGAAGATCTAATCTTCAGCGATAGTATTTGTGTAAGAATTGCTTACAAATGGTTAGATTTTTCTTTAATGAGGTGTATCTTCAAATTAGAAATAGTTCTGCAAGACAGCTTATGGCTGCAACAACTTACTGCAATATTGACTCTGTGTGGTCTGGGCCAGCTTTTGTAGTCTTGGGCTGTGTAGATGGAAAACAGAAAGAGAAGCAATTTTTGTGATCTTACTTGCATATTGTCAGAGAGTTGGGGAAAAAAGGAAATTTAAACGTGGGTTTCTCCATTTTATAGCCAATTAAGAAGAATTTTTTTTTTTTTAAATTCTGTATGTATTTTGGTCCATTGCATTTTAAGAAGGTTATAATTGTATCAGCATAGAAGACAAAGATTGTTCTGTGAGAGACACGCAGTTTGTTGTTGTCCAGCTTGTGTATTAGCATTGATGTCTCCAGGCTGTCCTGATATGGTGCAGAATGGAAGCCAGCTGGGGCTTTGCAATTTTAGAGAGAAGTTGTTAATATGGTGACAGGGTGAAGTTGAGATGAGTTTGCTGAGAGGCTTATGAAAATCACCAATCTAAATGGCATTTCACATCATAGCTAAGTTCTCAGATGAACTCAGAAACATTCTTATTGTCATCCTGAGTAACTGAATAAATTGGACAGAATTAATGTTTCTGAGTCATGGCTTTAGGAAATGACAATTACTTTTATATGCTCAAAGAGATACAGAGTCTTTTTGCTCTTTTGCAGTATTTTGTCATGATCAAAGCTTGTACCAATGCATGTCTTTACTTTGATTTTTGTCCTTATTAAATTTGTGGAAATGTACAGTTAAGGGATGAGCTAGCATGAACGAGAATAAAATTTTATATATACACTCCCCAACCCCTTCTTCTAACACCCCAATTCTAATTATGTATGTCCTCTCCTACAAATTACTGGCTTCCTCCTTTTGTCCTTTTTATTATCCCTTGCTTATCCTCTTTATTGTTCCTAGCAACTGCTGCTAGGAATTTCCTTGGAACTACTGCTGGACTTCCTTTACATGTACACACACAAGTGAGTTAATGTCGCCTTCTGCTCCAGAAAGCACACATTGAAGGTTCTTTGGGAGAGTAGCAGTACAACAACAAAGAATTTTTGTTGGCATGCTTTGAAAATTGTTTGCCTTGACTATCTCTGCAGCTGGTTTTGAAGCGTAGTTTCTTATCTTTAGGGCAAGATGGTGACACCTTCCTGCAATTTTCTGTAACCTGTGCTGAATTAAGAGATTGGTAATAACATGTAACACTCTTATTAGGAGAGAAATATGGTCCTCTATTACCATGTTGACAATATATAAAATCCTTTAATCTTAGCACAGATATTCAGCAAATAAGACCTCTGTAATAATTTAATCTATTTCATAAAACTGAGCCTGATAGCCAGTATCATGCCTGTTGCCATTTCCCCTTCCAAAGGAGGTTGTGCTCTCTTACAAGAATAAGCAGAGGAAGGACTGTGGCAATGACAGCAAAAGAGAGTCATGAATGGCAGCTGTCTGCCACGGCTTCTGCTCTGGAAATCCCCACATAGCTAGTAGCTCACATAGTTCACAAACAGCATGTCCAAACAGATGCTCTTGTCCTGCTGAGAGGCTTGCATTTGGGAAAGTGGTGCTTCTGTGGGTTCTTCAGTCTCCATATGTGCCTTCTCTTCTGTAATAGCCAGGCCTCATGCCTGGGATTTGCTCCTTTTGCCACATCCTAAATATCTACACCCCCTAGAGTTTCTCAGCTCCCTCTCCACTTTCACCAACAACTTGCTTTTCCCTGCACTTCGCCATGTAGCTCTTCAGAGCCACCATGCTCCAAGTGCTGCCAGCTGTTTTCTTAAATGTTTCTAGTCTGTGTATCTTCCCCCATCCCATTTCCCCTGCCCCATGTACTCTGTGGGACCTCACAGGGCAGTAGCTTGCATCCCTAGTCCTTCAGCCTGGGAACAATGAAAGGACAGCCTGTGTTATCTGGTGTGCTTCTGCTATGCGTCAAACAGGTGGCCAAAGCACACAAAATTAGATGCCAAGAGGACTTTTTTTGTTGTTTCCCTGCTATTTATTTACCCAAGATTTGCAGATCGAAGGTGCAGCAGAGTCAGTGATAGAGGGAGAGGGGAGGGAGTTACTGATTTTCCCCATCACTGCTGTGTACCCTGCTGCAGACAGGGAGCACCAGCAGTCCCTGGAGACAGCATTAAGTCCTGTTGTGTGCTCCTACATAAGTGAGGTGGCCTTTTTTCCCAGAGCATTGTTGTTTGCAATGTTTCTAAAACAGGGACATTTGTAGATGGAGATACAAGTCTTGGGTCTAGTTTGTAGGAAAACAATGTGGATTCAAATCCTGTCTTTATGCTCCACTTCTCTGAATACTTGTTATTATTTTAAGTGACCTTGTTAGGAGAGCTTAGTTGTCAATTTTAAGTTCAGCAAGTATTGGGGGGAAAAAACCCAACAAAACCTAACACAACCACTCCCTCAAAACCTCCCCCAAAACACCCAAAACAACTAAAACCTCTGAAAAATCCCATGGAAACTGAGCTTGAGTTTTGGTTATTTAAAGTTCTCACTGTGATTTTGTCATTCTGGTTAAGTGTTGGCTTCTTGTTCTTGTTCTTGGCTCAAAAAGCAGAATGCTAGGACATTTTCAGTATGTATGTAGTGTTCCAGTTCTTTGCCAAACATGAGTGTTCTCAGCTGTCTGAAACTTTGGGCAGTGGCAGTGTTAGTAATATTGGAATTATGTGGTAGTTTTCAAAGATAGCAGTTAAAGTGCAGCTTCTAATCACCCTAAAATCCACCTTCTGAACAACAGAAACCAGCTTTTTAAAACTTCATTTAAAAGAGAAAAGTATATGTTGAGGAATTGTTCTGCCTTTAGCCCACTGAAGTTTGAGGATGGTGAAAGAGTTTTCCAAAATGCTACTGGCTGTTGCCCAAGTTGGGATCAAAATAAGATGTACTGAAACAATTAAGAACTTGATTGTTTTAAGATTAAATTTTCTTTGTTTCCCTTAATCTGAAGTTGTTGACAGCTCTCCAGGTGTCTGAACAAATGAGGATCAGGGAGGGAGGGAAAGAGAAATGAAAGAATGAGAAAGTGGTGACTGATAGTTTTCTTTGGTTTGTAAATTGATCTCATTAGGTTTCTCTTTCAATAAGTCAAAATCGTGCTGAAAGCAAGTATTGGCATATCAGCTTGACGGGTAAGGAATGTAACTCTTTATTACATTTTTGTAAGTGGGATAGGACAAGAGGCAATGGGCAGAACTGGTACGCACAAAGTTCCACCAGAATATGAGGAGGAACTTCTTTACTGTGTGAGGGACTGAGTAATAAAACAGGTTGCCCAGAAATGTTGTGGAGTCTTCCTCACTGGAGATATTCAAGAACCATCTAGACACAAACCAGTGCCATGTGATTTAGGATGATCCTGTTTGAGCAGGGAGGTTGGACCAGATGACCCACTGAGGTGCCTTCCAGCCTGACCCATTCTGTGATTCTGTGACAGTTAATTGTGTTTCTAATGCAAAATATCAATGTTTTTGCTAGGCAGGATTTAGCTCTTAAGATCATTTGGATCTCCTATAAGATAAAACAAACTTCAACTTCTTAGTAACATACTAAATATAATTATTCTTTTGTTTATGGTGTTTTAGGAGAGTGTAAGTAATTTTGTCCTGTAGAGAAGGATTTAAATGACTCTGATTTCTGTTTTCATTTAAAAGTATCGTTAGAAAGTTGTGCTATTGAATACTCAGCAGATGGCAGTGTGATAGAGATAACATTTACCAGGGGTATGTCTGCAAGCTAAAATTAGGAAAAACCCAGTAGTAAGAATAAAATCCTGCTTTTATAGGTTGCTTCATGTATTTGGAAAAAACCCCTGGTACCTTAGATGCAATAGGAAAGCTTGAACTTTCCCATCAAAGAACTGTAACCTGGAAACATGATAAACCAGGGGAGAAAAGTTGAGTGTGTTCAGAAACATTAAGGACTTTTTTTGTATTTGTCTGTCCTTGGCTGCTGCCAGAATTGGCATAGGTGACCTCAGCAATTTTTCATTGCCCTCTTTCCTGAGGTTTTGAGAGTCAGTGCTGCAAGTTGCATGCTAATGAATTGAACTAAATAGAAATTGTATAAATACATGGTTGTTTTAAAAAAATCAGATTACTACTGTGAGTATATACACATTTTTCAGCTACTTGATTTCAGTGTATTACCTCATCAGTCCCTTTTTTTTTCTGTCAAAAAACAGTGCAAGCCCCCAGAGTGGTCCAGAGAGAGCCACTGGACCTGATCTAGACTTCATGGAAGAGATAGAAGAACTTGCAAAGGAGTTTATTAATACTACGGAGAAAGCTATGGCCTTAGAAAAGCTATGGGAGGAAAACTCAAGGCTCTCAGGTAAGCTGCGATCTTTCTAAAAATAAGTTTCTTTGCTTATCAGATAGTGATAGGCATCAAATGAAAGAATAGTTTGGTTTTTAAAATTAGTCAGTGAAAATTTTAGCTGATCTGAAAAAAGCCACTTTTATGATTAATATCACTGTGGCCATCAAAATTATTGGAAAAAAAAAACTTTCTAAAATTGTGCCCTTGTGTACTTGAGAGTTAAGAAAACACTGAGAGGAAAGCTTATAAGATAAAGATTATAATCAGAATACAGGTTACTTGATCTCTCATGAATTTAAAGTATTTTATGAGGATTTAGCTCTCCCTCCCCATGTTTTTCTGTTGTACTAAAGGGTATAGGAATGGAAAACAACAGTAGTTCACACCTGGTGACCTTCAGTCTTGCATAGAAAGAGTGAGACTGGAAATACCAGGATCTGAGTCTCCTATTCCATTTCCACCTATATTGCACAGCCTTGCTGCTGTAGCATGGGGGCATTGAAGACCTGTCACTACCCTGCCTTTCTGGCTGAGTTTTGAAGCAAAATGATTTAGGTGAAATGGTAGTTTTCATGCCTGGCCATCTGACAGCTAGTACATTCATCCAGTGTTGATATAATGATTTTGCCTCACTAAAAAGTGAACAGTAAGCAATGCCTTTTAAATTGTTTTTGTGACTATAGTAAAAGTGTTGGGAAGCATAGAAAATAAAATGGACCCCTATCTTTGGGATATTAGTTGCTTCATGTGTGTTTACTTCTGTAGATATACTCTTTGTGCACTGCTTGCTATTGCTTATAATATTGATTCTTCTAAAGATAACAATGCTTCTCTTTAAAGGAAAATATTTAATTTTGTAGGGCTCCACAACATCACCACTTTTCTAACTGTAAGTATTTTTTACAGTCTATTTCTAGATTACAGTTCTGGGGTTTGAGGCATCCTTATTATAATGGTTAGAAATTTGTATCCTGCCAAGTTTAAGTAAACTATCTTAAAAAAATTATGTGTGTTTAGGGAAAAATCATGTCTTGTAAATTTGATAGATGTTCAGTGGTTTTTAGATTACTTATTTAAACCAGTCTAGGTTGTTAATACCTAAAATCCACAACTATTTAAAGGCAATTTGTTTATTAGAAACAATTTAAAAGTGCATCTACCAGATGTAATTTTTTCCGTATTTGATTGATTGTTACTGCTACTTCATGAAACCTAGATTTCCAGTTTACAACTTGAAATTAGATGGCATTTTTATAGTAACATTTTTTAATTGCTCATAAGATCATTGTATTAAAGGAGCCATATCAATATGAAATTTAATTTCTGGAATGGAATATAGAATAGAAAGAATGTATTTCTCAATATTAAGAAAATATTTAGTTGACAGCAGCCAATCATTATTAGTAAAAGAGCTTGTACATACAAGCTCTTTTTATATAAATTTCTCTTTGTATAAACCATGCTCATTTCACCATTATGCAAAAAAGCCCCACTGAAACATTAATTTAGAGAAGCAAAGACTGCATAATAAACAGGTGTGATAAATCCTGTGTTGCGTAGGCACTTTACTGTATAGTCCTATAAAAGAAATTGTGTTATCCCAGACAGTTCATCTTTAAAGAGCCATTCTTTTACTATTTCAGACCCCCACAAACCCTGCAAGGAGCTGTGAGGCAAAGATGGCATGGCCTGAGCAGTTCCCTCTGGACTTAGAAATTCGCTGCAGGGCTAAAGAGTTCCTTGTGCTTGAGATCTCAAACATAATCCTTCTCTTGCTCTTCTGAGCAGAAAGAGACTCCTTAGCTTTTCTTCCAGCTACATTTTTCCATGAGAGCAGAGAGACATATCAGAAACAAAGCTTCCATAAGTTCAAAGGTCCACCAAAATAATGTGGTCTATTACAAAATCGAGAGGTATATTTCCACTTCGGAAAAATATTTTGAATGGTTTAAAATTCAATAGGGTCAGGGAAATAACAGGCACCTGCTTTTTTTTTTTTTTTCGCTGTTAATGGAAGTGTTGCATGTAATTTTTTTTTCTTCTCATAAAGATGGATTTGAATGAAGCAGAGAAAATTATTTCTAGAGCAGAAAATCTGTACAAACAACCATATTTCTGGAACCTTCTACATTCACTCCCTCATCTTGAACTGAACAGCTTTTATACAGAAGATGAGTTAGCTACCATAACGCAGTTTCTAAAAGTTATTCAAAAGTAAGTACTTTTATATTCTAGAAAGTATTCTGTCTTAAAATTGTAACTGCAATTCTTGTTATTCTCACTGGCTTAGTAAAATACTTAACAAAATGAGCATCCTTATCAGTGTAAAGAGACTAAAATTTTCTTCTCTTTACCGGATTGGGCTTTTATAGAACTGTGTTAGGAGTTTTCACCCACACTATTTCCTTTATAACCTTTTCCTTTGTGTTTTTCATCTCTGCCAAACTCAACAGAGATGCCCTAGGAGTCTTTGATAAGCAGCTTCGTGTTAGCAATGCCTGAAATGAGCCCATCACATATTATGACCTTTTACTTTGTAATGTACTTTGCGGGTCTTTGAGAGACAGAACATATACATATGAATAGAAGAAAATAATAATTTGATCCTCATCAGATCCGAATGTATGTAGTACTTGGTCAATATCGGGAAAATTACTCAATTTTGTTTCTTAAGCGTCTTGCTATCAGAATAGCTTTAGCTGTTCTCTTGCAAGAAATGAAGCAGTAAGAAAAAAACCCCAGAGATTGTATTCTGAATCAGGTAAAGGACAATTGGATTCAGAGGAAGACGTAGAATCAAAGCATAGAGCAAGACACACATCTACAGGAATTTTCAGTAAAATAAGGTAATTGTTAGGTAAAAGTCAGAAATTATTTGCCACAGTCAGCAGTTTGTTGTAAGACTTTGATAAGTAATTGCCATGGGGGAGCAGGGGCCCAAAGACCCCACGAATGAGGTTTCTGTGCCGTGATGTCCTGTCATCCTTTAGCATCCCACTGTCTTCTTTTCTAATTAAAAACCCAGCAAACCAAACCAAACCAAAAAAACCAACCCACCCAGATATGAAGGATATGGATGGCATAACTCTTTTTCAAACTGGGAAAGAAATGTCTCTTACTATATGTGGATTGCACCTATGTTCGTGCTTGATTTTTAAATTTTATTTATTTTTCCCTTATGCCTGAATAATTTTTAACCTTATTCCAGCTTGTTGTCTGAGCTATTAACCTGCAAAACTGCATTAGCTGTGCCTGTATCCCCAAAGGAGAATTGTTTTCTGGAAGGTTTGCAAACTCTCACCATCTGAGTGTTTCTGAGGTAAAGCAGGAACCTGTTTGTAAGGTCATGGTTATTTTTTTGTTCAGCAGCAGTAAGCACAGTACAGGAGTAACCATGGCTGCTGTTCTGGGTGAAGTTATGAATTGGTTAATACAATCTCAGCAGCAGTTTCTCTATCCTGAGGCTATAGCACAGATAGAGTGACAAAGGGACAAAAGTGGAGGGTGCCCATGGTTATGGTGTTTATGGGACCCTGATGCCAGGAAGCATCTGCATGTTGATGAAAAGTAGGGAATGAATTCTTGGTTTTGTGTTGCTTGCACAACTTTTGCTTCGCTTCTCAAAGTATTTTTAGGCGGATCCATGAGTCTTTCTGCCTTCCTTTTATTTTCTTCCTGTCCTGTGGGAAAAGGCAGTGAATGAGCAGCTGTGTAGGTGCTTGGCTGCCAGCTGAGATCAACCCACAAGGATTAATAGAAGGAGACTCAGATGTTAAATATGGTTTTCAGTGGTTTTGTTTGTTTGTTTGTTTGTTTTTTAAGATTTCTGTGGCCTTCGGTGACCAAATTTGCCATCATTAATTCAATTTGGACAGCAAACCACAAAACCCAATGCTTGTTTCTTGACTAGCTTCATATTACTGTACTGTATTCTAGAGGCTCTATCTAAGGCAGAATTTAGCCAGCAGAAAGGTTCTAAATTTATATCTCCCGCTTTCTGGTTTGTACCATGCTTGCTGTGTCACTCAGAGGTATGTAACAGAGACTTTTCACATCTGTGTGACCAGCTTTGGGTTTTTGTGGTTGGCTTTGTGTTTTGTTTGTGGTTTTTTTG
This sequence comes from Dasyornis broadbenti, assembly GCA_013397935.1. Taxonomy (NCBI): domain Eukaryota; kingdom Metazoa; phylum Chordata; class Aves; order Passeriformes; family Dasyornithidae; genus Dasyornis; species Dasyornis broadbenti. The sequence goes on along the minus strand of VZRN01004778.1, from coordinate 298,249 downwards.
GTTTTGTTTTTTTTTTTTTTTTTTTTTTTTTTTTTTTTTTTTTTTTTTTTTTTTTTTTTTTTTTTTTTTTTTTTTTTTTTTTTTTTTTTGTTTTGTTTTTTTTTTCTTTTCACGGGTGTTGAAAACTGATGATCCGCTCTGGAAAACTGGGTTCTTATTTGCATGATAAGAAAGCATTGCTCTGTAGGAAAAAACTGGTAAATCTGACTGGTAAATTTTAGGTAGTAAATTACAGCTACATTAACAGAGAATTTTTTTCGCAGCTTAGGTGACTGAGACTTGTAAGAAATTCAATGGGTTTATTTTTGTTTAACTTCTTGTGCCAATAAATTATGTTAGTTTAAAAATATTTTTTTTCCTGCAGATGACTGGAAATAAAATATAAGTATTCTGTGTTGATTCTGCCTTGTTGTGGGGATAATACAGAATGTGGTGGTTTTACTTTTATTTTTGCTCACCACTTTTTTTCTCTTTTTATTCTTCTTTTTTTTTAAGAGGACATTGGTCCTCTTAGGAGACATTTCCTTAACGGAAATTGACTGATACTCTTACAGTAAAATCTCAGTTTGTGTTTAAAATCTCAGTTTTGTTTATTTAAAGTCTAATTTGATAAAACATTGGAATTTTATCAGTAAAAAAAGTGTTTTATTATTCAGTTGCTTGAAGGATGTCTCCTTCCAGCAAGATCTTTCAGGTTTTATGGATATATAGAGAGCTTGATTTTTGTTTTATTTTTCACTTTCAGTACCTTAGCATCATTGAAGGATTTAGCTATGATGCCACTGGGCCAAAGTTTCTATGAAGTGCTGAAAACAGCACTCAATTTAACTGCTGCATCAGTACAGGATTGGAACACAGAAGGTAAGAAATTTGCTTCAGATTTTCTTTGAAGTACCTTATTAGCATGCTGGAAATGTAATATAGTAACTGTTGGAGCTTCTGTTAAGTTCCTGATGTCCAGGGACTAAACTATATTGCTACAGTGCTAATCCAGTTCTTTACTGATCTACTTTTTAAATAATAATAATTAAATTTTATCAGACTCTGGCAACTATCAGATAAAGCACACTGGTCTAATACATACTGTTTAGAATAGTCTTTCAGTGATGAACTTTGGAGAGAGGCTAAATCAATACACAGGACAGTTCCTCCATTTGATAGGAAAGCATTTTGTTTTGGACATGCATGTTAAGCATTATGTCTAGTTTACTTTAAGCTTCATTCTTCTGTTTTCATAAATTCTGCTCTCAGCTGAAGGGCTACATTTCCATGTCTGCTGCTTCTCTATGGAAGATGAGTTTAATTGGAGAAGGTAGGCTGACCCCAGGAAAACTTCTCTAGAAAAGGGCAGGAACAAATTTCATGGGCAAACTGGAGCACACAATATATAGGTGCAGCTGTCTGCTCAGCATGGAAGGTCAAGCTAAGAGTAATATGCAGTCTAAATCCCACTTCACCTGCCAAAATGAAGGATGAAGTGCTACTGGAGCTCTTGTACAGAGGATGAATTTGAATTCTCTGTAATTTTTATATTCTCCCATTGCTCTCATTCTCAGTAATGATTCATATTCAGCCCATACACACGTTTGCCTGACTCTGTGCAGTTCAGAATGGCACCCTGCTGAGTTTGCTGGCAATCACTGTGCAGGGGCATCTCACCGTCATTGTATCAACTGCTGAAATGCCATCAAATTAACTGACCTTACCACTAGTTCAATCATGGTTTTTATCATATGGAAATTGGCCTTCAGGTACACACTTCCTACTGCCCCCTGAAAAGCTGAGAACATGGTCCTTGGATCTCAACAAGTATGAACCATCAAGAAACAACATGAAAAAAAAGAAGGAATTAAATAAACAAAAAGTTTCCTTTCTTTCAGCTTTTCAATACAATCTTTCTCTCCGGGATGCTTTATGGAATCCTCTCACAGTGAAAGGAGAACTTGAATCTAGGTTTGGTTTTGATGGTCCTCATGTCGAGAAGCTGCTAAGTTATACAGCAAAATTAACAGAGGTAAATCAGTGGAAAATTTCAATGTCATTCTCTGATATTTGTTTTATTTGTACCTTGAAGGGATTTTCCTGCATTACAGAAGCTTAGATTTACACAGCAGCTACAAGGTTGTTAAATATTCGGGCTTCATTCCCATAAAAGAAATGTATTTAGCTTCAGCTGAAATTTCTGCACGTGACGATACTGATACGTCTAGTTGTGTCCACTACGGAATTTATGTTTCTCTGAAGTCATGACTGTGTATGGCAGATTCCTGAGTTTATTGTCCAGGCCTGTAGAGAATTCTGAGGATTGCTCTGCTAAGCTTTTAAACCAAATCCTTGATTTGAATCTGCAAGGATTAGCTAGTTTGGTAGCATTTTTCATCTGGTTTGCTGGACAAAGAATGCCTGTCTCTTCTGTGTGTAAATTAAGGCAAACCAAGAGTCCTTTCTTCTCAGTTGTGCAGTCTTGATATGAATGTACTAAACTGAGTTGTCTCAGTGGTGCTTAATCAAATATACTGGTGATGCATCACATTCAGACGAAAATCTCTTTCCTTGGAGAGGCTTTCTGACCTATCCTCTAGACCAGAGTGGTCTGCTGTGGTAGTCTGACGTGAACTGGTTTCAAACATCTTTTGAATTCTTTCTTAAGTGCACAGTTTTTCAAATAGAACATGTTGGAGTTTATGTGAAATCTGTTTGTTCTTTGCAGAGCAGTACAGTTTAGAGTTGTATTCCAGAAGAGTTTATTGTAAAAATAACAGATTTAAACAAACAGATAAATTATTAAAAAACTCTTGACTTTTGAATGGCATTTTAATGAAATATCAGTGATGGTCTCTTTGTTCAACTGAACTGAATTTAACTGCAGCTTGGGAGCTATGGTTGACTCTGAAATCCCAGGCTACTCACTTTCTAACTATTTAAGCTTGTATCTTAAAATTTTGTGCTTGTGTTAGAACATTGAAGACCGTCAAAACTATGAAAGCAAATATGGAAGCCTCAATAATGTTTGTTTTGAGCACTGCAATTCTGTATCTAATGCCCTATTTTGTTTGGGGTCAAAACATCTGCAAAACTTTTTATGAATTCTCTGGTCAACGTTGAAAGGAGCAAGGATATAAAATGCCTCAGGCAATAAAATTACAATATGTGGAATTATTTTTGTGATATTTGATAATATTTATAGGCTTGGGCATATTTAATCTTTCATCACAGAATTTAAAAATTAGTCTATGAGGATAAACTTCTATTCTCTTGGCTGCTTTCTTGAAACCCACCAACCTAATTTTAAAACTAGTGTTCTGCATGTAATCACTGGTTGAGATGTATCATTGTACTAAGTGCTTTTTATTTCAGTAACTTTTATACTTGTGAACTTGTTTCAATGTGGTTATTCTACTGTGGGGGTACTGTGTCATAGTCAGGTTAGTTCAGCACCAGCCTGCAAATTACTGTAGAAGTAGCAACACTAGTTTAGCTACAAGGTGAAAATTCCTTGCCCATACAAGTCTCATCATTCTGCCTGCTGTAGGAGCACCTTAATGGGGCCATTGATATTTTACACAGCAACCTGCATGTAGTGTACTTTGAAGTACGTGCCTCAGAATATGAGGCTGGATTAAATGGGCTTTGTTCTCACCGAAGAGCCTATGTGTTTTTCTCATTTTCACTAGATAAGTTGATAGGAGAGATAATAGTCAGCAACTCTCTTGAAATACTCATCAATTCCTTGTGTCCTTGCCAGATTCCCACAGGAGAGACACTGGAGCAGTTTGTGTGCTCTGCTCTGGCTGTTGTGCCAGATGATGAAGCAAACAAAGAGAATAATGGAGAGCGCTGTAATTCTGCACGGCAGGAGGCCAAACTGTATCTTGTTCATGCTGTCAGCATGTTCAGACTCTATGCACAGGTAACTTTAATAAGTTAATAACTTGAATTCCTAATTTTTGCATGCAGGTTGTCAGCAGTAACTCAGTTAAAAGATCCAAGTTATCTATTAAATATTTTTTTTTTCATGAACTTTCTTGCTAATAAGATGAAATAATCCGTATCAAGAACCATTACAGTAGAAGTATAATCTATCATCATGTGTCCACTTAATCAGATTTTCTCATTAACTGAAATTCAGATTTGAAATCTAATAGGGAATGTAGCGAAATATACTGCAATGAAGAGACCTCTCTGAATGAAGACCCATTTACTGTCCCACCTGAGAACGAATGTTGAGCAAAACTGAAAGTTGACTACAGGCCTCCACTGATGTATAATTCATTTATTTATTATTCCTCTTCACTGTCTCTGGCAATACTGGCCAAAGCAGGATAAAAGTAAACCTCCAGTATAGCATCTTAAAATTCTGATCTGGCAGAACAGCTTAGCATGCAGTCTCTATAAGGTCATATGTGTAGTTGCACGGAGAAAAGAGTAAAACATTCAGATGTTTCTTAAGGAAAAACACCTAGCTGCCTTAACAGTAATTTTTATGCTGAAATATATTGTTTTTTGCATTAAAAAAATGTATCAAGCTGCTGTGGAGATGTTTGCAATATCATCTAAAGAAAACCTGTAGAGCTTCCTGTGTATTTCCTCAAAAATATAATCTTTGCTAAGGTTTCCTTGCTGTATGATGACTTGAAGTAATAATTTAATGTTATTGACAAAACTAATACACTAATTCCTGTGCAGGAAAATCCAATAATAATTTCAGCCATGACTTTAAAACTTGTATGCAACTTTTGTTTCATTCTTTTGATGGTTGACAGTCTTATGATGGGAACTTGAAGCTACTGGCCGCTGTGAATTTTCTTGATGAACAGACTATCTCTTAGAATAAATCTGTTATATTCACTTGGAATTAAAAAGAAAAGTAATGGTGGATGGAAGGAAAGCAGTCAGTAGGTTTGGCCAGGCCTTGGTGTACCTTTTTCTGGGCTACATAACAGGAGCATGCAGGCTTCTTCACCATGTCTCGGTATGATGGGACTCCGAAAACATTGGCTGATATATTCCATCATATTGGAAGCATAGGCAGATGTCTGGTAAAGGAAGCCTGAGTAATTGGCTTTGGAGATCAGCTTTTGGTTTGTTTCAGTCTCAGGTCATCTCTTTACCATTCCTGGGTCTTTGGACAAGGTCAGCTCCACAAAGGATATCAATTGTCTGTATGATGTAGCATGTTACATTGTCAACTTGGAGGTCAGTAAAACTGTATTGAAAACTAGCCTTAGTCTGGTCAGTCATTTCAGAGTCTAGAGAGGTTGTTGGGAGAAGTCTTACTATCATTGTTAATTGTGTAAATTATTTTAAAGACATGAAAATTCTGTGTACTGTCTAAATAAGAAAGCTTTGATCCTCTAACCAGGTGTTCTGTTTTGCATTCAATCCACTAGATACTTGAGCAATGGCTCAGCAGCAGCAGTCTCTCTCAGAATCTCCTTTTGGAATTTAGAAGAATCATGGCTGATTTAATGTCTCAGTTTCTAGATGACAGAGAAGCCAGGAAACTTTTTTCAGAGATAAATACCCTGATGCAGCAATGGAATGAGAAATCGGATGCCTATTTTTCAGAAGAATATGTTTCATCTCCTGATTGGTAAGTTATACTTATCTTTCTGCAACTTGTCTAATAAAATTAGATCAACCTGAATATTCATTTTCACTTTGCATTTAATTTACTTTGATTTTTGTCTGTTTTGTGATTTTATATTTTTATTCTGTAGTTCAAAACCTTATGTACAGTCAAATAATTGTGCTTATGCTGACACATTCTGGAAAAGAAATTAAATCTGTGTCAGAGTGTAGCTACTTACAGGTTCAGCAGAGGAACTGACAGCTACATGATCAGGACTCACAGGAATCAGCGACTGTGAATAACTGGCATTTTGAACTAGGACCAGAATTCTTTACCTTGCTCTGCAAACAAAGTTTAATTCCCACAAGTAGTTGCTGTGACTCAGTAATACTTCTTGTGTATAGCAAGTACAGTGCGTGTGAAATATTTTGAATTTTTATTATAGAAGTTAAACTCAGTTGTGCAGGACTACAGAAGCCTACAGCTGCAGCCCATGGAAAACAGAAACAGAATTTTAAACACATAGAATTAGCTGTACATATGTAGTTTGCAATCTCATCTAAGGCACTCTGAGTCTCTGATTTCTCTTCATGTGTTTGAATTTTTCTTATAGTTTCTGTTTGGTTTATCTCTTAATGCAAATGTAAACAGTTTATATGAAGATGTGGCTGTTAGTCCTGAACTTATTAAGACTGTTTATGTTTTGTCAAGCTGTTCAAATCTTCCTGATCTGGAAGGTTCTACAGAAGACTTAGGTTGTACATAAAGGGAGTTAATGTTTGTCAGAGTTGGCAGGGCCTCAAGAAAGGTCTATGGCAGAGCACAGGAACTGATACTTCCCTTTTTCTAACTGCACACTGGATGACTTGCTTTCCTTCCAGAAGTTATAATGTTGGCCTCAGTTTGGCATTGGTTGTAATTACTTTTTCATACCAAACACTATAACTGAAGGAGATATAATTTATGCTGTAGAAATCAACATCTGAGGAAAAATCTGAAAGATACAATCCATTATTGACCAGTAAGAGAGAGATTGCAGTCAAGTTGTTCTACAGTTTAGTAGTGCATTTTGAAATTTGGTTCTTATTTATGAAAGGAAACTGCTGTACTTCTGCTGTTGTAAGAAACAACAAAGTGGTTTTTTTTAGCAATTTTACCTTTTTGTTTGCTGTACACAATGCTTTTGTGCTCTACCTTTGTTGATTGCAGTGTTTGGGGGGAAAGAAACTATGTCTAAGGAGAAAAGATTTTCAACTTGAGGCCTTTGCATTCAGGCTCTTTTTTTCATGCACCTCCTCTTGACCAATCTTACAGAGCTAGTAATTGTTTTTTCTTTTGTTAAATAGTACTGACATGATAGAAACATTAGTTGGTGCATTCCAATTTTCCCTGTGATTTCATGTTTTTGTAGATATTAAAATAGCAGTGTTCAACTATCAGGCAGTCAGTTGGAATGTTTTAGCTTTCAATAATTATGAGAAAACAAAAAATTCTTTAGAATTCCTAGAAAATCAGTGGTTTTGATCAATTTTATTGATACATTCCTGTCTGTAAAATAGTCTGTGGAACATAAAACCTTTGCTCTTTTCAGCAACTGCAAATGTTGTTTACTCAAAGATGTTTGACTCTTTGTGGCTTACAAGCCTGATTATAAGTATTGTTAAATGCACAATTCTTTAACTTTGCTGTCTACATATAGGCTTTGATTTGAATGAGGTTGTGACTTTCCAGTGGGGTTTTTGCAAATTTTTGAAACCCAAAGCATTTGTCAATTTGTGCTAATTCAGATTTTATTGTGATTAATTTGTGTCTGCTATTTAAATTATATTTGCAATTTCATTGAATTAAGTAAATAAACCTATATTCTAAATTTATATATTATATATTTAACAAATTATTGTCTGCCTGCTAGGTAACTAACAAGAAAAACTTACAATTAATGTTTCAGGATTTTGACATCTTTCAAAGAATTTTTGAAGACAGAAGAAAACTTAAGGATTTTTGGTGAAAAGAAAATGGATCATCTATTTCATCTTGTAAAAGTCATAGAAGAAATTATAATGTTTGATTTCTCAATTTCTTCAAACAAGTCTCTAATTGAAAATGCCTTGAATAATACAATTATATGGATAAAAAAAATTGCTGAGGGAGAGAAATCTGCCACCAATTTTTCACTTGCAGTTTCTGAGCTCCATAATGAGCTACAAAAAAATTTCCAGCCTCTTCAGTGGTTCTGGACAAAAAAGAAGACAGAGCTTTTCTGGCGTATAGTGGAAATTTTATTCTATGAACCTGATTCTAGGCTTTCTCACTTGAGTCAAATAGAAGTGGAAGAGGTAATTGAGACCTTATCTAGAATTTTATCTTTTACAGAAAGTGAAATCTGTAATAGAAGTATGGTGTTGCTCAAAAATATCCTGACTGATTGGCCAGAGTTAAATATTACTGCTTTGAACCATTTAAAACATTTAAGTGGACACTTCCAAAGAAATCTCTATGAAGTTGGATCATTACCTGGTAATCATGTCAATGCATCTTTTAGCATAATTCCTGGAATGAGTAATACTTCCTCTTTGTTTTTCTCAAATGCAACTTTTATGTATAAGGTACAAGAATTAGGAGAAATTATTCATAATTTCCTCAGAAATATCCAAAAATTAAACAGTACTAGTGTGGCCTCACTTGTTCCAAAAATTTTCTCTCTGTACCAGAATGATGATCTGGTTTTAAATATTAAGACCAATAACACTCTCTTAAAACTTCTTTATGAAACTTCAAAAAGTATGTCATCTTTTCAAGTATGGCATGACTTGCAAAATAAGGAACTAGTTTTTGATTTTCTGTTTGAAACTTTCGATCTTCTCTGGAACCTCACCAGTAAGTCTCTCTGTGAAAAGTTACTATTAATTTACAACTACACAGAGCTTCAGGCCCAGTTTCTTGCACAGAATGGAAAAAAAGAGATACAAGTTGTCTATGACACTCTGAGCAGCCTTAAAAATTTACTTATAGATGAAGAGCTCCAAACAGCTGTCTTATGTTACTTGGAAGAGTTTCTTGATATGTCTCCAGAATGCCTGGTAAATAATGGGTGCACTGATTTTTATCAAGCAAACATGACTTCTGTAGAACATTCAGCAGAGGTTTATAACTTACTTCTGCTTCCATTGGATAGCGTCTTGTCTAATGTAACAATCGGAGGAGATAAGGTAAGTGTGCCTTCTGCTTTGCACTGCACTTTTACATGGCTTCAAACATGGACAGAGATTTTTGAAGAAGCATCGAAAATCTTAAATTTGAATTCAACCTGTTTTCTCTGTCTAAGAAATGATTTGGCATATGTCTCTGAAAGCCTTTTAAATGCAACTCATGACAAACTGTGCAATAATACAGCTATGGCTATTGCTGAAGCTACAAGAGCAGCAATGAAACTATTACAAACTGTAATTCAAGAACATGGTGATTTAAATGACTTGAAAGATTTTGAGACTTTCCTTGCTAATCTTCAAAGTGTAATTAACAATGCATTTGATGTCACAAACTTGCTTAAAGATAGCAGTTTAGAAAGTGTTTTAGAGACAATGGAAGTCGTGATAACAGAATTGCAAAAATCTCTACTGAAGATTGTTAATGAAGAGTTTTTGAACTCTTGGCTTGATGTTTTCATCTCAGAAGGATCTGAGGGAGAAGATAAGGGTGCTGGTGTATTTTCCATTGGAAATTCCCTTTCTACTATTCTCAAGCTCTCCCAAAAGGAACTTGAAATTATTCTCACTGAAATAAATGACAGATCTGCTCTTTTAAAAAGTGTGCCTCGAGACAAATATATGGTTTGTATCAGCATTTTCCAGAATATTACCAAACTAATTTTGGACAACACTCTGAAAGACATACGCTACTTGCAAACAAATTTTTCATCTCATCTTAACTCCTTTCTAAACTTTCATAGTACAATGGATGAAGCAGATTGTAACACATGGTTACATGGATTAAGTAATCTCACTGAAAAATACAAGTCACCTTCCCACCTTGAAAGTGCAAAACATGTTTTATTTCTCCTTCAGTCTCTGGGAAATGCTGAGGCAGATGCTAAGCTAATGAATGTGATGGAGTTTATTAATTTGGTTTTTAATTTGACACTCCCTGAATGTTCCCTAGGTGGTTCTGATGTGATTTGTGTAAGTGTTTATTTCAATATCATAGTAAAAACTTTAAAATTTATTCTCCCTGAATTTTATGTAAAAGATGACATTAGTGTGCTTGACTTTATTTTTAAACTTTTAAATAATTCTGGAGAGCAAATACAAATGGTTATCAGTGATTTAGTTGGGAGTCCATTGTATATGTCAAATAAGACCCATTTTAGTCAGTCAATCCATGATTTTAACAGGACTTCAAGAATGCTCCTTAATCCTTTTCACCACATTCATCTTTCATCAGTGGAACTTTTGTCAGAAATTCAAAATATTCTGAAAAATAATTTTTTTGAAGTCCACGAAAACAGCTCCTCTCATTTGGACGATGAGATTGAATCTTTCTTGCATGGGAAAAATATCAGTTTGCTGATGGAGTTCTTTCAATATATGATTAGAAAACTTGATTCAAACTTGCAGAGTGAACACAAAACGTTTCCTCAGAAACTGATAGAAACAGCAGGTCTGAATATTGAGCTGGTAAGGAAGGCACTAGAAATGTTCAAGTCTCCTACTTTTACTATCTTTCCATTTAGAGATGAAAAGGAGTTTCTAAATAATATGGTAGCCTTGGTGCAAAATATGAGAAACATGGACGTTGAATTTTTGATAAGTAGATTCAAACAGGTCCTGGAGAACTTAGAAAGTTTCTTTAAAAATATCAAACTGTTTTCTATTGACAACTCTGAGTTAGGCACTTTAACAGATTGGTGGGATGCATTTGAGAACATTTCATGTTATTGGAACCTGACTGGCATATGGCAAATAACACAGCTTTTTGAACAAGATGAGCTCTACAATATAGAAGATGTGTTCAACCTCTTCTTTGATGTCATCAGCCTTACAGAAAGAGTAGCTCATGAAAACATTACAGAAGCACTAACTGAAATATATGCTTTCATACTGACTCAGGAAGAAAAAATGCCAATGTTTACTGATGAGGAGTTCTCTAACCATGTAGAAGATCTCCTAATGTTACTGGAGACATTGGCAGACTTCTCTGATGAACCTGGAGAGGCCTCTCTTTGTTTTTCTATAGCATTCTGCTTGACTCTCACAACAGCGACACCTCACAGTGATCCCACTGCTAATCCTTGTGACTTTGTGCATAGCAATTCTACTCTTCATTACAGTGCAGTCATTGAAGTCATTAAAGACCTGAAACTCATCACTCTGGATGCCAGTTTCGCTTGCTCTATGGAAGACTTTCAGATGAATATCACTCACAATCTGACTTGCTTTTTTCATCAGATCAAAGAATGGAACTCAATTCTTTTGAAATTTGCTGAGTTCCATCATGTAAATAGCTCAGTTCTCAAAGAGCTTCTAGATTTTTGGAATGAGCTATCCCTTTATGTTGTGTCACTGCACGTGAATAATACACCTGCAATCAATTGTTCCTCCACACCAAAGAGCCAAATGGCTTTAAAAATCATAGAAACACTGAGCAGCATTTCAGTGGCAGAAATGGAGATGGTCAAAAATCTTCTTGAACAGCTGGATGATATTTATGATGGCCTAAGTTGGAACAGACAGTCAAGAACATCGCTTAAGAGTGTTCTTACTAATGTTAAAAATATGACAAGTGAAGTTTCTAGACTTCTGAATACCAAAGCTGTCCTTTCTTTTCTTTCTGTGACTCAGCCTTTAATGACTCTGTCATCTGTTGGAAACCAGACACACTCAGTGCTTTCGACCATATCAGCTTTAAGTGGGAGCAGCAATACATCTGACAACTTTGAGAACTTCTGGTTTCCTGTAGTTGAAGGCATAGAAAATTTATTGGTGAATTTTAGTGTAAAACACTTACTTGTGTTGATAGATCTAGAATTTCAATTGCTAAAGTTAGCCACTGGACAGTCCTCTTCAATGGCTCCTGACATTTTAATACAGCAGTTTAAGACATCATCTGGAGATCCTATATTAAGAAATTTTGAGGACATACAAGACATTGTGAAGAGCCTTCTATGTGAGTGTAACAATAAAAATTATTCTAATATAATGCATGCTTTAATTCTCCTTATGACTAATGAAAGTTCATCAAATGACCTACTGCTGGCTGTTAAAGACATTATTGACTTTCTGGAGTTATTCCAAAATAAATTTAAGAAAGACTACACTGCTGTATTGTTTGATGATGGTCATCTTAGCAGAGAGAAATTGAATAATACTCATGCTGCTAATTCAGTTTTGCTAAACAGCCTCATTCATATAATTGCCGATCTTGATGTTATAGAAGAAGCTTTGCGTACAAACGATACTGAGCTTCATGTAGTTGACTTCATTAATTCATTTTTTAATAATGCACCATATAGAGAAACTTCTACTCAGTCCCAAAACAGATCTCTGGAGATCATGCAGGAGATTTTGCAAGTAATGTTTCAGTCTACTGCAGAACATGACAAGAATAAAATAAAACTCTTACTAATGGATTTACGTAGAGATGTAATGGCAGAAATGAGGTGAGTGTTTTCCATGTACTCTTTTTGGCAAGTGTGCTGACAATGACAGAAAAGTTCTCTATTTATGAACTGCTCAATCAAAACTTTTGTTAAGTTAATTAGTTTCATTTCAGATTTGTTCCAATTTATGTTGTTCAGACCAGCTATATTTGGTATCAGATTACATTGTGTGGACCAGATTATTGATGTGTTTAGTCATATACATTGATGTTTAAATTGGTTTCTTTGGAACTATTACAGAGACAATTATTTGAAGACACCTGTTTTTAAAATCCTTGCAGGTCTGAATACTTAACTCCCAGTAATTGGTGGGCAACAGCCATTTTTGCCTATGGAAGGAAATGTTAAGGAATGTTTGGGAATAATTTCTTATGGAATGTGTGGGGTTTCGTTCTTTCTATATCCAAATATAGCTATACAAAATTTCTTGAATTTGTTTATGTCTTATGTTATGGCTATTGTGTTAACCTGTTCAGTTTAAAGGCAGTTTCTAAGGAATTTTGAGCCCAAGATAATTTTTGCCTGATTACTCAGATCAGATGTAATCCAGCTGCAGAGGAAACTGATTCAGGAAAATGTTTACTGGTGGTTTACTTAATAAAATGGCTGCTAGACTGCAGTTGCTGCATTTAAACAATATTGAATAAGTCCACAAGATGGTTGTTCCAAACAACTCTAGGGTATCTTGCTGGTGGAGCTACTGGTCCTAGTGACATAGACCAGCAGAGAAATGGCATTGTGAAGTTGATGCTCTGATGTGGTATTTTGACTTTTATGATTAATTTTATGCAAATACATGAAACCATTTTCCATCAGGATCAAGCATTAACCTAATCTGTTGAAAAATATCAAAAGCAGATACTAGAAAAGTATCCCCCACAATCTGATTATCAGAGATTTGGAGTATTCGGCTCTTTGCCGTCAATTCAGCATATTGTGTGGGCTCTCGGTATTTCTGAAGCCTTTATGACTTTGCTTATTTTGTGAAGGTACTTTCTAGCATTCCTAGGGTAATTTTTTTTACATGGAATTATTTTGATTTTGAAATAGTTCAAACAAATGTTATAACTAGTAGTATTGAAATTGTTGTGTGGTTCATTGAAGACTGCTTTTGTGCATTGTCACTTGTTGAATTTTTTCTGTTATACCCTTGTAATGATAATGTTTTCTTATTAATGTTTCTACAGAGCATCTAGAATCTGCAAGATTCTTCAAGAGCATTTATACCCTGATAGTGTCATACTATTGCAGAAATTGCAATTTACCTTTTTCAGTGTTCTCAAAATCATCTCAGGTTGGTTACCACAGTAGTGACTCTATGAGTCACCGTATGTATTAGTACTGTAAAATTAAAACTTTAAACAAACTTGTACAAATAAGCTGATTATGTCATACCAAGCAAGGCAAACATACTGATGTCTGGAAATTAAACTGATAAAAGGCCCAGGAAAAACTCTGATGAAAATCATACAAAGGGGTGATTTCTTTCTGGAATGTTCATGTTGATTTAAAATCCCAGTGAAAGCAGGAAATCTTGATGCTCCTCATCAGCTAGTGAGCTGAGTCAAGTCACAGGTTTTTATAATGAGCCTAAGTTGCCACAGGGTGGCGTGTAGCTGACGGTAAGGAAAAATGAGGCAAGTATTTAAAGGAAGTAGCACCTCCTACTTCTCATGTTGAGTCAGTGATTTGGCTACCTGTAGCTGAAAAACTTCACCTTCAACAAATTGTTCAAATTTTAATGTGTTACTTTGTTTTATTTCTCATGTATAGACTCCCAAGCTGTGCACTTTAAGAAAGGCTCTATATTGACCTCAGTATAATTTCATATTATGTTTTCTTTGGAAAACAAAAGCCAGTGCTTTTCAAACCTCATATTTTAGCCAACCAGAATGCCCAGAATTGTATGCAAAGAGCAATTAGAAGGCATTAACCTACCATTCTAGAGCAAGGGATTAGATCTGTTATGTCTTACACCAAACTAATTTCCAAAAAGAGTATAGGATGTGATTGCAACCCAATTCTGACTATCTTCTCCACTCTCCTGTGACCAATGTAGTTGCAAAGAGTAAAACAGTAGTGGTGTTGAGCTAGAATAAGTGATACTGAAAATGTGTAGCCAGGTACCTGGTTTCCATCCTTGATCTCTGAAGAGTAGTCTATTTATTGAGAGTACTGAGATTAGGGAACTAAATTTTTGTCATTCTCATTTCAACACTCTGTTTGTGAGATGTTTCATAATGTTTCATTTTTTACAGAAAACATTATGGAACCTCATGAGAAAAGATGAAAACTGCTTGATTTGGTTTGATTTGCTGGGTTGTATTGTATTACTTCTGTGAGCAGAATCAAGGTTCGATTGTTTTAGGAGCAGTGGTGAATGTTTATTATTCTTCCTATTTGATTTATGAACCAAACTTAAGGGAAAAACCCCATAGTTGAAAAAATTACCTTGATCCTGTCATAAATCAGAATTCAGCAGTCAAGTCAAACTCCTTCACTACTATCCCATGTACAAACCCACTATAGGCAGCAGAAGGGAGTTTCTTCCCAAGAATATGTGAGCTGCAAGACACTGCCTCTGTCGATGATCACGTGATAATGCTATCACCCTGTATGTGTTCATTGTTCTGAGATATGGAAAAATGATTATATAATGCTGTTTCCCTTCCCTTGCTTTTTGGGTTTGAAAGTTACTGCTCACTGGAGGGTTGATAACACCCTGGTGTTTCTACAGGGAAATGGGATCAGGGGAGCCGGGTCCCAGGAGAAGGTAGATGTGGGTAATATACTCAGCTTCTCACAGTTAGGCTTGCTACTCATGAAGAGCAAATACGAAATTTTCTTCTCTGGTTCCGTAGCAGGTATGGATGTTCTTATTATTGATCAGGAAAGCGTAATGGAGAAGAGACAGTGAAATTGAATCAAACCAGCCTTTCTTGTCCTCTGAAATGATACATAAATTGAATTAGAAATATTTCTCTGTGCCTTAACACATCAGACTTTCTTTGCTTTTAAAAACTTTTCTGTCCCTTAGTAGTTGGCTAACTTTTAATTTGATTCCAAGTTGTTTTATTTTAACTGATTAAATCTGGACATTTTCTCTTACAGAAGAACCCTTTGTCTTTGGCAACATTTTCTGTGCAATTACAAAGTGTAAAGATGGATTAATGAGTCACTTGCTTCTCACTATCTTTGAAGGGATTGCTGTGGTTCGAGATCATTATCAGGTCTGAATGATTCCCTCACCTACAAGTGTACCTTACAACATGCAATAACCTTTGGAAACCAATGAAAATTTCCTTTTTTTTCTTTCTCACTGTTTGAATGACAAGTCCCCACAGTGGCTGTAAAAAACCTGAGATTTGTATAGGTATAGCTTTGATGATTTTGATAGACATACTCAGAAAAACTCCTTAAGTAAATATTGGTGAGCTTTACAAGCTGTAAATATGACTTAGAATTATTAGAAGTCCTATACCATAGTAATTGATTTGTCAATCAATATCAAATAGCAGCCCATTTTTAATTTCTTTAAATATTTGCATACTGCTAATTTAATGAGTTATAGTACATTTATACTTTTATATCTTCACAGGATCATTTTTGAAATTAAACTAGATACAAATAAACTTATTGGCCAGAATAGTTCCGGCTAAAATAGCAGTTGTGATTGCCAGTTGGGTTCAGTCTGTTTTTCTCTAACATGAAATTGCCAGCAGGTGCAATAATATTTGGCTTATAGAGACTCATCCAGAGTTGGAAGCAGGCCTTTAGATAACACACACATGTGTGCACACCGACAGAATACTAAAGTCATGCTATTTAGAATACAATTTCCCTTCTCTTTATTAAATAACTCTGCTGCTTTGTCTATCTGGACATTTTCCTAATAGGAACAGCAATGTGTTAAAGTAAACAGATGACAAGTGGCATCACTCATATCTCAAAGCAGACTTTTGCAGACCAAATGTACTTCTGTAGTCACCACCCTTCTGACCTACTTCTGCAAATATTAAAAAAGCCTTCTAAAATAAAAAATGTGAATATTCAGGAAAAATACTAAAGTGCATACTATACAGAGCATAATGAATGAAAAACTTTGGATACGAGGGTCCAGATATTTTGATATTTGTTGAATGGAAACTGACCTTGTTCAAAACAATTTTTTAAAAAAAAGATAAAAATGGTCAGCCTGAAAGAAAAAAGAAAAGAAAATGCTCATTTCATTTTGAAAGAAATTTAAAATGTTGGCATTACTATTAGAGGATGAATCTTCTTGACAGACTAGCTCAAATTCCCAATTTAATTGTTTCCAAAACTCAAATATTTGAAAATTCCTTGGTTCTTGAAAAGTTTTCATCCAGTTTCAATTAATCATACAATGAGTAAGAGAGTATTACCTCACCCGTAATTTCATTTGAAAATATGACTCATCCAGTTGCCAAAAGCTGATACTCCAAGCTATAACACAATCTCATGAATTTACTAACCATGTGATCGCTGTGTTTTGCAGGATGTTGGAAGATATTGGCCTGCTTTCAGCAAGGGGGATTGTGAGAGTATGGCATATATAAACCAAAAACTTTCCAATACTTTGGATAGCTTTGTGGGAGCTTTGCAGAATACCAGCAGTGACAGCTGTGAATGCCAGCTAATGTTGGGAAACATCCAGAGACGACTGCAAATGTAAAGTCTTTTACATTTTGGTACCCCAAATGGTCCTTCATCATTAGTGATGTTATTTTGTGCATATGTCCATGTTCTAAATTAAGTGTTTACAGGAGAATTACTGTCTTTGTAAGCTTTGTTCATTTAATGGAAAACTGAGTGGATAAAATGTACAAATTGTTTAAGTAATTTAGAAAAACTCTGAATATTGCTAAAAGCCGTTAAATTTTTTTGCTGAGCACTTGCAGCAGATCTTGCTGCTCCACCAGCTGCGTGCTTTGGATCACAACTAAGAAAATTTTTAATTTCCTGTGACATCCGTTAGGTCAAAATTTTAATATCTAAATTGTTTATTCATAGCTCTTTTGATATGGCTGGTCCTCTCAATAGCTGAATATCTTTTTGTGAACTATTAAGCATTCAGATCAGTTCTGCAGTTCAAAAAGTCAGAAACACAGCATGGTGTTTGTAAACCAATGGGATTGAACATCACATAATTTCTGGTAGTTGCTATTTATTTGAGGAAAACCATTAGATTTTAAGTAAAACTGCTACTACAAAGTACTTCAAACTTGCAATCAGCTAGAAGTAGACATTGTTATATTTGTTCCTATACTGGTTTGACTGTTGGACTGTGTCCATAAAGGGCTTGAATGGTGTCTGCGAATTACAGTAATAATACAGAAGAACTTGAGCCTAGACGCTTCTCATAAGGACCATGGACTCGTCCAGTTTTGAAGAGGAAATCATATCTGATATGTGCATACTCTTTATTACTTCAATTATTATTAGACAGACATTGTTCATCCTGAACTGTAGTGACTTGTATCTCTAGGTTTTAAAAATGTGTGTTCAGTAAGAAACATGGAAGTGAGATTTTGCTAGACCAGTCCTTCTCCATGAGCTACTGTTTGCCAGAGCCCTTAGCTATTATGGGAAGATCTCTACATTTGCAATTTCATTTAGGCATGAAATATGATGACCCCTGCACCATATCAATACAGCATGATTGTAGAGGTGCTTACTGCATGCACAGTGTGGGCACACAAAGCATAATGGGACCCTATTGCCTCATTTAGTGGCTGTTTCATTATTCATGGTAGTCTTCCTACATTGAAATGCCAATGACTTAGTTCTGTTAACTTGTGAAACTATCATTCCAGGGTGACTGAAAATTTGGAGCTACAATTGTCAGAAAATCCAGCGGCAGCTTTCCTCAGCAATTTTAATCTCATGAATGGTGGGTTTCAGTTTTCTTCACCTTTTTTATAAGTCATTGTTGTGTAATTTTGTAGGACAATAACTGTTTCTTTGTTCTTTCAACTGCAAAGGAACCTTCCTTATGGAGACTACTGACTTAAGGAAATGTTGCTTACAGTGAATTGAATGAAAAGGACATGATCTGTAGGAAATCTAACTAATCAAATTGCTGTTGTTGGTACTATTTTCCTTCTCTTCCAGATGTGAAAGTCAAAGATTTTGTGCAGAATATTACTCAGTTGAGGTTGGACATTGGTTCTTCCGTCAATATTTCTGAAGAAACTGTCAATGCCCTCTTGGAAGCCAGTGTCTCTCATTCAGAGGTAAAAGAGCCAAAACCGGTGTCAAATTAATGGGTCAACCTATAACATGATGTGCCAGCTGAAGCAAAACAAATCATGTTGTTTGTGTGGAATCTTATATTTTCACTTATCACTTCCATGTGAAATGCTTTGTGAGTTTTAGGACTTTAAAATAATAATAATGTGATGCATTAAGAGATTGATTTATAGTAGCACAATTCCTCTTGTCTAAATGGTACTGCTTCATTACTTCCAGCAGTATTTTACTCTCTTCTGCTGACACAGATTTGGAGTTTTGCTGTCTTGGTATTGTAGAAAAGATGAGGGTTTCTGGAGATACCATTTTGTACCTTACCACCTCTGCTTCTTGCAGTATGGAGTTGTCTTATACGTTTTTTTTTTTTTTTAATTCTTTTGTGTGTTCCTCACTATTCTTACATTATCTTACAATTATCTTGCTTTACTTTCACTTTGAGTTGTTGATTCTTGAGAATTGTAAGTTTTCTGAAAGACTGTGTTGCCATTGGTGTTTCCTGTGATCCCAGTGATCAGTCGAAATCATGAGAAATGCCACCTGACTAACAGGTTCTCTCTCCAGCGAGTGTCTGTATGACTGCTGAGAGCTGGGGCTACATTTGATGTAAACTGATCTGCTGAGCCAAGCAGCCACTGGGTGTCAGTAATGCTCCACTCGCAGAAACTGTCACAAGCTCTGTTTGTGAAAAGTGCAGCGTTAAAAAGGCAATTCAGACCATCATAACTACTTATAGATGATTTGTTCTTCTGCTTCTGTGGCAGTGTAACTGCCTTTATTGTTAACTTGTTATTGTGATACCACTAAATGGTAATGAGAGAAGTCATCTGAAAGCGATTCAGTTAAATGGGATTCAGTGCACCTTTGATCCTTTGGAATAATCATGCTAATTGACTGAATTGTCAAATTACTTTCCATCTTCACTTTTTGCCAGTCATATGTAGAACTTAGATATATACACATTTCTCATTTGAATAACTATACAAATTTTTTTGTTTGCTTAATGCTTAAATCCTCCCCCAGTCCAACTGGAGCATTAGAAAGCCTGTGTCTCTTACTGATTATGAAAGCTGCGCAAGTACTTTTTAGATCTATATTTTAGGCATGGCCATTATGTTTATAGTCTATACAGCCACTGTCTGATAACCCGAATGATAGCTGTAGGCCCATTGTAGCCCTATATTTCTGTGATTATATACTACTACTGTGCTTGCCTCTGGAATGATAATGGTAAGCCTAGGAATTTTTTGTGCTTATTGTACTTACTCATAATTTTTGCTACGATGTTATGTGCCAGCCATGCTCATTGCCATGTGATGAAGGTATTTGAAATCGCTTTAAACCTGTAACCTGAAGACTATAAGCATTCATTTACTGAATGCAGGAGTTTGGATTAGCTCTGGTACTCAGAAAACTGCAAGAAAAGTTCAGAGGAACTAAACCTAGGGGATAAAACACAGAATGGATTAAAACTGCACTGAAATGGTGATATTCATGTGAGGCACGAGGAAATAAATTTCAAATTGTATCATGGTAAAATTTCCTCACCAGCAAGAGGTCCAAATCAATATCATTTTATGCTGTTCACAGAATTATGTTCATATTCTGTTCCTTGAATGCACACCAAAAAAGGTGAATATTTAAATATATAGGAAATCTTTTAGAATCACAAAGACAAAATTCTGTTCCAGAATAAAAATCAAAAAGTCAAATTATTAAGTTGGAAAATAAAATGTTCATAGGAATTAAAGAGTTAAATAGCATATCGACTATCATTCTGATCCTCTCCCTGATTGGGTACTCTTACCAGCAAGAGATGAATTCAGCAGAGACAGTAGAGGCCGACTCTGTCCTAAGCAGTACAATGGAGCCCTGTACTTTGGCTCCTATAGGCTCCTACAAAAACTTGTAATTTTTCTGGACTTTTGAAAATGTGTAGCTAAGAACTCCTGAGATATCTGGACTTCAAGCACTTGCCATTATCCAAGATGACTTTATTGTAGTCTCACCCAAGGTCTGCTTAGGCATTTGTCCCTTCATCTGCTATTAAATAACACGTCAAAGCAGTGTTTAACTGAGAAATGTGAGCTGGCTCAGAGTGAATGTTATGCCACGTAGGCATCCCCAAGTCTTAAATTTGTCTGTGCTTTTAAAGAAGGAAGGACCATATTGTTTGATTTTAGTGATTCATACCTAGATTTTGATCTTCAGGTGTTTCTGCAGCAGAGGTGTACATCTGCTAGAAGGAGTGTGCTCAGCATTGTAAATATGCCTGCTTATGGTATGAATGCTCAAGAATGAATGATAGATCTGTGAAAAGTAAAAGCAAATCCTTATTAGAAACATACTTCATCTCTTTATATGTACATGGAGTATATAGTGAGAACATACCAATCTGATATAACGCTGTATGGTTTATTATTTCAAGTCTGTTGGTGCCTGCAAAATGTCATGTTACTGTGGCACAAATGTTCACTTTATTGACTATAAAAAAGGTGATACATTTCAGGGAGAAAAAATTTTAATACACATACATTGTGACAGGTTTTTTACAGTGCCTTTGTGGCAGCTTTAACTGGAAGATGTGATGAAGAATTTCTTAGCCTGCTGCTAAAGCTGCCTGAAAACAGTAAAACTTCCCTGGTAGTGGAAGAATTATGTTCTTTACCAGCACTGGACTTGTATACCATGTTTGTATTGATTATACAAAATTTGGACGTACGTCACATCATTTACAAGGTAAGATGTTTTCTTTTGGTGTTAGTATGAAGCACACAGGTAGATAGATTAATAATTCTATTATTTCTTCAGATGTTCTTTCTCCATGAAAGCAAACAGTGGACATATGGCATTTTTTTGTATTCATTTAGCTCCACTAAATGTAACAGTTGAAGAATGGGGCTGATAGATGCTACTGCATTCCATTTCTTGCTTCCTGAGGAAAATTATCTCTGAGGAGTTAATTATGAAAGCTTTACAGAAAACACAGGAGGTCAAAGACATAGTTTTATTACTCTTTAGCAGAGTTTGCAGTTCATGCAATTAGTCACTTCATTATTTGTAAGTGGAGAAGACTGATCTGACATAATTTGAACTAAACCAGCATAGGAGCTCACATCACAAGAATGACAAAATGATTTTCTAGGAAGAATTCGTAGCTCTGGATGGAAAATTCTGTAG
Organism: Dasyornis broadbenti; assembly: GCA_013397935.1. Lineage (NCBI taxonomy): Eukaryota > Metazoa > Chordata > Aves > Passeriformes > Dasyornithidae > Dasyornis > Dasyornis broadbenti. Next base: position 276,575 of record VZRN01004778.1, on the reverse strand, counting down.
AACAACTGTATTATCTGTACAACTGTAGATAATCTGGGATCTAGTATGGGTTTGCAGTGAGATAGTGGTTTTATTTGTAAGAGCAGAATTATTGGATGGGATAGAAGACATTTATTTCAGTTCTTTTGCGGGTAATTGATTGACAAAACATAAAATGTAAGCATGAATAGCTGAAATATAGTTATAACATTGTGAAGAAGAATAGTTCGTTCTAAAGCCATAGGTGCCTGATTGTATTCTGGATGCTATATGCTCAGTTAAGCAGGTTAAACATAGGATTTTAGAAACAAGAAAATTTCCCAGAATAGGTAAAGATAGTAGAGGGAAAATAAAAGATTTTTACTTCTTGAATTATCTGCAAACCTAGAAGGAAAAAAAGAGAAGAAAATAAACCATTCTGATGGGTGTTTGTTCCAAAACCTACTGAAACATGATCAAGTCCCAGCTAAGAATAAAAAAGATCATAATCTTATCCTAAATTATAATGGAAATTCTGCTACTATTTTAGCTGAATAAGATTTTATTTTTACAGGTTTCTTTTCTTTTTTTTTTTTTTTTTTTACTATGTAAAAACAGGTGTAGTCTGAGAAGAAAATCAAGCACAGACAATTATATAATAGGAACACAAATAAAGGTAGATAAAGTAAAGATAAGCATGGGAAGCAACTGAAATTATGTAAGGAGATTATAGTGGTTTTGTTATTTTGCATAGGCAGGTAACAACGAATCAGTTTGTATTATGATATCATCTAAATAATCTGCAAAAGCAAAGGGAACAGAGAGAAAATCCCTAATGACAAATTTGCATGAATTGCAGTCAATTGAACTTAGGCCAAGAGGGGAATCAAATGCACACAATTATTTTGGGTATGAAAAATTCAAAGGCAGGAAGAGTGTGGCAGGAAAGTTAGTTACTTTATGGGTCGTATTAAGCAATAAAAGTGGTTGCAGATTTAATTTAATTTACAAATTATTTTTAAAATATGAAATTGTTGCACTGAACATCGTTAAACTGGTGAAGAAAAAGTTTCTATTTACACTGAATTCTAAGGGGAAAGAATGTTGCAGATCCTATTAGCATCTTGGGTTGGAGAGCTCTCTTCAGCTTGGCAGGTGTAAACATGTTCTCTGAATTTTAATTAGTGATTTGTCATAAACCCATCTAACATTACATTACAGAGAAATTCTCTTCAGCTTAATTTGAGAGCAACTGGGGAGCTATGTCAAAAGGAGTTTTGTTAAACATGGTTTGTAGGAACATTGTATAACCAGTTTTAGAAAAAAACTGACTAATTTTGAGTGTTTCATTGAAAGGTTAAAATTTGTTTCTGACTGGAATTTATTGTTGTGATTTTTTTTTTCCCTTCTTTTCCAAGGTCCAGATACCCCCTGAGATAGGCAATGTATTAAATATGCTGCTAGATGTGGTTTCCAGTATCAGTTCCCTTCTCAATAAAGTCCACCATGTCATGGAAAAGCTTCCAGTGTTCCTCCAAGGAATTCAAAATATTGGTGCACTCGACATCTCCACATTGCAGCAGGTATGTGTAGGATTTCAATACGCAAAATTAATTCCTGTTGTGAGGTGCTTAGGTTGGGATATGTGCTTAGTAAGGAGGCATAGTAATAGAAATGATTTCTCAGAAAGTTGAAACTTAGGGAAGAGTTCCTAAACCCTGGGAAGGTTCATTTGGTCTCTTTCAAGCAGTCTGGTAATTCTGAGACTGTTGATGTGTTGTTTCTGTCATCTCTTTTCTTCATTAACTTATGAGATCATAACCTAAGTTACTTCAGTATTTGCCAGCTGACTAACATTAGCATCTGTTATCTGTGATTTGGAGATAGCTAGACAGGCCTCTTCTGCTAATAGTATTTTTTTTTTTTTTTAATTTATGAGCAGACTATTATTTTGTTTACAAGAAATAGCTTTGGTTTTTTTAAAGGATATGATTTTAATACAGACTATGCAATTCTTGTATCTGCCATGTGTTTCTGTTTATGTCACCTAAGGAGTTCGTGTGATAGTTCTGCTTGACATTAAAAAAAAACAAAACAGTGGCATGAGGTGTGAGTGAGGGTATTTCTTTTGTCCCTGCCTTTAAGGAGCAGTTGCTGTATGAACATCTACACAGCTAGCACAGTGGTGGATCTAGCGTTAAATGAATCATCAAAAATACTTTTGTTTCTAAGAAGGTTCCAATTCCATAGGAAGACTTGATGACCCCCATGGCATTATATTCTGGGCTAGATGGCCTTAGCAGAAACTTGAAGATTGAATCTGGTTTAAAATTGCAAACCTCTAAAAGATCTCGTGTCTTGGTTTGGAAGACAGGTGTCTGCTGAGGAAGGTCGAAACCTGCCTTAAAATAGAGGATATGATCCCCCTCCCTCCAAATTGTTAAAACTTTGAAATCAAAGGTTCTCAGGCAAAGATATGGGAAAAGGAATAACAGTTCTTTACTAGTATCTATAACAAGGAAAACAAGCAACAATAACAGTAGCAATACCAAATAAACAAACCAGCGACCCGGTGGCAGCTTTCTCTGAGCTGGTAGACACCACCCCTGCCCTTTGGTGCAGTTACGGTCACGGCCGGCAGGGGGCGCTGTCAGGCTCCTGGCAGGGCAGGGGCGATGGCTCCCGCGCAGCTGCAGGGGGCACTGTGGCGCGAGTGCAGGTTTTTGGTGATGGCGGAGGGAGCGGAGGGCAAAGATGGGCTCGATGGCAAGAGGAGCTGCAAGCCGCAAACCTCGGAGCAACAAGACTGGATGGCAGAGCTGGTTCACTAGGGTCGGTGAGTAAAAGGGTGGCAGTAAACTCCACAGCGGTGGCAGACGCCTCAGTGCGTCCTGGCAGTCGGGGTGGGGGTGAGGGTCAGTGGCAGCCAAGCTCCCTGCGTGGCAACTGCTGTATGCAGCCAGGGAAGGTGCACACTCCGGGAGCGGGAGAGACAACGGAGTTGGGGTCCCGTACTTCTTTCCCCCAATGAAAACTCACCCAGCAAGGAAGGGAAAAAACAAGGCAGTGTTGGGCTCCCGCGGCAGCAGTGAAAAAACAGCCCAACACGTCTCCTCCAAGGTGCTGGGAACAAGTGTGCGTCCGTGCCAACGGCCAGGTACTTTTTTCTCCCCTTGCCACGTTTTTTGTCTCTTAAGTGCCCAGTCGTTATCTCTTAAGTACCCAGTCGTTAAGGCTCGTTAAGGTATCCCTAGCAACAGGATGGAAAAATTCCCAATCTCCAACATCCCGCAATGATAAATGGTGCGATCTGCTAGAGTGCTATTGCTAGAGTACAGAGTAAACACCGCCTTAAATACTATTTTCCTCAGTGATATCTTTTGTAAGATCTTCTAATATCGGCAGGTTGAAAAGTGCTGTTCTGGGGCATATACTAGTTTTGCTTTTGAGCCTCTTTTTGGGGTAGTTCTTTGGCTGCAGTGAACGGTGCCTTTCATCAGATACATCTTTTCTGCTTTCCTGAAACTAGTTCTATTTTTGTTAGACTTTCCTTCTAACAAATGAAATATTTTTTTGGGACTGAAATCCCAAAATTCTTTATTTGACAGAAGAACCTCTCAAAAGTTTGCAAAGGAACAAATGGAACAGCAGAGGGCCATCTGCTCACAGTTTTAAGCTTTGCTCCATGGCTACCCCTACTATTCTGTAAAATACCATAGATTTAACCTTAGAATTTTTGTTCTTTTTTAGTTCTAACCTTTCTTGATCACCTTTTTGGACACAATCTTTATTTTCTAATGTTTTGCTAAACTTCTTTTTCTTGTGAAATTGGTTTTTTTTTGGTCACCTAATAATTTGTGCAGGATTAAAATAATCAGTGTCTATTGGTATTGTTTCAATGGCTCTTCTGTCTCTGTAATTTTCTTTTTATTTGTTTTGAAGGCTAGTAAAAATATAAGTGCCCCTTTTTGCATGTTTAACTTGATTTTTTATGCTTTCCAATAATAGTTTTAATTATTGATTTTTTAAATTTTTTTTTTTTTGCTTCTTTTCTGTGGTGGCCAAACTTGTGCTATTGAATAACTGCTTCACTAACGTGTAGATATTGCTTATACTCATTCCTCCTTAAATGTTTTCTTCTATTTCCAAGACAGTCCATCCTTCTGGATTTTTTTTTTTCATGATAACCAAGAGCAAAGTAGTTGTGACTTAGAAAGTTTATCAGATAAAGAATGTAAATATCTTTACAATAAAAATATGTGGACATTTATCAGAGAGACATATTGGCAATTTTGAAATTGAGTTAAAAAATAATTACTTCTATAATGAAAGAATTAATAAAGTTATTGTCAACTATGCACATGGATTTCTCTCTGAAAGAAAAAATGAAAAGGAAGAAATAACTTTAATATATCTGTAAAATGTGAAGTTGAATTGAGGAGCTACACATATTGTAATAAAAGATGATGTAAAAACTCAGTATCTACCCATCAGTAGCAATTGGAATGTGGTGCCACATTCTACTGTTAAAAACACTGAGTGACTGGATAACTCCCTGAGGAAAAACACTGCTGATTTCAATCATGATTTTTGCTTGTTTTTTGCTATTTGAAATTATATTTCCATACCTATTTTTTTTTGAAAGCTTGTCACTCATCAATAGATAAGCTGCAGGGGCTTTTTGAGTTGCTGAATGCTGTTAATTGTGAGAGGTGGCTTCACTCTGTTATCCTTCCACTAACTTGAACAAATTCTCTGTTAAACCAGTCATTGCAGAACAGCTTGTTGGGTTTATAAGTGTATAAAATTCTGACTTAGGTTTATCTGTGGCTGGTATGTTTATTTTTGTATCAAAAATGTTCTGTAGCATTTTTGACTTCTCTGCCTTGCCCATATGTTTGTGGAAGGCCAGTTGCAGTCCTTCTCTGTTTGATTGGTTCAATAAACTTATTTTTGTATTTGTTTTTGGTTTAGTTTTTTCTTTAATAACAGGCTCTCAGTTGCAAGACAGCCTAGCATAGTTTTTGCATGCTGGGTTAAGGTTAATCCTGAATGTTTGGAAGAAGAAATGTGTGCAGTCTTTGAGGGGAATTATGACTGATGACTCTTGTAGCCCTCTCATTCTTGTCTATACCTACTAAAATGACTTCCTTAAATTTGCATTCAACTTTTTCATAAACTGCACACATTTTTGTCTCTCCCATGATCAAGGATGAGTGATATACTCAGGTGAGCTCCATTCTATAACAATGTCTCATGATTTCAGTTGATAAATAACATTTTGCACTGGTTATCTTTCTATTCAATTTACTTTGAATTGGGTAATTGGTTTCTTGCCACATTGCATTCTGATCTTCTTTTCTCCTGCAATGCCTTCTGGTATTTAAATGATAGGCAAATTTAGACTATTTGCTTATTTCAGGGCTCACAGGAATAACACTAATAGCTTCTCTGTAATCCAGTGCCTTCTTATTAACAGGCTCCCTGCAATATCTTCTTAATGCCATTTTTTACCCACCAATATTAATCAGCTATTGGATTAATGCTGATTAATATTTTCTAGAACAAGAACATTAATTGATTGTTAGAGTTCACCTAAATTTGAGACAGCACATATCTTTTTTTGGGAAAAAGGAATTACCCTTGCATGTAAATATGTTGTGTTGGTCAGGAATGATAATTTGAGTATGCATTAAATTCTAGTTCTCAAATATTTTTTGTCTTTAATGTTCTCCACTTTAAAAATTACTGTACATTTTACCCTATTAAATATCAGAATCAGATATCCATTATTGACTGGATCATTGGACTACTCATTCTTGAGCATACATGATTTTTCTGTTTTTCAAACAGTGCCATCTAAATTTGACAGGTTTCTGGAAAACTGTTTAGTCAAATCAGCAATTTTACTATTATCCCCCTGATTCTGTCAATTTCAGGACAATAAAGACTTTGTTCTGCTTATATTTTTTTCTCAGAATTAGGAATATCTACTTCTCTGAAATTGTTTCCTTTAGTCCTTTGGTTGCGTCGAATTTTCAGTTATTTTTAACCTTCTTGTAGTTTTTGAGGAAAATTGCATTGTTTTTTCTCTTTCTTTCTCTCTAAAGTAATGATTCTGAATTTATTTCAGTTTTATGTGCAAGCAGTAGCCCAGTATGACTTTCAAGTTTCTTTTTTTGAGTAGCTGGTATTTCCATTGCTTATGAATGTGTTTTTATTAATAATATTGTTTTAGGCATACAGCTGTCCAATTAGGTCAGAAGCTCCTATGCTATGAAGTTTTTGCCTTCATTTGAAAATCCAGTTCCCAATAATCTGTTAATCTTCCATACCAGCCTTCCTCTTCCATGAATTTGTTACAGTGATTTGCTTGACTAATTACTTTGTTTGTAGGAGGCTGATTGTTTGGATTCATCAATCTGGATTACAGCCCTACTTTATACAATTTAAACTAGAACAACTGGATCAAAGATAATTTTATTTTTTTTGTAACATCCATCCTACATATTTCTAATACTTTATAAAAGTCAAATTTTAAGAAACATATCTTTTTGAGTCAATGGATATTTAGTTGTAAGACAGTAAGTAGATTCAGCCTGTTAGTGGCATCTTACAGCATAAATATTCCTTATTTGAATTTCAAGTTATTTTGATTAGAACTGGAATTAATTAGCAAGTTTGTGCTCTTTGACTGAAATAAGCCTCATTTATCCTTCTAGTGCAAATAGTTACTAATAAAGATTCATAACCAATTTTATACAGCATTGTGCATAAATAAAATTTATTTCTCCAGTGAAGTCCATGCCAGCAGATTCATTCAATGGCTGTAGATGATTGTATTATGAAATATGGGTATTATTTATTTACTATGATCTGTGCTGAAAACTGTATTCTAAAAGTAAGATTTTGGGAGCAGCTAACACTGAGTTTGAAATGACAGTTACTAATATTCCTCCTGGATTACTAAAGAAACACCTGGCACTTCAGTAAATGCATTGATCAGGATAAACTGTTTCTAACAGCGCAATTTCTAAACTGTCTGTGATTATGTCTTTATGTAAAGTGCTGTACTGCTTTGAAAATTGACTCTTCTGTTTGAAAAAAATTCCAACGATAAAATGCTAACTTTTTGTCAGTGCAGAAAGTCTGTGTTTGACATATCACAGTGTTTTTTCTATTGGTCAGTTGTGGAGTCTTCCAATGGTATCTGATAGTCTAGTTCTGCCTTTCTTGACAAGCATCTGCAATAGCAATGAGTATCAGGCGAGCCAGTGTACCCTCCAATTGCACCACAGCAGCACGATGCCTTGCAGTTGTGTCCTCTTAGAGCTGTGCACCTGTACAGCCTTCCGTGAGATATCACTTACAATCGAGCACATTATTTGAAAAGTGGAGCTGCACAGAGGATGAGACTATTGTTGTTCTTTCTTTTTGAATATGGTGAATGATGGTGCTTAAGCCATGAAAGCAGTCAGATTGCTCTCTCTCCTCATTAGAAGTATGCTAGTTATGAGCAAATGGCAATAATAAATGCTGGCAGGACTCAAGATGTGCAAAAACTGTAAACACATCTAACAAGTTAAAAGATGTACTTGGAAATTTGGCTTTTAGGGCATATGAATATTTTTTTTCTGATTAACAACTGTCTTCACAGCTAACATTCATAGCAAAATGGTTTCGGTTGTTTCCGCTGCCTTTGTGACACAGGCATAATCTACTAGAAGATCATGGTTTGCGAAAACTGTCATTGGACTCGGGGTATCTGTAGTCCAGTTGTCTCGATATTTTAATTCATTTTCTGCCTAACTGCTACATCATGGTTTTCAAAGTTCAAAGTTGTACGTTATACTACTGTCTTTCACTGAGTATTCTGACAATTAAAATTACGTTACCTCCCGCATAATGATCGTGATCAAAAGAACAGAAAAAAATCACAGCGAGCCCTTGTCCTTATAGGCTGTTTCAGCAGCCTGATTTTGTCAATCTCCTTAGATGTCAATATTGACAGAACACCAGGGCTTCTCCCTGAAGCTACTTAAAACAACTTCAATTCATCTGTATTTTTGTTCATTTGTTCTAGTTTTTGCAAGGTGGGCAGTTCAGAAGTTCAGCTGTTGGATCCCTGGAGTCTGTAGTCAAGGCAGTGTGTAAAGAAGAATCTTCATTTTTCAGCAATGCAAACCTGTTCATAGACATGCCCAAAATCATGGGACTTTTGGAGGACAATATGGCAAAATATGGCATTCCTGAAGATTCAAGTAAGCAAAAATATCAATAACAAGTTTCAGCATGCATTCAGTTAAGAGAAATTTTTCCCAGTTAAGTGGAAATGTTTATATACCCACTGACATCTCTGTTGACACTCTCATCTTGAGCACAAGGTGTTGATCAATAAAAGTTTAATGGATAAGAGATAATTGTAGGTGAGACAGAAATGATTCTGTTTTTTTCTATCTTTGCAAATAATAAATAAGAGTATTGCTGTCTTTGAGACATTTTTATTAATGTTTTTTCAGCACTTGGTATTAAAAACATATCTTTGAGATACAAGATTGAGAATGTATTGCTGCTTGTCTTTCTTCTGTGAACACAAAGCTGTGGTATTATTGAGCAGTAAAATATGCAAACCTTCTGGATAGAATGAGGTTTTTAATGGTTGATATTCCTATTCTGTTTGTCAAGTGCTCAGAAAAATCCCTTAGCTCTCATATAGTTTCACTTTTGCTCCCTTTCCTCAATACACATTTGACTGACCCTGATTAATTTTAATATTGTTAATAACCTTGTTAGTGCCTCAGGTGGCCCTGTGCAAGAGAAGAATACAGTGATAGAGTGTCACTAGGGAAGCCTCTGCCATCTCTTGGTTTCTACAGCCAGAAATTGCTCCTGGCTTGGCTGGGACCCTTGGGAGGGAGCCAAAACTCTGCCTTGGCCTTCTTACTTATGTGTGTGGGGTGTAGTGGTAAGGAGGCAGCTCTGCTCTTCTTTTCTTTTGGAAGAATGAAGCCAGCAGGATGGCTGATTAGACAGATTGTATGGAACTTAGTGTCCTTAAAAGCTGTTTAGGCCAGAAGCACTGTTTCTTGATTTTTTTTTTCAAGTTGCCACAGCTCTAGTGTGCTGTGAGACCTTTTACCGTAGGATTCTGAAATATTTAAGGCATCAGTTAGTTCCAACATTCCCATGAGTGAATTAATACTGTTGCCCATATGTTACAAATTTGTATATGGGGCAATGGAAAATGAAAATAAAAAAAAAAAAAGAAAAATTGAGGCCACAGAAACTTGATTCATACTCCTCCACAGTAATTAACTTGTAGGTATTTTGTGCATACCAGATACCTCCTAAAGACTTTCTGAAGATCACAGCAAACTCAGATAAACAAGTCTTCTGTGTCCTTAGCCTGTTGCCAATTCTGACTGGCCAACTTGTAGTCTCTTAATTCTTTGCTATTGTTTAGCAATAACTGTGTTTAGTAATGATTGTTTCATTAAAGAAAGTAAAAATTTGGACAAAGAACTGGCCTTCCTTAATGAAACATTTCTGACATGTCTTTCCTTAATTTTATCAGGAATTTAAATGTTTTTGGCCCAGTTTTCCATTATGTATAAAGTTTTGTCTTCCTTGAGGAGTTAATGACATTATTTAATATTTCTTCACAGCACTAGAAATGGGATATTTTGAAACCACTCGTAATAAATAATAAAACCCCCCCAAAAATATGAGTTGAGCATAAAAATCTAAATGTTTCTCATAGGAAAATCATTGCCTTTACATGAGTACAAATGCAGTGGGATATCTTTGAAACTATTCCTTAAATCTTAGTTCTGAAGGACATACACCCTAATGTATTAATAGTCTCATGTGATGTAGGAATGTGTTTTTTTATTAAGGAATGGAAAAGAGAATTTATTAGATTTTTCAAATCAAGAGGTGTCATGACAACTTTTTGCCTGTCTGTTTGGTAGGTTCTTGTAAGACTATACAAAGTGAAAAGTCTGTATTTGTGAAGGATTTTGTTATTCCTACTTCTATCTTATATAGGAATCCAAAGCTGCAGAACAGTGGTGGGTGTGGAAGTAGATTTTTTTTCTTTTAAGGTGACTCTTCTGTCTGAATTCACTTTTGTGGGCAGATGTTTTGTATATGTACTGCTCTAAAATGCACTAATGTAACTTTTAGGATAGGTAGGATTCACAGGTTGCTTTTCAGAAATGTGAGAAGCTCTTTGGATTCTGATTTCGGTTTTTTTCCTATTCAGTGTTTAGAATTCTGCATCCTTAACGCTGTCGTAGATGTGGTTTAACAATTCCTCTAGGGACCTGTACTGATTGCTTAGTGGCAGTTGGATGGTGTTGCCAAAGCACTGCTAACAGTAGTCGGCATGGTGCTGTGGTAGACTCTAAAATAAGACTCAAGCTTTTCTTTGAATAAAAAAATTCCAATCTCACCTGTGTTGTCTGTCTTAAACTCAAGTCTGTCTTTGTTTTTGCAGCTCCTTTTTGCTTGAAGCTTTATCAGGAGATTTTGCAGGCTCCTAATGGAGCTTTGCTATGGACTTTCCTGAAACCTTTATTACATGGGAAGATACTGTACAATTCAAACATCAACATGATTGACCTGGTGATGGAGAAGGTGAGTATCAAAGAGCCCCAGTATTTTTGTGCATTGATTTTGTCTTTGTCCTTCATTTTAAAGGTGCACTTCTTTCAGGGTAGGCAGAAGCAATTGGATAATGCCTTTCAGAAAAACAGATCCAACCTGCCCCCTGAGATCTGACCTGTTTCCCACTTTAAACTTAATACTTCTCTTAACTTTTATCCTACGTGTTACAGTGGTTCCAACTCAATGTGAAAAGCAGAATTCTGCTTAAAGTCCTTTAAACCACATACAGAAAGATTAAAAAAAACATGTTAGCAGAAGCGTTATGTGAATCATGCTGAATTGAGGTGTAGGGTGCATGTATTCTCGGCAAGCTTTTGCCTTCAACATTTTCTTGTGATGGGAACCGTCATGGGGCAGCATAGAGACCTGTGAGAAGGGATGCCCCAAGGAAAAAAGCCTGGTTTTAGGGAGTCACTGAGCTGGATTAAAAAAAAAAAAAAGAATGGTGAAATCTACAGTGCTTCCTTCCTGATTGTTTGTAACACCAGTAGCTGAGTGACCAGTCATAACTGAGGTTCTGTATGTGTGGATGCTGATGATGGTTTTCAGGAGTTTTACTGCCTCTCCAGTTCTTCTATGGTTGGTGTTCTGTCCTGAGTGTGGTTATTGACAATGATGTGTTTCTTCATGTCTAGCTTAGAGGCACTTCTGTAAGAGAAGGGTGGATGACTTGTTTTAAGTACACATTAGATTTCTAAAAGTGCACATTTTTCATTGAATTTCTAAATACATGGCTTTTACCCTCCAATATTAGCTATTGCAAGCATGACAATTTGAATTACTCTAAAATCTGGAAAAGAATAAATGCTGCTTGTAAGTGGTACACAAAAAGACCATAGTAACTGCAATCATGATGCTAACTGTATTCTCTGTAAATGGAGAACTTAGTGATATTCTGATTTGTGGTCTGAAAAGACAGTACAAAAACCTAAGCCAAAAAGCCAATTCTAGACAGCAGATACTAAGTAAGTTTAAAGTTTCTGTTCTGAACTGGAAAAAAGATTGAGAGATTTCATATTTTGTGGTTAAATAACTTAATTTGGGAAACAGGCTATCTCTCTGGAGTTCAGTATAATTAATTTAAAATTTTTAATCAGTTAAAAATGAAGCTGCTCTTGATGTTTATAGATAGAAATTCTATAAAGAATGAGCGGTAGGAAGTGATATTACATTCTTTTTAAAAATGATATTCTATGTTACAATGACATTTCGAATATAGCACTTAAAACACTTCCACATTGTTTTGCAAATTCGTATGTCAAACCTCCATTCTTAAAAGCATCTGTAAGAAAGATAAATATCTTCACATACAGTATGTTCCCCCATAGGTGTTTTAGTGAAATCTGGACTGAGTAGTACAGTTCAGAAAGAAGTTTGCTTGTGGGTTGGTTTTTTTGGCTTTGTTGGTTGGTCGGTTGTTTTTTTTGGGGGTAGGATTTAGTGGTCTGGAACAATACAAAGATTTGGGCAGATTCCTCTAGCACAAGCTCTCATTCTGTATTCTCCAGCTCACAAAAGTTCATCAGCTTATTCAGAAATCTGTATAAATACACTCTTGCCCCTTTACCCAGACCTGTAAATCTAACAAGCAGTTATGAATTGGTATCTGTTTATGTGTAAATACGAATGTAGTGGGGAAATTTCTTTGGTTTTATTACAGAAATCTCTCAGTTATTACTTGAACAGAAACAAAATTTATATGCAAAATATAGTCCCTGGCATCTCAAATGTAGCTACTAACCCGCAGCCCTGCAGCCCTTACAAGCCTAATCTCCTACTGAGCTAGAACAGTTCTAGTTTCATTTAGAATGTGTGGTCACATGCCATCTGTGTACTAAAAGAAAAAAGTAGAGGGTTATAGATTTGAAGAACACTGATGTTTGTATACTCTGCTGTATTCTCTAAGTTTTCCACATGGACTATTTAGTTTTGAGACTGTGTAATTAACCATTCTTCGATAAATTCTGAGATTGCTGGGTTTTAGTTTCAGAGAAGTCTGCAGTTCTTCTGTGTAGAATAATGGTGACAGTCATGGAGACAGGCTGTGGTGTTGTCTGACGGTAAAAGAGTTCAGTGCCAACTGGCTTCTGGAAGTTCAAAGGCCACATGTGACATTTTTTGCTTTCACAACTAAATTTTTTGCCTCTGAGACACTGATCTTATAGAAATCTTTTTTATTTCAGAAGATTCTCATAGTTGATCTTATATTCAGGCAATCATGTTAGAAGAACTTTCTGATATTTCCAAAAACTTTTGAATTGGTCTTGCCAGAACTTTGGCTATATTTTGTCCACTTGCTTTTTGGGTTATATGAAGTTCTAGTATTTGTTGTGCTTGTGGTGAGTTGTTCTGCATCAACCACTTCTTCCTCACTTGCTTGTTCTTCCACTTTCAAACAGCAGCACCTTCTATTTTAAAATTCTGTGTTTTTATCTCCCAGCTGCATTTATTTATATTTTCTATTTACTACTACTCTTTATTGTAATTTATTATTAGTATATAAAAACCCTAAAGCTTACTTAGATTCCAGAATTATTAGTCTGCAATCCTCTGGTTCCCCTAGCATCTTTATAAATAGCGTTGCATTTGTTATTTTCCACTTCCCTCATAACAAGGGAATTTTAATCAGGAGGTTACACTACAGTGAGTAGTTCAGCTATTTAATACTTGAGTGCTTTTGAAATTCTTGGCTGGACATTATCTTTTCCTGGAAACTGTTTATTGTTCATTTTGTTAAGTTGTATGACTTTATTTTTTACTGCTTCTTTGATTAGACACAGATTATCCACAGCGTTCTGCATGTGGAAGGCTTCTGACACAGGAACTTCCCAAATGCCTACTGCCATGAATGGAAAAGCAAAACCACTTTTAAACTAACTCCTCCTTTTTTTTTTTTTTTTTCCCTAAGGTTTGGGGTTTTTTTCTTATTTGGATGTAACCTTCCATTGAAAGGAAGTTTTCTAGTGGCTTCCTGCTTTGCAGTGCATGTATAATATACATATATATAGGTGGTCTTCCTCAAATCTTTTTTTAATAGGCAGTAGGTATTTATTCAGTTTCCTCTATGCTTCCTTAGACTCTGTACCTTCTACACACATCTTACCACTTTGCTGCTTTTCTTTCAGATAAGTGTTACATTATAGAAAGTTCATCTTTTCCAAAAATCCATGCTACTGCAATAATTTGGGTTTTTTAGTTTTTGTATAAGGAGGTTGAATACAAGCACATTATAGTTACTGAAGCTCTTTGAAAGAAATTTTAGCACAAAAATTATTCCTTTTTGCTGTTCAGAATCAAGTCAAGAAGTACTAAGCTCTACTGAGCCCAGATCTTACAAGCTGCTTTATATGATAGTTTCCAGTGGTGTCTGAAAGCTTGATCTCCTTATGTTCTGGTGACCTGTGCTTGCTCTGTCCTGGGGAGAGAGCAATCTCCCAGACTAGCTGATTGCAGCCGTCCTGGTCTCCTTCATCTTGTCACCATTTTGCCCTGTCTGGGGTTTCAACCCATGAGGTTTCTGTGTTGCTTCTGATCAGAAGAACATTGTTTAGTCTACTTGACAGCAGATTTAATTTAATATTTAGGATCACTTTCTTTTTAATCCTAATGAATGATCACTCTTTGAATTGGAGTAGGGATTCTAATAGAAGTTAAATGTATAATGTTTTTGAGGGAAACAAAATTACATGAAAGGCATCTTTGGGGCCTTCTGTGTTACAAAGAGGAAGAAAGAACCACCAAAAATTGTCTTCTCATGTTGTGCTAAGAGTGGGATGTTGAAAAAGGCACTTAAAATACTATGGCAGAAATTGTGCACTTTCAATAGGAATTATTGCAAAAAATGTAGTCCCAAATTGGAGTTTACAACTCACTGCAGACACTTTTGCTGGAAAATGTCGCAATTTTTACCATAACAACCATGCTGGATTGTTCTTAAATGCACTTCTGTGACTGATAACACCAATTTAAACAAAAAGATACTGCAATATTTTCTATTCTTGAGTATACTTGTGATCTGTTTAAAACAAGCTGGAAAAAAATTGCTGGTTGTTTACTAAGAGAGAAATTGTAGTCTATGTTTGGCTGGGACAGAAAATATTTTGCTTTACTCAAGTCTTTGTATGTGAGAGTATTTTGAAACAGATTGATTGATCAGTTGAATTTATTGTCCAAACTGTGCTTCTGAATTTCATTTTTATTATGTGTTCAGTCGAAGTAGTTTGAATAAAAGACCCAAAAATTCAAAGGCTTTTGAATATCTCCTAACTGTATTTCTTTTTCTGTCTTTCTGAAACACCCCTCTGATACTCTGTATGAAAGAGACATTGTAAAATAAAGAAATCTTTATGGTACTTCAGGTGGGGAACATACAGAGCACAAGAAAACTTTGATTTGCTTGGTATCGAAAAAAATACTTTTAATTTCTTGAGTAAAAAAGAGAAATGGATATTTTTACTGCTGACTATCAAAATGAAATAGAAAGGAGTTGCAGAAGATCTAAAGCATGAAGATTTTTCTGTTTCTTGGGATTTACTATGCATGTTTTTTGCTTCATTTGTTTCTATATATTCTTTTTCCCAGGCTAATTTCACTTTTGTTTTTGTGGAAAACTTGAAGACTTATTCTGAGACATGGCTTAGGATGTCTGAGGTTTTCAAAACCAGTGGAAATGTTCTCACAGTCTCCCGACTGCAGGTTGGTGAACTGTGGGAGTTCTTTCTGTTTTCCAGCTTTTTGCTGTGTGATCTAGACAGTATTTCTATATGTGTAAAACCACCCATATATCTGACTTCAGGTTTAAAAAGAGCTGAAAAAGAGGCAGATTAGATATAGGTTATGAACCTATACCCTGGTGCTGAGAAACTTCTGACATGAAAATACTTAAACACAATGTTGCCTCACTATCCCCTGTATCACTCTGGTATCCCTGAACAATAGGGGAAATAAAATGGTTTTGGAACTTCTTCATTGCTTATGTTTGCTAGCAAGATGCGAAATTGAAAAAACTGATGAGGGAAGTATTGACTATAAAAGAAGAAAGGGATTCTTGTTACTGGAGTTTTTCCATTCTATATATTTGTGTCTTCCCCTGTCACCTCTCCCAAATCCCTTTGCCATTCCCCTGCCATTTCTTTGAAATGTGTGGTGTTAACCTGTTAAGGGAGCAAGACTGAAGACATGGAGAGGTTAAATGACTTCTCCAGTGTTATGCAGGAAGTCTTGATAATGAAATTGAACACTAATGCATATCTATATTTTGTATTTCCTTAGAGAAGATAAACCTGATGTAACCTCTATCCTTTTTCATTTTAGGAAGCACTGCAAAGCAATTTCATAAAGCATTTCATAGAAAGTAATTTGGATATCAACATGGAAAAACTCCTTAAAAAAATGCAAACATATGGTACGTATATAAAAGTACATGTAATGATTAGCCTTGTTAGACTTGTACTTCAGCTTAGAACTACCTTTAGTAGAAAGGGAATGTTTTACCTACTTTGGTGATACTTAAGTAAATTAATAAGAGATTTTATCCTCTTGAGTTAGTCTCAAATGTTTCTAATTTTCTTTTTTCTTTTGAGTGAGTAGATAATTTGAATTTCAAATATTGAAACAAATATTGGTAGTAATCAGAAGTGGCAAAATATCTTTGGAGAGTCACAAACATAAGATCTGTACTTAAAAGGAGTAAAACGAGATGTAAACCCAGTAGCCACAGTTCCATTAGGTAGAAGTATATTTTTGTAGTAAATTTTGAAGGAAATAAATAGAAAATTAGATTGGATACCATGTGTTTGATCAAAAACTCCCTGTATGTTTTTTTCTCTGTTGAGAATCAGTTGCGTGAGGTGTCCTTGAGCCTCAGAAAAGCCTGAGAGACGGTGATCACCAGGGAGCTGCATTGTCAATAGGAAGCAATTAGGGTCAGTCCCAGCCCTGGGATAACCCAGTGGGGCCATGGGGATGATACTGAGGGCAGAACATCACCCTGTGGGAAGAAGTGTGGGCCCAGGTCCACAACCAGGTGTGAAATGGGAAAGGAATGGCCCTGATTAATTTTTCAGCCGGGGTCTGCCAGCAGCCTGCCCCTGGGGCACAGCCATCTCTGGCTGCCCCCTTTCTGCATTGGTACTGAGCCCTGGCAGTCAAACCCCTCCAGGGTTAGATAGATAGCCTAAGGGGAATGGTTCTTACTGGAGAAGTGGGATCATTATTTTGCATAATTTGGGATATTCAAGGATTTAAGTAGGAGAAGAGAAAGGATTATGCTGTAAATGTAACTTAATGATTTTATAAAAATCTGGTAATTGAAAAAAAAATCACTATGTCTAGCTGTCAGTAAGGTAGGCACATGATCATTAAAATGCTTGTCAGCATGTGCTGGAAGGAAAGGTCTATACTAAAGCAGAGTTCCATGTCATTTAAGAAAAGTTCATGATTTTGAGGATCAGAAAGAGAGAAAAGTGGGATAAAATGCAATAACAGACAGAGTGACATCATGGACAAAGGGAGCAGGGTATATCCTAGATGAGGATTGTGGTAGAAAGGACAGATCTGTGTGGTTTCAGATCTGTGACTGTTAGGATAATTATAAGCCAGACACAAATCATTTCCATTCACTTTCTGGAGGAGGGCAGTGCTGAGCTCTCAGGTACCCCCAGAGAGGGACCGTGTGATGTCATTGCTTTGGAAAAATGGACTTTACAGAAATACAGGTTATTAAGTCTGATTTTCAGTCAAAGAATTAAGACTACAGCTAAAATAAGTAAATGTACCTGAAGTACAGCTTTTATTGGTTTTCAGTATCTGCCTCTAGGCAGAAGATGGACAAAATCCACTGAGGCTTGTGAGAGCTTGTAAATTAATTGTGTTCTCAGTCTTAAGTTGTACTACTGCCCTGAGCTGATGCAGTCATGGTTGGTGTGAGCTGGTGTGGCTTTTCTTTTGCAGACAGGTTGTGAGATTTAATTGCAATTGGCCTTGGTTTGAAGGCTTTGTTTGAAGACTAGGACTGGCTGTGCACACTTTCACTAAGAAAAATGGCAAACGGTGTCTGGAATTAAAGTGGAAAGAATCTTGGCTCTGTGTCCTCCTTAGGCAAGGGACTCAAATTTGAATCTGCTTTTTCTACAGATGATTTTCTTAACAAGTAATCTGCTGGCTAGTCTGGGTTAGGCACAATTCACTCCTCAAGGTGAAGATGGATCATTATACAGCTGAAAAACAAGCCCATGGAATCACAATATTGGAATGATAAGATGGAGGAAAGAGCAAGTCTCTTAAACTGCAGGGCTTGCTGGAAATATAGCTATCTCAATATATTAGTGAGTAAAAGCTGGATTTTATTTGTGTGGACCTAACACTGAGAACTACATGATAGGTTATGGACAAACAATATTCCATTAAGTAGATGTCATGGTCTCTGGAATGATCAGATCCATCTTTACTGATGCTGACAACATCACAGAAATCTGTCCCTGTGTTTCTCAAGCTGTAGCTTTTAAACAGAACTAAGGATATTTGATAATATGTAATAAATGCTTAATGGTTTGGATGGTCAAGAGAAAATATGATTTGAGTGGCTTATGAAACTAAAATTTCCGTATTTTAAGGAAGTATAGTTGATAAAATTAATATAGTATAAAACCTGAAAATCAATATGGGCTATAGGTCACAAGAGCATTTATGCGTTTGTGAAATTGAGCTCTCCAAAGCGCCAGAACACTCCTTTGCATTTACACATTGATTACATGTCTTTGTATAGATTCTCTTAGTCATTTTATTTCTTGAAAAATGATATACACTCTTATTTTTATCTTAGTTTGTGTATTTTTTGCTCATTTTATTAGTCCATAATCATATGTAACTTAACTGGGTAAGTAAACTTCTGTTCTTATGTTTGCTTTTTTAAATTTAAATTTCATTAATCTTATATTGCATCAGCTGTTCAGTCCTGTAATTACCTTGCTTGCATCCAATTAAAGCCTTGAATATATCTACATATGTACTGATTTTACCACTTACAATCTTTTTTATTTTCTTCTAAAGTTCCAATGTTCTGAAATCTCCCGATCTCCGTGATTGTCTTCTAACTAAAGCAAATATTCCCTTCTTTTATCACATCTACACTCTCATTCAACTGACTTCTAATTATCCTCAAATACAAGGTGCTTGTGTTTGTGTCTTTTTTTATTTCTCTACAACACTATAAAAATGCTAACAGTCCTAGTGACATTATTCTCCGTGGTACTCCTGCTACTCCTATTCAAAGTGTCATGGACAGAGTGGATAAATGTAGAAGTTTTCTAATGTCTCTATAAAATCATCATTCTGCAAAACCTTGGAAAATTATCAATTTGTAAAACTATTTAACAGGGTTACTGTGTCAGATTTATTGATGTGGGCAAGGTAAATATTTAGCTGGGGGTGGAAAAAACTTGTGGGTTCTTTTTAAGCCCTTTACTTTCTAAGCTAGCTGTGTGTGGGCAAGACAACAGTTTTCCTCTGTGCTTGCTTTGCAGCCCAGCAACTTACAATAATTTCCTGTCAATTTCGTATAAACCCTGTCCCACTAGAACTTGTGAGGTCCTTGCTGGGTACGGTCCTTAAAAACCTTCAGGAGTAACTGGGAGGTAATTGCGCTGAAGGTTCCTTTTTTAAATTCTTGCTTGCTGAGTCTCTCTCTTGTCTATCTGTGATTTCTCCCAGAGGGAAAGTTTTTTTTTCACTATCAAGGACTCTCCC
This sequence comes from Dasyornis broadbenti, assembly GCA_013397935.1. Taxonomy (NCBI): domain Eukaryota; kingdom Metazoa; phylum Chordata; class Aves; order Passeriformes; family Dasyornithidae; genus Dasyornis; species Dasyornis broadbenti. Next base: position 257,204 of record VZRN01004778.1, on the reverse strand, counting down.
TTACAGAGGGCTACATATGACTCAATATATGACAGCGAGGTGATAAAAAAATAAACCCAAAAGAAACAGCTTTCCTTTGTGCTACCTCTCTGCTGCCCTCACTGTAATGAAATAGTTTTGTGTGTATTTAGAAGGCAGGAAACAAATAGCTCTAATGTCATCACTGAAAACTGTGCCACCACCCAAATCAGATAACTAGAAACTTTCTTCTAACTTATGACTGAAATTTATTTATTCCTGATTTATTCCAATTTATTCTTCCAGCAACTTTTTATTTTTACTTAAATAGCACTTCTACCCAATGGTTTTACATAAATAATTTGTATTTCCTCGCAGTTACTTAATGATAAGTTAAACAAACTGAGTGGAAGATGAGGGCTGACTTGGTTTTTAAAAGTATGAAGATAAGAGTGAACACAGAATTGCCAAGTTTTTAATTCATAATTGCTACATTTTGAAATGAGGAAAAAACAAGGTCATCTACTCTATAGATCTTGATTTTAAAATTTTCATGTAGATTGCATTTTTTCATGTATGTCTTATTTCTACGATGGAGTACAGAAGTTCATGCACATTGTGAAAGACAGTATTTTCTTCCAGAAATAGTTAGGTATGTCATACTCCAAGACAACAGCAATATAGATGTTATTTCTTGTGCTAAACTCTTCAACAGCATAACTCATGAGAGAAGCTTTTTTAGTTAATTGTTGCTTTCAAATGAATGCCTTGTGTGTGAGTATATGACTGAATGACAGAATGCTTTCAGTAGGAGGGGAACCTTGAAGTTCTGGTTCCAACCCCTCTGCCATCTGCTGGGCCAGGTTGCTCAGAGCCGCATTCAGCCTGGCCTTGAACACCATTCCTTCTTGTCCTATCTGTACGCCCTTGTAAGTAGGCCCTCCCCAGCTTTTTTGTAAGTCCCCTTCAGGTACTGGAAGGCCACAATAAAATCTGGAAGGTGCTATAAGGTCTGTCTGGAGCCTTCTCTTCTCCAGATCAAACAACCCCAATCATCTCAGCCTGTCTTCATAAGGAAGAATGTATATAGGGCTATATATAATTATAAACACATATAAAAAAGTATATATGAAAACTCAACCCTGCCCCTTGGGCTTAATGTTAGGAATATTCTGTTCTCTCTAATGCTTTAAAAAAAGGAGCAGCATAGGTGTTTCCTTTATTGTCCTCCTCAAGGATAGTCATAAATAAGACATATAGTCTCTCTATTTGGTTCTGGTTTCTTTCAACCTATGAATTCACCCTGTCATTGTTTGCCCCTCTTTTGAATTCTAGACTGTCAGTTCCTCTACTTTTTCTCCTTGTACACTTTACCTTCTTTCGCCATTAACCATACCTCTTCTTCAGACTACTTCATATGTTTTCCACTTACCTGCCTTCCTATTGTAATATTTCCTGTGCTGATGCTGAGTAACATCTATGATCCAGGATGTGTCTGTCACCACTCTTATCAAAGGTGGTCATTCCCTATTCTTTTTAAAGCCCATATCTTCAGTGAGTCTTGAAAAATTTAAGATGGATTGTGTTGGATGTTTGATAACATTGTTTATTACCTGGGAAATTCAAATGTTTTCATTAAATCCAGATGAGTTGTTTCTAGATCATGCTATCCTTCTGGTTATTCTCTCAAACATAAGGATATAGCATTATTCCTACGTTCTCTACTAAGAGATGAAGATCTGAATTCCTCCAAAGGTTGAGTTTTTTTGGAAACCAGGTTTTGGCTGAGGTATATGATAATCCTAGATCTATAGATAAAGTGAAAATGTAGACAATGTTAGGCTTTTTTCAGATGTTTTTAAACGTAAGACTCCTGTTGAAATGCTTATGCTCTACATTACAGGGTTCTTGAAACATTCATAGTGTCAAGGAGAAAAGAGCTGGATAATACTTTATTAAATGAGAGATTAATATCTATTGTGACATCTGAAGTACAGCAATTCCCTTGTATTTGTTGTAGTAGTTAAGGAATTGTAAGAGAATGTTAGAAGTCCTACAGCTCCAAGGATGTGGTCTCTTTTCTAGAACTTTGCTACAATTTGTAACATTTTTGTTCCTCTGAAGTTGAAGCAAGCTTAGCTGAAGGCTTGCAAAAGCCACTGAAACATGAACTGCACTTCCATAAGATCACACTAAAATTTCTATGTTTTTTAAACTTTGCGGTTTTTTTTTAAATACTAAGAGGATTTACTCTTATAGGATGTGCAAGTGATAACACACCTTTCTGTTCTGATCATTAAAACTAAGCAAGTCCAATTTGTTTCCTCATCTTAGAAACCATGATGAACAAGATGCTTAACAGCTCAGCAAGTAAACAGATTGAGCTGTTGACACAACTTGTAGTAAATATCTCTTCCTGTGTGTTACTGGACCGTTTCCAGCCTTTTGACTCTATTGAGAAATTGGAGGAGAAGGCTCATGAACTCATGCAGGAAAATAATCTTTTGGCTAGTAAGTACCTATTGTAAAATATATTTTTACAGAAAATTTCAGACTTTGTAGTTGTTGTCTGTGTTAATTGATAAGGTAGATTAAGGTTAAACATTTTCAAAGCCTGCATTAAATCACATATATTAAAGTCAAAATAAAGCATATTTGAATGCTATAATGTAAGCTGGAAAGACTAACTATATTATTTTAACTGTGGAATGAATCCTCAGAGTCTCTTTTTCCTAAAAAAATATTTAAAAGAATGGTCATAAATATTTAAAGAAGAAAGAGATGAATTATATGGAATACTGTGGAAACTTAACAAGATGACAAGATCATCTATTTAATCTAGTTTACATCCTTTCAAAATTTATTTTTTTTTTATATTTTTGACTTTTCAGAAAAGAGGAAAGAAAGGGGTTTTGGTAAAATTTATTCTTGAACCAACACCTCAGAGAAATTAGCTTGCTCATTCAGAGTAAATAAATTCTTAAAGAATGTCTTTTCTTCCCTGGGATTACACTTTCTATCTTTTTCCTCTATTTTATGCTTATTGCTGAGAATCAATTAATTTTATAAAATAATTTAAAAGACAAGAATGTTTTCCTTAACATACACACTTGTCTTGCAGAAAATGCTGTACGTTGCATGTAGCCTTTCCAAAAGAGAGGCTCTTTTAAGACTATATAGTGTTCCACAACTTTTTCCCACTGTTATTTCATTTTTTATTGTCTCGTTTATGCCTGTAAGCGTACAACAGAAGACATGAGAAAGCACTCGTAGAGAAGGCAGCTGCTCAGTCTGGAATTCTATGCTTGTTTTTTGATCTGCACAGTACCATGGAAATGGCCACCCTCTATCAATATAAAACCAACAGGCTATACCCTGAGATAAGGAAATTGCTCAGGAGTACTTTGGAGAAGGCAAACTATTTGTCCGTTCAAGAAAAGAAATGGACAGATAAATCTTGGCTCTCCGAAAACTGTATTATCAAATTCTAGATCCACTTACCTAGGGAAGGGTCATATGGTAATATAAGCCAAGATATTTCTTGTGAGTATTGTTCAGTAGTCTGGCCTTATTATATCTTCAGATTATTAGAGAGAGAGAGAGAAGATGGCATTTTAAGGGACTTAATGTGTCCAACATGTCGATGTTACGTGCTCCAAGGTAGGCATACATTCCTCTCCATAGAAATGTGTTAAATTGGAATAGAGTTTTCTTTGCTTTGTTTGTGGTCTTCAGAGCCTCATGGAATGTCTTAGAAAATCAACTCTTTACACAAATGGGAAAATGAGATTGGCCAGTTGAAAGAAATAAGCTTTGCAGTAAAGTATTCTATATTTTGTTATCTTTCAGAGAACCAGATGGTAGGTAAGATATCTCTCCCTTTTCCTAAGAAAGAAAAGGGCAACATTTCGCATTTACCCAGAAGTCCTAAAAGGTCTAGGTCACCCAAAAAGAGAACACAACCCATTTCCTGTATTTGGCTTCATCTCTACAGCTACATATCAAGCTTTCATCTGTTTGGTTTTTTTTTTTTTCCTTTTTACAGAGCTAGAGAAAACAAGCATGCAAAATCTGCTGTGCTGAATGAGAAGTTTTGTAATTGGCTTGAAAATTAACTTCAGAGTAAATTTTAGTGGGTTGGTACTGTTTACCTTGTCATCTTTTTTCAGAAGTTGCTATCCTTTGATGGACAAATTTTATGGCTGCTGCTTTTACTGTGGAACTGATACTAGGCCCCCCAAAAGGACTAAATCTGGATGCAAAGAGAAAACTGCAGTTCAAAAAAAGACAAATCACCTCAGATAAAAAAAGATTGTCACAAAGCCATTTATCATGTGAATAATCTTTTACATTTCACATTCATGAACATGAAAAATGTGTCTCTGAAGCCTGCCATTTTTGGGCTGGGGATCAAGAAAGTTTAGAGGCCCGCCCTGACAGATGAATGTACTGTAATTAGCCATGAGTTAGCTATGGAAATAGTATAAATTATATAAGCTTAGTTATGAAGCTTCCTTTCTTCTTGTGTCAGGTATCATCTTCCTTACACCAAAGGACAAGAAGCAAGATTCTAGCAATCTACTTCCAAGACACATTTCATATACAATTAGAACCAGTGTTCTCTACAGCATGAGAACAGATTTGATTAAAAACCCAAAATGGAAATCCCATCCCCACAAGTTGCCAGCTGATGGGTTTAAATACAATCATGTATTTATTCCTCTTCAAGACATGATTGAAAGGGCAATTATTTCAGCACAGACTGGAACAGACACCTCAGAGACAGCAATTCAGGTGCAAGCCATGCCTTACCCTTGTCATACCAGTGATCTGTAAGTAAACTTTCAGCTTTTTAATTCAATGTATTATCCTTGTTAGATTAGTGCTAGAGGACTTGGGATCCTACTAGGTTCCCACTTTTAAGCAGGTGAATGTATCTCTGCACAGGTTTAAACAAGTACATCCAATACCAGAGTATTACAGCATAGCAAATATTGTCTAACAGCTGTGTTTAACATAACACATTATGCAGTGTTTGTTGGTCATCTGGCAGATGGCCCCATACCAACTGTTTGCAGCCATACCATTGAGCAGTCTGCTGGAGAGTGGTTGTGTCAATGTAGTGTGCAATTAACTTAGATTATTCTAAGAGATCCCTTTTAAATCCTTAGTTGTTCTATTAGATTTTAAAATTAGTCAGTGATAATAAATTTATTAAAGTGGAGTAAACATTGACTGGGTCATGTTATTTCTCACTGTCCAAATATATTACTTTGCTGTTGACAAAATCTGAATTTTGTTTGACTTAGAATGGAGTCCTAAAGAGTAATTTTATCAGCTGTATTGTTTAAAATACTAATGTATATAATAATAATAATATTGTAGCAATACATACATTTAGCTTGTTACATAAAAAGATAAGTAATTCTAACCAAAACAGGAATAAATCTTATTGTTTGTGTCAGATCTTATTTTGTGCATGCTTTGAGAGCAGTTCCAGTATTAACCTATTGACATTCTGCTAGAAAATAGTTTACCTTTGGGGGCTGACAGCTCTTCATACATGTTCTTTCATAGATTCTTGAACAACATAGGTTTTTTTTTCCCACTTATGATGATGTTAACATGGATGGTTTCAGTTGCTGCTATGGTTCGCAAGCTGGTTTATGAAAGAGAAATTCATCTTGAAGAGGTAAGAGGCTGATGAACTTCTGAAAAGGAAATTTATTCATTAAAGCTCACTGAAATGCAAAACTTATGAGGTACTTTTATGTGCTCATAATCCAGATGGCTTTGTTTTCACTTGTTTCCTCTGGGCAGTAGGTTCTAGTTCTAGCTGCCAACTCAGATTCACAACATTGTTTGAGCATCAGTGTGCAAATATTGTCCATGAGACAAAAAGCAATGAGCAAAAGATCCATAAAAGTTGAAGCTGGAAAGTGTTATTTGGGAAGGCCTTGTGATTAGAATGTTTTTTGTTTTGGATTCTTTTCCATATTTTGCTCTATGTAGTCTCTAAAGAGAAGACTACCTAAATGAAGTTAAGAATTTGTCATATACTGTGTAATTTTCAGAAACATAAGGGAGATGACATACAAAAAAAAAAAAGACATTTATTTGCTTATATCAATGACTAGTCTTCACAGATGCTAAGCATAGGGAAGGACATGGTCCTTGTGATACATTTTCTATATGGGTAAATATACTTCTTTAATAATTACACTGGTTTCACTGTATTACCAGAATTTCTGATTAAGATTTTTTATTTGGGAGTTTATTGAGGAGTTATCTAATTTCACTAATCTTTCTGTTGTAAGATAAACTTTTTCTAATGCTTCAAAATATTAAAGCAACTTAATATTAACTTTAATGATCTTTTGAAAAATACTTCAGAGGTTTTATTAGATTGTATCCAAAAGCATTTTTTTAGAAAAAGAGGCATAATATTTCTTACCTGCCTAAATTATTATTTGCCTGGTAATACATAAAGGTTACAAACTGTACATGTCTCAGAAGAGCAACAGGCTGGGAAAGAAATGTTTGTTTACACATTGCTGTGGGTTTTCTCAGTACTTTTTAGAGTACAAAAAGGCAAACTCCTCACTGGAAGAACCAGTAATCTGACATCTGGTCCTGAAACCCTATGCAAAAGAGAGTTGTGCTGAGCACTGTGACTCCTTGTGTTTGTGTGTGATCTCAGAGACTGCCCTGCTCAAAAACATGTCTGATCCAGGAGAGACCACAGGACAAGGGAAAAGAAACAAGAAATTTAAGGGGAAGATGACATCATTTGGGAAGCCAGTAGTCTCTCGGTGACAACGTGTTTTGTTTAAAAAAAAAAAACAAAAAGTTTGTTTCCTAACTTTAGCTCTCTTTGCTATGTTGTCTTGCAGTATATGAAGACAATGGGGGTATATCCAGCCATTCATTTCTTTGCTTGGTTTTTGGAGAATGTCATTGTGCTCACAGTAAGCAGCTGTGCTCTGGCCATCATTTTAAAAGAAAGTGGTATCTTTGCTTATAGCAATGGCTTCCTTATCTTCCTTTTTCTCCTGGAATTTGGAGTTACAGTTATCATGTTAAGCTATTTTTTGGGAGCATTTTTTAGCAGTGCTGATACAGCAGCTCTGTGTGCCAGCCTTGTCTACATGATCAGCTTTTTACCCTACATAGTTTTGTTGGTCTTGCAGAACCAGCTGAGTTTCATCAGCCAGATTATAATGGTAAATATTTATTTTTCTTTTCTAATTTTTCTTCTCCTACTATGCTGTAAATTTCTATAGTTTCAAAACTTTAGACCATAATGTACTTAATTTTTCTGGTGTTTCTGCTTGCTTTTGTGATCGTTGGAAATAAATCACACTAATAAATCTCCTGTTGATAAATCATTTAGAATGTAGAAAGGAATGAAAAATAAATTTCCAGGGCAATTTTGTAAACCTACAGAAAATATCAGGAAGTTACATTCCTCATACCCGTGAATTCTCTTAATGTCTTAACCTCAAAATATTTGTAACATTAATGTATTTTCAAGATCAGCTGATCACATGCCACTTCTCAAAGTCATTATTTGTTTAGAGGAAAACTAGTGATTGATTTTCTGCTATGTATAATTGGAGAATAGATCAGAAATTTGTCCAAGCATATAATCTGAGGTATATGTTCCTTTGGTGTAGGTTATTTCAGGTCCTTTCCTGGTTTATGTATTCTATAGGCTGCTTAATGTCTTTGTACAGTCCTAACATACTATATTTCTGAATGTGACATCAAATATCACCATCATATAATGAAAACCATATTTCACAGATCATTGCTTCACTATTTTGAAATAACTCACTAAATTAAGCTCGTGGAATAATTCATACACTGTTAAAAAAATGCTCATTTTTTTCAGCGTCAGTTGGTCCAATAAAATAACACTTTTCTTTATTAATGGCTAGGTCAGTGGAGCTCTGTTAGGTGGAGCAAATTCTGCTGAGTTTTGTGAGAGAGTATGGTTAAAACATAAAAGGAAATAGCTACTATTAGGCTGTGTGGAGGAAATAAAATGTCTATTTAGTTTGTGCTTGCTTTTAGTATCACAAGTTATTTTATTTCATGGAACTTGTTAACAACATGTTCTTATTTGATATTCACATCCTCTTTCTCCTCTGATGTTGCAGTGTCTTCTTTCTACAACCGCCTTTGGGCAAGGAATATTTTTTATTACATATTTTGAGGGCCAAGAAATAGGTAAGCTCTTCGGTTGGAAGAAAAGCTTTGTAATTATTATTTCAAAAAGTACAGTTGGAAATGTTTTCAGTTTGTTCTGAAAAAATCTCTGAGTTAATAATAGGTCAAGTTCAGGTATTTAAAGGGATGTCATCCTTTTTTTTACTATTATGGCAAGATAATATCGATGACAGTGGATGTTTCTAACTATTGAAAAAGTATCATAATGGAACAACAGTTGGTATGAGTGGAAGAGACAATTGCAGAAAATATTACTTAAATTTCCCTCCAGACACTTCATCAAAATGTCTCATCTTTACTGAAGAAATGGCAAAATGTTTTTTGGGAAAAACTACTTTCCTTTACAATTGTAGAAAAATAATTGTAAAAGCAATATCGTGACCCACTGTAGTGCAAACAAAGTAGCATTTTTGGTAAAAAGAAAGCAATATTTTAAATAAATTTACAACTTTGTTACTTTTATTTTCCATTTAGCAGTGTGGTAGCTTTCTGTAGTACTAGTGTTTGCACCTTGTTTTTTCCTTTCATGTCTTCTGCAATGTAATAATTTTATGAAGCAATTATTCAGTGAATTAATTCCTGTTTACCTCTGAATGCTTCTTGGGTGGAATTCACAGATTTAAATTTTCAGATTTAGCATTATAGAAATGACATTAAACTTTGTGTAATCCTTTTCTTTATATCAGCAGAGTGGCTTAAGGCCTGATTCATTGGTCAGTGCCTCATTTTGTCAGTGTTGAGTGCCTTTTCTTTAGCCAAATTAAGTGCCAGCTAAAACTTCACAAACAGTGCTTTCTACAACAGCTTCTCTACATTTTCCCAGCAGCAGTGTCATCTGCTGTTCTAAACACAGGCTTGTAGAGGCATAGAAATTTATTTCTGTTCATTAGGATTACTGTTATTAACTATGATTTGTTCTATGCTTAAATACCCAGAAGTATGGGTTGTTGATGTGTTTGTGATCTTTAATGCTGTACTGATTTAGCTTTGACCTTTGAAAAATCATTATTATTACTACCAGGAATTCAGTGGAATAACATGCACCAGTCAATGGCACAAGGAGGATACATGACCTTTGGATGGATGTGCTGGATGATGTTTTTTGACTCCATTTTATATTCTGTAGGTGGCTGGTATTTCAGCAATATTATTCCTGGTAAGATCATGGACTTGTTCTTATTTCATGTTTTTGAAGTTATTTAATATTCCTCCATTAATATCTCTACAATGTAAACAAATTAGATACCACAGGAAACACTTATTGTGGCACTGTCTTTTTTGGTTTTATGCAAATAAAACAAAAATACTTCTTTTTCTGAGTTAAGGTTCTCTTGTGTTAAACACTCTGATTTTCTGTAGGGACTGAGAAACAACGTCTTCCTAAATACATAAATATTGACCAGTGCTAGCACAAGGACTAGAATTTGTAGCTGGGCATGAAATATTTTTTGTTTGCTTATGGGTAGAACTAATATTTGATAGAATTAAGAATTTATTGGATTTTCACAGTAACAGAGCTTAGTCTAGTTGCAGAACTTCCTGTAAAAATGGTGTATTTTCTGAGTCAGTACTTGGGCTGAAACCCATGAGCAACAGCATATTTTCAGATCATAGAGACTTCAGAGAGCCTGATAACGGTATCTTGCTCCCAATCAGTCCACAGTTGAGTGCATAAAGAAAACTAATTGATTTTCAAGTGTATTTACAGAAAGTAGTGGTGTGTTTTTAAAATTTTTTTCATGAACCAAGTTTTATAAGATTTATTCAGTTGGTTGATGTATTTTTCATCACAGCCTCATGCCTCACTGTGTTTTACCTTTCCTCTGATTTGCATATGTCACTTTTTCTTCTGGCTACTTTGTATTTTTTTTTAATTAAAAATTGATTTTGCCTTGAAAGATAGGGATGGGTGGAATATGCAACTGAATTTTAAAAACTTAATCTTGAATTGACACTTGCACTTGAGTGTCAATGTAATGACACTCCAAACAGAGAGAGTGTGTAATGTGTGATGGGTAAGTGATGCCTGAAGAGATCAGGCAATGCCAAACATTAAGTTGTATATAGGAGTGTGGTTTTGCCCTTTCTGTTTGTGTGCCATAATAAGTGTTTCCTATGGTGGCTGATTTGTTTGCATTGTGCAGATATTAATGGAAGAATTAATGCAATGGATTATTTTTATGAAGGAAAATTAGGTTCTTTGTCTTTGCAGGCCATTTGGTGCATTTTCTTTCTTAGGTTACAAGATTATGTTAAGTCTATGATTCTGTTGCACTTTAAAGCTGCTTTGGAGATAGGGTAAAGTATCACTAAGGTTTGATTATTTTATGTCAGGGTCTGGTTTATGACCAAATGACTTACTTACCCTTTATTAAAATTTTTAAGCAGAGTCAGGAATTTGGGTTAATTAAATGGTCTTATCAGCTGTTTGTAAGCAATTACAGAACATTAGTAGTCTACAAACAGATACAAAATGACTTTAAGTTTTTCAACAGTTTATATCATAATTCTAATATAGGAAAATTTGGATTAAAGAACCGATGGTACTTTCCCTTTACTGTTTCCTACTGGAAGAACCTGTGTGGTGCAGAGAGAAGCAACAGACATTATCTGAATTCTAATATGTTTTTCTTCAATGAAAACTTCCAAGAAAAAGGTTTGTAGTAATAGAATTTGATCAATGTTTTATTTTTTTTTTTTTGAATGGTGTGCTAGTAATGGTCAATCTGCTTTTATCATTGCTTGGTCCTATATTATATGTTCAGATCTTGTCCCTTTCTCTTTTCCATTATATAATATATATTGTTACATTGTGCTACTCCCTGTAATGCTTGATTCATTCAGTGAAAACTGTTGTACAGAAATATTTAAGAAAACTCTTTAAAAGATGTTAAATAAATGTCTCCTGGGTTCATCCTGTCTCAGTGTATTGTCTCTTTGCTTTGTTTGGATCTTTTGTAGTTCACTGTAGCCTTTCATACTCTTACTGAATCTGAAATATGTTGGGCTTTAATAACATTTTTTTTTAAGTTGTTTCTTGTTTCAGTGGAGAAATCAACTTTGTTTATTTCCTTCCCTTCTGTTTTTAATTTCCCTCTTCTATAATCACTGTTCTTTCTGTCTCTGCTTCGTAACCTTTTGTTGGGAAAGCTGTTACTGTAACTAATTTTTTGTCTGCCTCCAGATACTTTCACAACTCTTCTATGTATGTTCACTTACAATTAATTCAGATTTTTTTACTTTTCTTCCCCTCTCTAGTCTCTTTAAGGACTTTCTCACATTTAGATAAGATTTTTGAAATGAAGTAGTAAGTCACACTCACCTATATTTTATCTTGGACTTTAGAACAAAATGATGTGTTGTGCTTTTTAGGAAGTTACAATAGCTTGGAAATGATCTAGTTGTCTGTAGCATAGGTGAAGAAGCTGAACAACTCAGAAGTTTTATGTACAGATGTCTTCTAGATTAGAGCAGGCTTCAGAATTTCTTGAGATTGATTTAAACACCTGTGGGAAAACTATTTGTAGGAATTTTGTTTGAATTTCTGAAATTTGGAATAGCTCCATTTTGTTAAGATGGTTGTCTTTGGTCCTTACATGAAATGAAGATTTCCAATGTTTCCCTCTGGGTTCACCACAAAATCTGTGGAAAACAAAGAAATAAACTTCTCTGCTTGACCCATTATTAGTGTGATTTCTGTTTCAAGCCATCTAAGTGATTGCCTACACTTGGTGGCTCGCTTCTCATGTCACATGGTTGATAGCAAATTGCCTGTGTGTGAATGCTAAAACTGCCATGCAGCAGAAGAGCTTGCACTCTTTCATAAGAATTGTGTGCCATTGTACTGACAATGGCATAAATGTATCCATGAAGAATTGTCCTGGAACAGCGAAGTGACTTGCTTTCAGACAATTTCTGCACTTGTTCCATACAGCCCAGGTGAGGGCTGGTTCCAGGGGCATGGAGAACATTTAGGAAATCAGAGGTGTGTGAGGGAGTGGCTGGATTGTATATTCTACGGGCTGGAACTACAATTAGAGCTGGGCTGTGAGAAACCAGGGTGCTGCATACCCACTTGGAACTCCCCTTTGGAGAAGCCGCAGGGTGTTCAGTTTAGTGCTTGCAAGTAACTTGGAGCTCTTCATCTGAGTCTTACCTGAGCTACATTGTCTGAGGCCCACTCTGCACTTGATTGGTTTTTTGTTAATTTCCAGGATGCAAATTTAGGAAACAGGGGAAAGGGCATGAAGACTGTTTGTTGGTGGTTTTAGTCTGCAGACCAAAAGACAGAGGAGGTAACTGGAAGCGAGGTTTATGGGTAGGAAGACCTTAGTACTGCCACAATTGCTGGTAGTACCTTGCTAGCAAGAGACCTCAAGTTTAGAAAGAATTTTTGCCAGAAGCTTAAAATTGATTGTGAAAGGAGAAAAACAACTTTCTTATTCATAGCATAAACAAAGCAATCTTTGAAATAATTATGTAATTTTTCATTTATAATTTGATTTATATAATGCAAGTTTTTAATGTATAGCATAGTTCTCTGTTCTTGTAATGTTTACATTTTATTTACCTAAAAGTATTGCATACAATATAACTATAAACCATAAATATTTTATATAAATGTATATTCATAAGGATAATTCTCTCCTCGTAATTCTCATCCATAAAAGTTTGTTTCTTTGGACTAACGTTTCAATTTCGCATGCCTTTGCTTAAAAAGAAAAAAACCCAACCTGCTGCCAGATTTGTCAGTTGTAATGAGTCAATAAAATATTACGCATTAATATTATAATGGGGCTGCTGGTTGACTGTGCTCATGTTTGGAAAGCAGTGCCAACCTGACATGGAAAGGAAGGCAACTTCATTGGTGTCATATGGCATCTCAGTTTCCTGATGCTGTTACCTCAGTTAGAAAACCGCTGGATAACTGCTTGCCTTAAGCACTTTGAATTATGTTTAGACTAGGCTGCTGCTTTGAATTATTTCACAGAGATCTGCTTTCTTTTGTTGACTGAGGGGAATTGAGAAGATTAACTGCCTATGCCTGTGAATGTTGTATCAATGTTGTGTGCCTGAAACTGTATGACTTATGTTAAGTATTGCACACAGTTAGAATTTTCACATGGTTATGGGCATAAAACAATGATTCAAGTAATGTTATTATAAGAATTTTTTTTCTAGAAATAAAATATAACAACTATTTTATGACTTTATCAAGACATATGTAGATATGCACATAATTTGACATAAGTGTTTTAAGTTGCTTTTTAAAATGCAAATGGGCCAAATTCTTTGCAAATTTTAATTGGCCTGGTATCTTTCATTTCACTTTAGTTTGTGTCAGTTTGGACAATTTGAACATCTGTTCTAGGCTTTGGTAAATGGTAGCAGGTGTTGGGTTATTTTGTTATTCCCTTTATTCATCCACACATATGTTTAGATTCAGCAACCTGCTATTTCTGCTGCCCTTCCCCATCCAGACCCAGCACCTCAGAGTTGGAAAGGCCCTTTCACTGAAGGAACCGCCATTGGTGTCGTGCTGCTGTCCCTCACCAAAGAGCACGCCGATGGTCAGAAGGCCGCTGTTAAAGATCTCAACCTCACTTTTCATAGGGGCCAGATAACAGCGCTCTTGGGACCTAATGGAGCTGGCAAGACAACAGTTATGTAAGTCTGACTTTTAATGCTGTTACTATCCCCTCTTATTCATTTGATAAACTCCCAAAAACACCTGGAAAGTGGAGGTTGTATATCTATGTCAAACACAAGGTAATAAAGAGAGAACTGAGTCCTCTGTGCTACTTAAACCATGATGTAAAAGCTCAGGAACAGCTTAAATAGGAGCTGGTCATGTCTGGTTGTGTACTTGAATACATATTGCCAGAGTGTTCTTTTCTGTCATCCTATATGTACTCATCACACGGAGAGTGTGAAGTTTTAAGGTGTTTTTGTCCCTAGAAGTTGCAGGGTACTTCTTTCATGGCAGTTGACCAGAAATGAAAATGATCTTTAAAATCATCTCAAGTAAGAAGTTTATGTTTCTACCTTTCTGTTAGCTATGATCAGCTTTCATCAAGCCAGTGATGCAGGATGAGGCCTAATTGGAAAATACTCCTCACAGAATACCCCTGTGTAAACAGACGCAATCACCTGTTAGATCTGGTTGGGAAAAAAAAATGGATTTTGTTCTGGAAGAAGGGAAATGAAGAACTGTTGAGATCATGTTAAAAAGTGATACACAAAACCCCACCAACTGAAAAAAACCCAAAAAACAAAAAACCCACCAACCCCCCCCCCAAAAAAAAAAACCACCTAAAAAGCCACCAGAAGCAAAAAACAGTCAAACCCAAACCATGTTTCTACAACCATGCTTGACAGAATTCGTGTTGCTTTAAGGATGCTAGAACATGCCTCAGGATATCCAAATGATGAGGTAATTGCACATTATCTTGCTGAATTTTTTTTTTTTCTCTTTTTCTTATATCAGATCCTTGTTAACTGGTCTGTATCCACCGAGCTCTGGTACGATTATTGTTAATGGGAAGGACATACGGACTGAGCTGGCTGCCATCAGGACAGAGCTGGGTGTTTGCCCTCAGTACGATGTCCTGTTCAACACACTGACAGTGCGAGAGCATCTCCTGCTTTATGGGTCAGTGAAGGCACCCGGATGGACAAAAGAACAGTTACATGAGCAAGTCAGTGGGTACGTTTTTCTTCTGTTTGTTGAAATCTGTCAAGTAAATTGGTAATGACTATTGCAAGTCACTCAAATAAGAAAGAGAAAATGCAAAACTTGCAAGCAAAAGCCAATGGAAACTGCAGGGTTTTGTGAGTTTTTATCAGATTTCATATTCTGAAATTGTGACTTGAAAATAGATTTCCTAGTTTCTAACTCTTACTTGAATATATTTGTAGTGGAACTGTCAATGTTTAAAAACCTGGTTATACAGAACCATGAAATAATGATTTTTTTACTGAAGTGGAGGTGGTTAGCCATGTAGCAGCTGCAGGAATTCTGCCTCATGCTGTGTGCCTTACCTCTGTGCTTGCTGGGGAGGCAGATAGAAAGTAAACTGCTGTGCTTGTCCTGAGTTTTTAGATAAATCTACAATGACTTCATATATTTATTATCATGTATTCCTTCACCTGCAGCAGAAGGAAGGTTAGAAAACCAGAAAAGCCAGGTAAAGGTAGTGCTTGATACAATCTTTTAAAATAGGTCACCCTATTTTCTTTTGCCAAATCCAGCCTTGAAATGTTTTTAAGAAATTAAGAGGTTTAAAAATGAACAATCCAGTAGGAAAAACGAGTCAGAGCTCTGACATGGCCTCAGAGGAATTGCCACTTGTCAGGTTAAAAACATTTGCTAGTGTTTTTGTGCTGATACTTCTTTGATGTAGGACTAGATCTTCCTTTTCCTAGTGTATATTAAACTAACTAGTAAACTGTACAAGCTGAGATCTGGTTCATTAATAGCGAATGGCATTTTCTCTAGTTCAGGAATAAAAGGTATGCTTTTCAAACAGTGTGACAGTGTAAATAGTTTCTGTTTAGCTTCTGATTCATGAGAGACTCTGTGAAGGGCTGGGTGCTTCCATGCATCGATGGAAATAAATGTCAAGTTGATGGGACTTCTTAAGTGTACAATCAGGTATATGCAGAGACCTTTATGGAAAAGTGGCTTTCCTTTTTGGTAGCTATCATAACAGCCTGTTATTTTTAATTTTTGATCTGAACAAACTCAGGTGTGGGACACTACATTCAGTTCAGAAACAACAGAAGCAATTCTCTAGAACTACAGAGACAAAACAAACCTAGCACATGGTTTAAAATTATGCAAAATAATACTCTGTATCTTATGGTACTTAGCTGAATTGTAATTCTAGCAGCAGTCTGTCATACTAATAGCACATAAGAACACTCAGAACTCTGCAGCCCTTGCTATTAAGAAAAACTAAACTATTTTTAAAGGCAACAAATGCTTTAAAAGGCTTCAGAGAAATTAGAAAAGCAACAAAAGAATGAAACAAAACTTTTTTTTTAACCAAAAAAGAGGACTTCTAAAGAGATTAAGAATAAATTTCCTTGCTATATATCTATAGAACAGCTATTGAAACCTATTTTCTTAAAAATGAGAAATTCTCTCAGGGTAAATGGCGTGTCTTACAGACTGCATATTCACTGAAGCGATTCAGGAGTTTAGTTTAGAACTGTTGAGCCTTTTATGTCTTGCTTGCCAAGCTGATAGCAGCTGAAAGCTCTTAGTGACTGGATGCTCAGTGTGATGAAAAATAAATTAAAGGTCTTATAGTGTTGCCTTTAATAGTCAGGTTTCCATACTGTGCTCAGATACAAGATCATCACCAAAGGGCAAGGGTTGAATTGGAAACATCTGTAAGGTATCTCCCAGTCCTTAACACAGAATTAGATTAGATTGAATTAGATAATATTATTCTACCCAGGGATCACTAGTCTGTTTATTTCACAAACACGTCTTCTAAAAGGAAATAAAAAAGGAGTGGTGTTAGCTTATTTACTTCAAATGACTACACATTCTCTAAAAGCTCAGGCATGTCTAATATTCTTTAGGTAGTTTGCAAAACCTGAGCCACTGCTTGTGTTATGAAACTAGCCATCTTTATCATTGCTTAAAGGGGCTATAATCTGGAGTTTGCTGAAGTTGTTGGACAAACTGGTATTTATTTTGTTAGCTTTAATTTAAAAGCTGTCTGTACAATACTTGCTCAGAATCTATGCATCAGGTGATGATGAGCATTTATGCTTTGTAGGTAAAGAGATGTTTGTTTTCTTGTTTGTTTTTACCACCAAATACATAATCAGTCAGAGGTAGTGAATTTATCACTTTCCATTTCCAGTGACTTTTCATAGTTCTCTGAGTGGACGTGAGGTGACTGCAAAAGCATTTTCAAAATTGGTCCTGTTTCTGTACTCCTATTTCAGAGCTCTGGAAGATGTAGATTTATCCCAACATCAGTACAAACCTGTTGGAGCACTTTCTGGGGGAATGAAAAGGAGGCTGTCAATTGCTATCTCCTTTATTGGAAACTCAAAGACAGTTGTTCTGGATGAGCCCACCAGTGGAGTAGATCCGTGTTCTCGGCGTAGTATCTGGGATGTTCTTCTGAAGTACAAAGCTGGTACAAAGTTTATGCACATAATTTGCTTCTTATTTTCTTTTCTGGATTTTTTTTTCAATAAATTTATGTTGGCTAATCAAAGGGATATCAAACTATTATCAGAAGCTAAATCCATTAATTTCTAAAGAAACATTAAGTTGAACTTGGTAGCTTTAAGGCAAGTCAAATGGCATTACAAGAATTATCTGCTATTGTACAGAAAAATGCCCAATCTAAAAAAAGATTGAGCTTAGTGCTAAGCCCTGTCCTGAAGTTTCTCCCCTCTCTCCAGCTTCTCAAAATTACTTCCTGGTTTCCGTCCCCCATTTTGCACATACCTGTATGTAGATGCTTATGTACTTCTGATGAAAATAGACTCTTCAGTCATTCTGCTGCACTAATTTTAAAATTAATTGTGGGAAGCAAACTCTTCAGCTAGTGAGCACTCAATTAACTGTAATAACTCACACTGAATGATGCATTGAAACAAACACTGCTGTTAGTAATTTTAAGGAATTCCTTAAGCTTTTAAAATAGCTGGAACTTCTAAAACCTTAATACTGCTTTCTATGTATAAAAGGGCAAAGCAAGTTTAGACCTGAATCTAACTCAGATTGTTCATCTGACATCAGATTTCGAGTCCTGTAGTTATGTTTTGAAGAGTCCTGAAAACATGTTCCTTTAAGGCTGAAGGACCCTTGTGAAGTGTTTCTCTAGAAACCAGGTTTTGTGGACATGTACCAATCTTTCTCATGCAGGTTGCACACTGATCTTTACCACTCACCATCTTGATGAGGCCGAAGTGCTCAGTGATCGCATTGCCATCCTGCAACGTGGCCAACTGAGGTGCTGCGGTTCTCCATCTGATCTGAGGGAGACATATGGCCAGGGACACAGTCTAACACTCATAAAAAAGGTATATTAAAAATGTACTGGTCAGAACTTAAGAGTGCCTGCCAAGTAATAGCTGTGTATATTTTAAGGGAGATATATGTCCCTGCCAGGAAGTAATATGTGACACAGATTATTAGAGACCCAGCAAAACATGTTTCTATTGGCTTTCTTGGTTGTTTTGGGTGAGTGGTAAAATTATTGTTATTTGGATGAACACAGTGACATCTTTGAAAATAATGAATGTCAGTATTTAGCTGAAAAGGTCTTTGTCTCACTGTTCTTTATTCCTGGGAGGTAATCTCTTATCCCAGGTGTGATACAGTTTCATCAGTGGAAATTTTCCCATGAATTCTACTATCAAGTCCAATACTTCTGGTAATATTTATTTTTTTTGTGTGTGTGATTATCTTTCTTTCCTTATAGCCCTCTGTGTTTGAAATCCAGGACCCTAAGCACATTGTTCAGGTCACATCTCTGGTACAGACCCACATTCCAGAAGCCTTCTTGAAAGAGAACAGTGGGACTGAACTGACCTACGTGATTCCAGAAAAGGCAGATAAGACTTCTTTCAAAGGTCTTTTTCAAGCTTTAGATCAAAGCCTTCAGCATCTACACGTGACTGGCTATGGCATTTCTGACACAACTTTGGAAGAGGTACTTGTGGTTTTTCTGCATAATGACATTTTCTTGGTTAGAGAATCCAGTAACAACTTCCAGATAATCTTGATTGTATCTTTCATACTACACACTGATTTGTGAGAAGCATACTTTCTAAAAAAATAAGCAAACAATCAAACAAAAATACCCAAACTCAAATCAGGTAAAATCTATACTGTATAGTTTTGCTCTGCTGTTAATTTCAGCACCCACTGTGCTATGATGTATTTCTTATTTCAAGAATCTGATGTGAAAACTGGTGAATTGTGGAACTCTTAAATGTTTGTTCCTGTATTAAATTTAGCGTATCATTGATTGAATGAGAAGCAGTGTTGTCCTAAACCCATAGCATTGGAACAAGCTTTGAACTTTCAAGTCTGGTTGTTCAGTTTAGGTGGTTCTTTGGACAGAAAAAAAATTGATAAGAATACTTTCCAGTTTTAAAGTTCTAAAGCTTGGGACTTAGCCAAACTATGTGGTGAAATATCTGAAGAATATTTTCAGTGTATACCAAGAGAGAGACACTTTGATATACGTATACATGCCCATATATACACATATATATATATCCACGTATTTATATCTGTGTATTTACTAAATGGATCTCAGAGGAAGAGACTCTGTTATGCATCTTCATCATTCTGAATTTAGCTCTGTGTAAATAGCCATGTCAGCTGACAGGTTATTTCCCTTGGACTCTTTTTACCTTATCTATAACTTCTAAATTACAAGACTCCATAAACATTTTATATAATGTTGTGAAGTAAATTAAATTCCTGCTATATAATTCTGTGAGGCAAGTCAAACATTTATTGAAATGTTTTTATTTTCTCCTATAAGCTGACTAATATGCTGTAAGGAATAATATTGATCACTGCCAAACATTATAGATTGGTGGTAATTTAGATATTGAGAATACTTTTGGATTATATCCCTGTGGGACAACACAGGGCTTTCCAGAACTGTCATAGATAAAGTAAATGCAAAGTTGTCATGGATATGAAGAAGATTCCTCAGTGTGCTGAATCTATTGCTCAGTTGAGAGCTTTCTTCTAGCTGTTTTGTGAAGGGGAGGTTTAAAAACATCTTTAAATTTGGTATTAGATATTAATGTATCATTCTTCAGCTTGAAGATTTAATATATTAATTTGGGTTGATTTCTGTCATCTCTGCATCTCATCATTAGTTGTCATTACAACTTCAATTCTCCATTCTCTTATCAAAAGCCTATTTGCATTGAGAACTAAAAGGATAGCACATAATAGCACGATTTAATCTATTCAAGAAATTCAATCTGGAAACAAAGAACCCTGGCTTTAAAGGAAGAAATGTGTTATAAATTTTATTTTATCCTTTCTTTTTGTTCTTTTATACACTCACCATTATTCTTTTTCATTCTGAGGGACACTCACGCTGTCTAAAAATCATATTCTTCAAAGGAAAATGGACTTCCATTCATATTTCAAAGGAATATTGAAGTTCCAACAAATCACTTTCTGACACTTTTAAATCTCACTAATATTATATTTGCTCTAATTTAGAATTTAGATATAATTTTCTATTTGTGTATTTTATAACACTTGTAATCCAAATTGTTAGTTGAACCAAAAGGAGGATAGAAGGCTAGTTAAGGGTAGTTAATTAAATTAAGCATCTGCTAAGAGTTCTCTGGAGGATGCTGTTTCACTTTCTGACAGCTCTGGATATTTCAAAGCTTATTGCTTTCTTGCTTTGCTTTGAGGTGAGAACAAAATGATTGTAACATCTTTTCAAAATAAAATGTGTCAAAATTTGTTAATTGAGTACTGCTTTTAAATTCTCTTCCTTGAAATGGCTTGAGAGTTTGCCTCAAAACTTTCCAGGGAAAGCCATATACCTCCTTGAAATATTTCTGCCTTAAAATGATATACACCTTCTAGTGAGATGCAGGATGCTCTAAGAACTTATAGTGATAGCACAATCCCATTAATCTGTTTCACTGTACTATTGTCATTTGGCCAGACTTGTTCCCTTGAGGAAAAAAGTATTCTTCCAATACCTGTTGAGAACTTGGTGGTTTAAAAGAAGCACCAGGTGAACAGTCTTTGTCAATAGCCATCTGGACAAGTTCTTGGTCAGATAAAGGCTTGCTAGTCAAAGAATTACTGAATTTCACAGAATATTCTGAGTTAGAAGGGACCCATAAGGGTCATCAAGTCCAGCTCTTAAGTGAATGGCCCATTCCCTTCCACCTTGGAAGGGAAAACCCACCACCTTGATTTTATTACAGTCCTACTCTGACCAACGGAGCAATCAGGAATTGCTACAGCATGTGGGGAAAGGATGCCCTGCTGAGATCTAGAAGATACCCTCTTTTAGGTATAGCAAGAACATACTATCTGGTGTAACATTAGTTAAATTGTCATTTTTTCCCATGTAATATGGTCCCTAATGATTTCCATTCTTAACTGAATGTTTGAAAACTGGATACTATGGGGAGGACTGGGTAATGCAGGTGGCCTCCTGCCTTTATAGCTGTATCAGAACAAATGTCAGTGAAGCTACAGTAGACACAGGATGTATTAGAAAAGCATTTGGTGGTTTTGTTTCTTGTTTCAAGGTATAGTTACATCCTCTCTAGACTGACATAAAGAAATTAAAGAAGAAAATGTGTGTCTGCAGCTATTTTGACACTGAAGTAAACATATGCAGGCAGCATTTTGTAGTTTAGCCTTTGTCCTAGCCACAGAGGTGCAGTTACTTTGTGGTTTCACCAAGTGCTTGGCACGCCTGAAGGACAGGATGGCATCTGGAGTGATCTAGACAGGCTCAAGAATTAGGCCCATGGGAATATAATGAGATTTAACAAGACCAAGTGCAAGGTGCTGCACCAGGGTTGAGGCAAACCTGAGTATCAACACAGGCTGGGGGATGAAGAGATCCAGAGCAGCCCTGCTGAGAAGGACTTGGGGGTGCTGGTGGCTGAGAGGCTGGACATGGCCCAGCCATGTGCACTCACAGCCCAGAAAGCCAAACGTGTCCTGGGCTGCATCCAGAGCAGCGTGGGCAGCAGAGTGAGGGAGGGGATTCTGCCCCTCTGCCCTGCTCTGGTGAGACCCCACCTGGAACACTGCATCCAGCTCTGGGGTTCTCAGTGCACAAAGGACAGGGACCTGTTGGAGCAAGTCCAGAGGAAGACACCAAGGTGAATAGAGGGATAGAGCACCTCTCCTGTGAGGAAAGGCTGAGAGAATTTGGATTGCTCAGCCTGAAGAGGAGAAGCCTTTGAGGTGACCTAATTGTGGCCTTCTAGTATCTAAAGGAAGCCTACAAGACAAATAGAGTGGGACTTTTTACAAGAGCATAAAGTGACAGGACCAGGGGGAGTAGGTTTAAATTAGATATTAGGAAGAAATTCTATTCTGTGAGGGTGGTAAGGCACTGAATCAGGTTGTCCAGAGAAGCTGTGGGTGTCCCATCCTTGGAAGGGCTCAAGACTAGGCTACATGGAGCTCTGAGGGATCTGGTCTAGTGGAAGATGTCCTTCTCTATGGCAGAGGGGTTGAAGCTAGATGATCTTCCAACCCAGGACATTCAGTGATTCTATGATTCAGTTGGTGCAGTTTAGTTTAGTTTGCTTGGCAGAATTGGTGTGCAGAATCATCAGCAAACATGTACAAGAAAGCAAATTAGAATGTGGCTTTAGGCTGTCAGGATCTGCCTCCAGGGTCTAATATAGAAATATCAGGCCAGACATATCTGGCCTTGCAGTTGTTAATGGCCAAAAGTGTTCCCTGAAAGCTGGCAGGTAACAAATACAATCAATAAACACTGTTAAATGGCAATTATATTGACTAAACAAAATATGGTTTATGTAACAATCAGACCTTAGCAAGTCAAGAAATATCTTTCAACAGCTATAAAGTACTTCACATTGACTGGTTTTTATTGTCTATTGTATGAGCTCCTTGGAAACAAGAATTTTTTTGTTATAGCTGATATCAGATTCTTTTGTGGGAAGAAATAAATGGTTTCTTAATGATTTCTGAAAGTTGCACTGTGGGTATAATCTGTCTTGCAGCTCAACCCAAAGAAAGAGGAAAGAGCAAAAGAAAACTTTCAACAAGGCAAAGCAAAACTTTGTACTTTTGCTGTTTATTTAGAGATGCTCATGGTACCTGTATTTTCTGTTAATTTTTGTTTTCTTTCTTTTTATCTGAAGTTCTTAGATCACTGTTTAAATTGCAGTTCAGGTTAAGATAAGAAAATATTAATTTTGTTTCTAGTTTAAGCTTACGAGAAGTGGGGAGTGTATGAATAAGGCTCACTGTAAAAGCCATTCCAAGCTTCTGGAAGGCTGAGGTACTGCTAAATGAAATACATGTCTATGAAATTCAAAGGGTTTTATGTGGACAGAACTTTGAAACAGAATTTAGCAAGAAATAGTAGGTTGAACGCAAATCTTTTTGGCAAAGTGTATATACTATTTAAATAGACGTCAGGCTTATGAAGTTGGTGAATTCTGCTGGGTTTTTATAATTTTAACTATGTCACTTCTGATGTGTTCTCCTACTTAAGAAAATTTAATTCTTTCAATTTAAATCTAGTACATATTTTTAGATTGCTGCTTTTATAAAAAAAATAATTTCAGTTTTCCTCATGATGATTTTAGATAACAGGATCCTATCATCTCTACCCAATTTGCGGTATGCATACTAATTGTTTTGCTACAAAACACACACTTGCCCAGTCCTCCCTGCAGTATTAGTTTTACAAGACTTTGTTCACCTGGGCTGTCTCTGATGATTACCTTGTCTTTTAAATGTCTTTCAGTAACATTACTGTCCATGTGCTTGTACAAATCTAGGAACTTTTCCTGAGTGTCCCTAGACACTGTGAATTCCCTGGAATCTGTAGATTCTTGGTTCTGAAGGATTTTGTACAATAGATTTAGCCGTACTACTACAACTAGAACTCTTTAGTAAGAGTCGTGCCTATAGATTTCTAGCTGGAGCATCAGAAGAGAGTTGAAGCTGCCACTGTTTCCTTGGTAAAAACTGCAGTAACTGAGTTCCAACACATACCATGGCTTAGGAGCATAAAAAGTCAATCAAGGGCAGACAGGCTATTGAAAAATCTTTGCAGATAGTTGTGTTCATGGGTCAGCAATGCTTTGCATAGGTGCTTTTGCATCTGTTGGAATTTATTTGATTTCCCTTATCCCCAAAATCTTCACTGGAGAGCTTGACTGATTTTATAGTTCTAGTCCAACAGGGTGGTTACAGCAGTCAGTAGTAATTTCTGACAGTCTGGATGGTTTAGCTGATATATATATATATGTAGTTTTAGAAAATGGATTCTAAGCTACTTTTTTTCTAATTTCATGAAAGGTGTTTCTGAAGCTGCTGCAGGACTCAGAGAAGATGCCCTGTGTTCCACGGGCAGCACACCTGGACCATACAAATGGTGCTGAATCAGTCTGTGAGTAAAAAATTGTGTGCCTTCTGAAGCAGGTAGATTTACAAACACAAAAAATGTAAATGTAAGCATGCATGAAGTTTCCAAAGTTGAGGAAGGTACAAGCAAATGGAAAATACTGCCTGCTACCATCTGGTAATTCCTTTTTTGTGTGTCTGCCTTAAGTAATATTTTTTTATATATCTGCTGTGATTTACTTCTGTAATTTCACAGTCATCTTCCCACCCTTCAGTGTACACATGCACACGAGTATTCTCTCACTGCAGCAACATTAACTTACTGCTTCTTCCCAGTCCCTGGAAACTAATTATCCTCTTTGTACTGAAAATGGATAAATATTGCTGAGATATGCCACAGGTATAAAATCAATAAGCTATTAGAAAGCTACATTCATGTTCATCCATGTGCAATTCAAAAGAAAAAAAAGAAAAGCTCATTACCCTTATAGTAGAAGACCATTTGTCTTCTTAAACGGCATGCTATTTTACGTTCCCTTACATGTTTGTTATTAAAAAAAAAAACAACCCTTCATACTTTCTCTTTTTCTGCCCTGCAAGCCTCGGAGGAGGTCTTTGTTACATTTCTGAAAACTCAGGATGCTTTTTCTCTTTTAAACATTCTTTTTATAGGAAGAATATCTAATAATCACTAATGTGATGCCATTACAAAATCCAAGACTCAAGTTCTCTAGTATCAGTGCCCATCAAGCTGATGAATATTTTCTCATTATTTCTATAAAATCATGCTTCTATACTTATCATGTTTCTTTCTATTTGAAGATTGACATCTAGATTACAATTTTCTTTGGTAAGATGTCACACATTTTTTTCTGTGTGGAGTACCTTTCATTTTCTTTCTATAGAGCACAGTCACAAGGAAGTCCAGGTCTGTGGACTTTTAATGTTACAGTAACAGAAATAACAATTTTCAGCCAAGCTTGCATTATTTGTTAAGATAAATTCAATTGGATCTGGCAGTAATAAGTAATCATTGCCAATGATTGCGGCCTAAGGTCAGACCTTTTCTCACAAAGTGCAAGCTGGAATGGATGACTTTTTCCAGCGCATCTTTTTGCTGGGCTATTTCAGTCCCTGCTGAATCAGTGAAGACGTAAAAAACTAAACTGTATAAAAGTAAAACAGAACCTCACTAAGCAAGTAAAATTGCCACTTCTGTCAGTGGTGAGAATGAGACTTCCATTGAAAACACAGTTTTGAATATCCCTTATTTTATAATAGTTTATCTCTTCAAGACTCAGCTAGGACATCTGAACTAGTTTCAAATCAAAACAGTCTGTCTTCTCCACATTGCATTTTCATTAAAGTGTAAGATTTACAGTTTCTAAAGTAATGAAGACAGTATATTCTACCTAAGAACTTGATATACTTTCCCTTCTGCATTTCAAAATGTATAAAGTAGTATTTGTTCAAGTTATTACATTAATAAAGAATTGAGTAATCAGAAACTCTACATTTTTTCAGCCTGATGAATTATAGCAAGAAAATGTGATGATAATGCCGTTTCTTTGGGGATGAGAGTACTGGAAAATTGTCATTCGTTGCAGATGACTGTCATCCATCATTAAGAACAGTTGTGAAGTGTAGGCATAAGGGATATGGGAAACAATCATGAAAGGTATCCATCATTGTCAAAGTTAACCAGAATACTTCATGGGCAACAGCTTGACCTGTATAACTTTGTCTTTGAAGGCAGATTCAAAGGCAGTCAAACTTTCTGTTGTCAAAGTAGTCAAATGAATTTTCAAAACGCCCTAGAGTAAGCAGCTGGGATTATTGAGGAGATCACAGGATGCTGCTATTTGATTTGTAAAAGAATTTGGACTAGAGAGATGCTTTGACAAAGGACAGATCTGAGCTCAAGCAGGGGTGTTGGCTACCCTTTACCGCTGCTGAGCCCTTGAGGCGTCAGGATTGTGCAGAAACCAAGATGTTGTCTCATGTCTCCCGTCTCCCAGACTAGGAGGCATAGCAGAGAGGTGTGTATGCCTCTTCTTGAGTGAAACTGCAGAAAATCAGTACGTGATGTAGGCTGATGACCAATGCCAAAACCAGGCAAGAGATATCATTTCAGCAAAACATGACAGTAGCGTACTGAAGTCAGAGCTTTGATAAATTCTAGTTATGTTTTACAGCGTCTTAATATACTGTGGCTGATAGCAATTAAGCTAAATTTCTTCATAGCAGCCTCTATGGTGCTGTGTTTTGGATTTGTGACTGAAACAGTGTTGATAACACACCAGTGTTTTGTGTATCACTGGGCAGTATTTGTGGTGCAGAGCCTTTCTCTTTTCCCGTTTCCCTGCTCTGAGTAAGCTGAGGATGAGAAAGAGGGGGAGAGGGGACATGAGCTGGACAGATGAGCTAAATTGACCAGAGAGTTATTTGATGTCACATAGTGCAATGCTTGGCAATAAAACCTGAGGGGAGGAGTTTTTGGAGGAGGTAGCTGTTGTTACCAGTGGCTGAGCATGTCTACTTGTGGGAGGTGGTGAGTGATTGCCTTTGCATTACCTGGGTTGGTTTTCTTTTGTTTGGTTTTCAGTTGGTTTGTTTTGGGTTTCTTTTTCTTTCTTTTTCCTTTTCTGCTTAAACTGCCTTTATCCTGACCCACAATTTTTCTCACTTTCTCTTTTCCTATTCTCTTCCCCATCCTGCTGGAGGAGGGGAAGTGTGGGTGAGCAGCTGTTTGGTGCTTGGCTGCTGCTTAAGGTCAACAACGAAAATAATGTAAAATAGACTCAGAATTATTTGAAAATTTTTAAATGTTAGAGGTAAGTGTCAGTCCATTAATTAAATTAATGGTAACAGTTTTAATATTAGTAAAATTAAAGATGTAAAGCACACTGTAATATCTAGTAGTTTGTTTCCTTTGTGGAAGGTTTTCTCAAAATTTTTAGTTTTATTTCAATGAAAAAACCTTAGAATAAAACTCACCTTTTTGTGACTACAGTTAAAATTTTAAGTCAGGGACGACTGTGTGTGCAGACATAAAACATGCGTGTATTATAATACAGTCATGCATAATTAATTTCTACACATCTGGAACACACAATAAATGGTTATTGTTTTGTAGATGTACACAGAGCATGAAGAAAAATGGTTAAACTGAGCTTCCAATGACTGCTTGACAAGACCATTGAAGCCAAATAGCCTTGAGAAAATGGAGAATCCAACTCTATGGAGGCCAATAAAATTATCATAAACCACAGCAGGCAGTATATATACAGAAATGATCAGGAGAGCTAAGAGCAAATCCAAAGGGTGACTAGCTAACCATGAATAAATGACAAAATAATCTGAACATATGCAAAAGTAGGTAATAGGCTAGTGAGTGGTCTCATTGGCTTGTACAGGGATGAATACTGTTGAACTAAAATACTCAGATGTTTTGCTGAAGAGCCAAATTAATTCATTATGTAGCATTTATTGTCTTAGAAATTTCTGGGAGATACCAACTTTGGATCTAGTCCCTTCTGGCAGTAAAATACAGTTGGAACCCCTGAGGTATTGTGAAACTAAACTGTAGAAAAGTCAAAATGGATACATTATATTGTTCCACCAGTAATATATAACATTTGAAATTTCTTTTCATATAATATTACAGAGACTGAGTGTGCTAATATATTTTTAAAAGCCAAAGAATGGTTATTAGTGGATATATAATATGAATAGCTATAGTAACAGAAGTGCTATTAAAGCTTGTATGCCTTTGAACTTCTTGGATAAGTTAACCTCTGAAAATGTTGGTGTGGAAGCTGGTTCATACATAACTAGTTTTTAGCATTGTTTAACCCTTTCTCTGAAGCAGCTGGTGTTAGCCATTTTGAACCATATTGGGCCAAATATTACATTGCTCCTGTTAGGATTTGCAAGATCAACAATATATGGTACTCATAAAGCACATCTAAAAGCTTATTTCATTAAGAAATTGTAGCTGAAAAAAAGCAGTCATTAATAGTGAAACATCAAACTGAAGAGCTTTTGTGAATTTCAATTGGGTTTCAACTCTGCCTTTTAATTAGCTTCATCAGTGATACTAAAGTAAACCTAACCTTGCTGATGAAAAAAAAAGAGGCAACTGCTGAAAGGTGATGAGTGAAACCAGTCCTAAGGACTGAGTTAGATCACTTGAAAAGCTGAATCCTTTGTGAATAGTGTTTTAATGAAGCCACATGCTGGGCATGTCTGTGTGATGGGGAGTAATATCCTGAAAAACACTGATTTTGAGTTATCTGCTAATGCTGGTGGAAAAGCATTTTAGGAGAGCTAAGGTGATTTACATTCAAGCTTAACTGTATGAAACAATGTGAAGAGGTCATTTTGACTATCTGTTCAAAATCAATGAGACTGACCAATACAATACTAGTACAACCTCTGGGTCCACATTTTAAGTTTGGGTGTCTTTAAAGAGAATTTGAGAATTTGAAATTGGACAGAGAAGAATTAATGTTGGAGTTTGGCAGTGAAACCCTTATAAACACACTATTGGGACTCCTTTAATGTAGTTTATTTAAAAGAAAATAGAGAAGTGGTTTGCCTATAAAGCCTAGATTTTTTTTTTTAACGCATAGAGAATATTGTCTGTTAAGGTATAGTTCTAACTTTTATCTGGGCAGGAGAAATAAATGAAATAAAGGAAGAAAAAAGTAAACAAATAGCTAGAAGCTAGGGAAGGCACTTCTCCTAGAAGTTGATTAGCAGTTGGAGTTATTCTGCCCGGAGAAGTATGTTGCTTCTCATGGTGCATTTGATACAAGGCTGGGGCCTTTGCAGAAAATATGCTTCAGTAAAGGGTGTTATTGATTTCTGCACACAGGCAGCAGAGTGGAATTTGAGGTCTTTGGGTAGGTGATCAAGTAGTTCCTTCTATTCTTAAAGGGTATCCTTTAATCCATTATGACAAATTGAGTTCACTGTAAGTACAAAAAAAAGGGTTGGCAGAGATTTTTTATAATATCCTTGAAATTATATTTTAACATCAGTTTTTAAATGGAGCTCACTTCTTTCAATTCCCTGTAAAATTCACATTAAAGGATCTAAGAATTATTTCAATACTCCGCCTTGCAAAATGTTACTTGGTTTCTGAGGAGAAAATTGTGGGCAAGAAGCATCAGTGTCTCTGTTTAGAAGAAGTGGCTGCTGACATGAAGACTGTTATTAAAATTGTCGAACTTTTGCTATCTACCGATAAGGAGAATATGAAGCATAAATTTCAATCCTCTGGCAGTCTAACAGTACAGTTAACACTACAAGTTAAATTCAGCACTAAACCCTGAAAAAGATGTGTCAAAATAGATGGTCTAAAAGTCTTGGATGCATTGTATTTTTCTTCAGTTTTTTTTACTGTTGTTTTAGTTAGTTTCTTGCAGGAAATCTCATGATTCTTGCATGTGTTGAAAACTTAATTTTGCTTCTTCAAATATTTAGCTTTATATTCCTCAAACCTGAATCTTGCTTCCTTCACCCTTTCAGGATTCTTTGTAGCATAGAATAAGGATAGAGCATCTTCATAATGTTACCTACCAATTGTCACAAAAAGATAGCTGATTTCAAAAATAAGATAATTTGAGTTGTTTAAGGTTTATGTATGAATTCGTTTTCTCAATGAGTATGTAACTGTAACTCCTTCTATCCTTCTGAAAGTGAATGATCAGTTTCTTCCTCTTTCCTCAAATATTTCACCTTTTTTACCCACTACTTTATTCTCTCATCCAAATATTTTTATTACCAGTTGTTTTCTTTGTGATTGCTGCCTGGCTCTTTTCTACTTTTCAGACACAATGTGGACATCTTGGACTCTCTCTTAGGTAGGCTCAGATGTTAAACGGCTGCTAGAAAGACAGTGGATATACAGCTGTTTTCTAACAAAGGATGCTACTTTGCAAGAAGTTAATCCATATTCCCAACCTCCCTGTCCTCACATTCATTTCCTTACTTCTGAGAGATGAAAGAAGTTAACCCTGCCTGCCTTCCTCACAGGAACCTTTTGTTATCTTCAGCTCTAGAGAATAAAATGGTCAGTAAAGCACCTGCCAAAAAGAGGCTCAATTGAAAAAAAGACTATAGACTTCTGCAAGTAGCACAGACCCAGAGAACAAAACAACAATCTGTTTTGAAAGATGTATGTTGAAAATCAAATTATTTGCTCATGCAAGTATTCTCTTGGTGGAATTGAGTTGGCTTCATAAAAGTCACTTCATGAAAGTGACTTACTAGCTTCTTTCCTGTAATTTGGTATTTTTGCTTGTTCTGAAAACATATGAATCTCTTTTCGAGTGAAAGATTTGCTTGAATCAGTACATTATATTACAGATACAGATTCAGACTTCAGTATGTTAGAAATTGAAAATAGTAATCTTCAGACTACAATCTCAAAACAATTGAGGAAAGTTGTTGCATAGCTCCATCTTATGATGGAAGAGATGATGTGTCTTCTATCCTGCCTAAGATAGAAGAAGTAAAATCCTGAGGAAGACTTTGTTTAAGCCGTGGGTCACCAGAACTGGTATATGCATGCAGCTCCTGATGGTAATGACTATATATTGAATTTCTATATATCTCAAGGGCCTTCTAAATAGAAAATTTTACTTGTTATTAACATCTTGCAGCTCTTGCTGCCTGATGTGCATGTATGAGAATATGAGAATATTGTGAACCTACTTTTTCTGACAATGTGTTTCCTTGCCTTTGTCATAATCTGAATTGTTTTTATATTAGTTATTAGCACTGCTTGCTTTAGAAACAAAACAGTTTGGAAGCTCATCCACTATGTTCAGATATTTCTTGAGCAGAGGGGTAAAGAATGCAGATAGTTGTGAGTGCAGCAGGAATGCTTTATTTATCCAAAGGTAATTGGTAGAATGTAAACCCTCTTAAGATCTTGAAAAACAAGTGATCAGATAATCTCAGTAGTGTAGCTCTCATCTCTTACCTATAAACCCTTCTTTGATTTCTTCTTGACAGAATATTTTTTCATGCAGACTCTTTTCCTATGCTTGCTAGTGCTCCCTTCAATGTGTGTGTCTCTCCCTCCAACCTCTCCTTTGCACTCCAGGATTTCCTGTTATTTTCTTTTAGTTTCTGTATTTTGTTGAGGCTATTATGACAGCTACAGACTAGGAAAAGTTATTGACAGCCTTTATGATCTTCCATGGCATTTTTAAAGTCCTGTCTTTTAAAGAAGTATTCAGAAACCTCCATTCTGAAGGACTTCTTGTCTCCCATTTCATGTTGTAATGATTTCTAAGAAGTTTTTAAAAAATAGGAGAGAAAGAAAACCATATAAGAGAAGTAGAACTCTTCCTGAGAGCATAAATGAGATCTGGCAGGCAGCATTCCTGTGTTTCTTTGTTACTTTTGACAATGGCCTGAATACACTGTTCACAGGTATTCCCCGTTTTTCACATTTGCAACATCTTCAGAAATCTGTATTCAGTATGTGGTTTATGTGATAATCTGTTCTCCAAACAGCAACTGAAATTTAAACAACAATGGTTGCCTGGTGTAACACTAATGTGAAATTTTCTACATATGTAGTAATACTTTCTTCCTAGTTTAAACAGTGAAATTCTTTTAGATTATGCTCTTTTTGCTGTTCAGCAATTGAAATTTTTCCAAAGATAGCATTTACATCTCATGTTCTAGTTAAACTATTATTTCTCTCCCTCATAATACGCGGCCTATGTGTTGGAGAAAATTTTCACTCTTAGATAATTAACACCAAATCATTCATATGGTGTTAGAAAATATTTGTCGCTAATAGCTAGTCTTCAGGTTCTACATGAAAATTAAATTCTGATGGTTTCTTGCCTTGCTTCAGCTTACAAGTGGAGTCTATATTTTATAGACTTTTTTTTTCCAGGTGTGTCCGGGCCTGTATATATATATATTTTTACAGATGAAGAAAGCATGTGTGTATGTACACAAATACATACAAATATTTTAAAACAGTTTTGCTTTATTAATGCTGTTGCACCAGCAAATACAGATACTTTAACTTCAATAATGTAAGTAATGTAAATGATGCATTTTTTTAATAAATGCTTGTCAACAGTAAGATACTTACTTTTCATTCTGAAACAGAACATTGCTATGGGAAGGCACTTTATGGAATCTTCTGAACATCTTGCCTCATCTATTGAGTAGATACCATGTATATGTAGAAGTAGTGCTATACTTCTTAGCTGTGCTAGTAAGGGGTCTCTTTGAGGCTGATGCTTCCACATGAAACTAGATTTTCACCTGTCATGTGCCTTCTCAAAAGTACTGCCTTTGGTGAAATTGTTGTCTCTGCTCTGTTGCTAAAACGTTTCTTTTGTGCAACAAAAGCATACAAAGACATTAGCAATATTCACACATCTGTTTTCTCCATACTAGCAACATTCTGCAGTACTACTTTTTTTCTTTTTTTCTCTCTCTCAACTAACAAAACACTGGTTTAGGAGTTACAACATCAACATGCACAGTACCATCAATATGAAGGGCAGTATGTGGAGCACTTAGGACTGCACTTTTTTTGCCAACTATTCATAAACTTACATAGGTCACAAGGTAATATCTTGATACATGTTGTATATTACACTATTGCTAGTCAATTCCTCATTTGAAATATGTGGGACTTCACGATGGTAGACCTGGTGTTGGACTTTTGTATAGGTAGAAATTTTTAGCCATGTAATTTTTTTCTCTTTCTATCTGTGTCTTGGTCTATTTTACAGTTTATTTAGGTTACCATATTCATTGGAGACGTTAGAAAAAATGGAGCAGTTGGTTCTGTTAATCAAGATCCTTGAAGCTGTTTAGTACCTCTATTTATGAGATACCAGAATGCCTGAGGAAAGAGATTATTCATCAAACACAGTTTTCAATTGTTTGCTATAGCTTCAGGTCTGAATAAAACATGCCTCCTGCAGAACTCAGTTTTGAATTGTTTCCCTGCACAAACTTTGATATGATTTTATTTTTAATAGAATAACTCCAGTAGAGTTAGAGTCTAAAACCATTATTGTTTATGGAAGCTGCAATATTTTAGACCAAGTATTTTGTTTATATTAAGGTAATACTTGCACAAATTCTAAAAGTTAAAGTGCGTCAGAATGCCCTTGTCTGTCAGGTTGAAATCTAGGCCCTGCTGAAGATGTTTCCTCCATTTGATGTCTGAATTTTCTCTGAGTAATTCCAAGAGGCTTGTTCCAGAGTGCTGTATACAGTATCTTCAAAGGCCACTCACTGCAAACTGAACAGCTGCATGACAGAAGTCATCTGCAGTACAAAGACGGACAGCTGCTGTTTAAAAGTCCCCTTTCTGGGAAGCAAGTTACCTGTGGGAAGTGTTTGAGAACACCTGGTTTGAATATATAGTTCTTTCTACCTTTGTTATATTTAATCTGTCTAGTTTGAAAATACTAAGATATTTAGCCTTAAGTCTCACATGTCATGTTATGGGCAGTGGTTGAGCAAACATTCAGATTTTATTGCTGTCCTGCCTTTTCACCACTTTTTCACCAAATACAGCAAAAGTATTGTGGGTTGTACCCCTATTGTCTGCATTGGATTTAGTCTTGAAAGGTTGTAACTTGAGTCCATAGGTTGAATTCAGTGGGTTGAATTCTAACAGCTTTCTGTGTATTCATTTACACTTCTAGAAAGAAAAGGAACCAACCTCAATATGTGTGCTGCTTATTGTAATAGGAGGGTGTATTCTAGTGCACAAGATGTGTCTGATGGTTGTTTGCCTATGCATGGACAAATGTATTCTTTCTCTTGGCCAAGTCTGACATAGATATATAGATACATATGAAACCAGTCAAGACTTTTTTTTTTTTTTTTTTCTTTGCAGTTCTGGCAGGCTGTGCTTCTCCTCTACTTTTGTACGTTCAGAGAATACAGACAGAATGTACATAATAGAAGCCACAGTTCTGTGCTTCTTTTTCATCTCTTCTTCATTTGCATCCTCCTCCACGTGGCAATTCATTGCAGATGCATCACTGCAGGGGAGATAGTACTGCAATAAAAGGATATCTATATGGAAAATTATCTCCTGGAAACTGAAATTAGCACAATTGTTAATGTTGGTAGTTAACCATGCAGAAACTCAGAACCAGAGACTTAGAGTTTCCAAATCTGCAGAAATTTTCCTTTCCAAGGCATGGTAGGAGTCTGTCTACTTGGCTGAATATGTCTTTTTTTTTTTTTTGTGTCCAAAGAATATGCCCATCCCATAATAATGAAGTTGCCCTGGCTGTAGTAGAGTTCATCAGAAAAATCTTAAAAGAAAAATACTAGGTGTTTAATTCCAACTTCTTTTTCAGTATGGTTTAAGATGGCAAAAATCCCAGCTAGAATGTAGAGAAGAGATATAAATCAAGGCAAAGCAGAAAACAACATGGAAACGTAACAAGATTGTTTTAGGCATCACAACTGTAGAAACAATTGAAACCCTCTATTTATGAGTTATGAGGACTGCACATTCAGCAGTGTCTTCCTCTTCCGCCAGGCCCAGACTGGCTTAGGTGGCCATTCATGAGATTAGCTTGGCTGTCAGTGTAGCAACTGTCTTTGGCTCTTCATGGTGTCTGTAGGGTGATGGATATGAAGGCAGCACCATTGTTTCCCATTTCTTTATGCTTGTGTACAATTTGTGTGCTGGAGAAGGCAAGGAAACAGAGTATTTTGCACTAGACAATTAATTCCCTTCATTGAAAATAATGACAGTGCTTTTATGACCTGGAAGTGTTACATTCCAAACTAGATACACACTCAGTCAAGTTTCTGTTATGGCTACATGCCTGCCCATTTCCATACTAGTAAAAACAACAAGGGGTGTTTTAAAATCAGCTCACACTTGAGCAGCAGCGAGGGTGTTGTTTATTCTGAGCTAGCCGTAGTAGCTATTATTGTTTATTATATGCGCTGCGGTGCCTTGGAAACACAATCTAAAGTCATGCCCTGTTGTTCCAGACACCCTACAGACTAATAGTAAGAATAAAAAACCCAGGTCCTCACTACCTTTGACAGCTTGCAGTCTAGTTTTAAGACTGAATGCAATGAAGAGATAAAACAGACAAATAGGTTTGGGAAGGCAAGAGTATAAAGCAGGTCCATAAATTAAAAGCAGAGGTCTCAGTTCACTGTCTTTCTAAATATTTTATTTACTTGCTAAATGCCATTTGGACTTTCTTTCTTCCCCAAATTTACACTTAAAATAGAGAGTGGCTGTAATGCACATCTGTTTTAAAGTTTTTGTCTACTACCACACATGCAGTGCAGTTGCATGGTGTGGCATTTTTACTTTTAGAAGATTTTCTGTTATTTTGACATGAGTGATGACAAAGATTAATGGGTTTTTGCAGTGGTGTGAGACTGAGTATTTTTGCATTAAATAGAGGTTTAAAACAGTCAGGAACTTCTGTAGGCACTTCAGTATTAGTTATATGTTAATTAAAGAGGCTGGCTTACCTTCTTTCTTGAATGGACATTTCAGATACCTAAATACATATTCCATATAATAGAATTATAATCCTGGCTTTAAGTAGTTGTGATTGTCTGTGAAAACGTAAAGGAAGGGATAACTGGAATAGAATTTTTAGTTTTAATGTACTTTGTATAATTGCTAAGAAATATTTTTCTTGCTTTCAGTTGTGCTCACCTCTTTGTCTATTATTCATACCTCTAGTATGTTTTAACTTTTAGAAAATGCAAGTTCTTGAAATTAAAGGATGATGTTATTAATATGAAAGAGGCTATGTTATGCCTGGAGAGAAAATAAAGACCTTGAGTTGGATTCGTTTTTACACTTACAATCTGTTCTGTAGATCTTCGCAGCAGCATACTCTGATGCTGGTTGGCTGTAGAAAAAGTAGATTCAGATACGGACTCTGGTCAAGTTCACCTAGTAAACTCTACAAAAGCTGGAGAGTTTGGGGGACAGGAATAGTCATCTGCTGCATTTAATGAGCTCTTGAGAACCTAGGTAATGTATTCTATTCAGGGTATTTTGAGATCTTTTCTAACATATTCTCTTGGGTTATTCAGTACTCCAAAATTAGTCCTGATTTTAATTATTTCCCAGTCTGCTAGTTATGTATTCCAAAACTATTCCATGGAAGGTAGGGTTAATGTCCAAGAGGAGTGGAGTATTTTAGCTTGGTACTTGAAATGTTTGTATGAGTCATATTTCGTGTGTAACTATGAGCTGAAAATTCCTCATTTTAACAGCTCATCCTCTCCCAGCAAAATAAAGACTGGAGATAATTTTTTGTTGTTAATAAATTTACAGAATCAGAATGACAGAATGATAGGAAAAGACTTCTGAGATCATTGAATACAACCTATGACCTAACACCACCCTATCAACTAGACCATGGTACTGAGTGTCACATCCAGTCTTTCCTTAAACACCTCCAAAGATAGTGACTCCACCACTCCCAATGTTATATCACACATTCTGTTATGAAATTCTTCCTAATGTCCACCCTAAACCTCCCCTAGTGCAGCTTAAGCCTTGTCCTGTCTTGTATGTCCTCTTGTCCTGTCACTGGTATCCTGGGAGAAGAAACTGATGGCACCTCACTACACCCTCTTTTCAGGCAGTTGAAGAAAGTGATAAGGTCACTCCTGAGCCTCTTTTTTCTGCAGGCTAAGCAACCCAGCTCCCTCAGCCACTTCACATAAGACTTGTGCTCCAGACCCTTCATCAGCTTCGTTGTCCTTCTCTGGACATGTATTTTCCATTGCCTCTTAATTTTATGCCCTATGTTATCTGTACAATGTTTACCCCCTGCAACAAACATGAATGAAAATCTTGGATGCAAAGAGTGATGTCCAGGATCAAACAGTCTTGCTTGGATGCACCTCTGTCACTCTTTTGATAACAATGCGGCATGAAAGAGTAAAGAAAATTATTTTATGGAAGAAGGTTTTTTATTCTCTAACACCTGGATGTTTTACACTTTTCCTTCTGCACAAAACCACTTTACATGGCTGTCTTTTCATTTAACCAGTGAAAGGCAGATATATCTCCTCTCCAACCTGTTGAATGTGAGGGTACTGTAAAGTATTTCTCCCTCTAAGATTTAAGTACAATGGTGTCCTGATAGTTCTTCAGCATCTTACACATTGCTGTGAGTAGATAATTCCTACTCTGTTTAGGCCTGACTTTAAAATGTATTTCTTCTAAATACAGCAAGGAATTTGAAAGAAGTTTGCCCCATTCTTTTTCTAAGCTTCTTACGTAAAAATGAACTTTTGTTCATACCCCTTATTCTAGGAAATAATATAAAGAGTTTAAAGACTCTACTTTACAAGTTTCTTGGTAGTTTTTTTTTTAGGGACAGATTTTTAGATTATGAGGTTTGGGTGCTGGAGTTTCTTCAATGACAGTATGCAGGACATTTTTCTGGTTGTGCTGGTTCTTTATTGATTTTTTCAATAGGAATCAGATGCATAGTTCATGCTATCCGTTCAATGGTCTTCAGTGTGATAAAATATTAAGCATGTCAGATCTTGAACAAGAATACTATCTTAGATAAAGGAAGGAAATAACCTAATCAGTCAATTGTCTAGCTTGAGTAAAAGTGCTTGGGAGATCTGAGTTGTGAAGGGGGCTCTGTACAAGTTTGGGGAGTGATAGACACCAAGGCTTTGGCTTTAAAACATTAATTCTACTGCTGAACTCTACAGTTACCTCAATCTCTATTACTCTGTCTCAAAGGTCTTCAGGCCCATGCAGAATCTCAGTTTGGGATCTGGGGCTCCTAACGTAAAGCTAAATATTAATTAAAATCCCACAGGTTTTTCCCTCAAACATGTTACTTAACTGGATTAATCAATATGTATAGAGTAGGGAGAAACTGTAAGACAGGAAATTCTTAAGATGGAAACAATTTGAATCAACTTTTTAGAAGAAATGTTCACAATGTCTAAAATTAAAAATACTCTGAGGGGAGGAATAGGAGGATTTATATCTAAAAATGCCACAAGGGAACTTCTTTTGTGAAATTTCCTCAAAAGTAAATATTTTTCTGACTGGCTATGGATATATAGAACTCATTACTCTATTACATATAAGAAAGAATCAATCATAGTATGAAACAGAGACCAGATATATTCCCTTTATTCTTTATACCATCAAAGTACCTCTTCAAATGCCTCACATGAAAATCAATCTTCAAAATCTTCCTGGAAATAAAATTAATATTATACTAAAATGTGCAAGAAGAGAAAGGACATTTTTATATCTTCTAATGGAATGCTGTGCACAGGTTGGTGGGCTAGCACTGCCTCTGGGCCAGTATGTGTGCGTTGAAATGGAGAATGATGTCAGTTCACTTGCTCAGCTTAGAACTACTTGTTGGCACAAAATTTCTCATAAGCCTATAAGTATATACTGTCTCTGTATGCAACCAGTTTCACATGAGCTAGCTCAACTGTTTTGCCAACGTATTTCAGTTCCAGGATTATCTTCCCAAAATCTGGACCTCCTCTAAATGACTTGTCTAAATGCCAAAGCGACAGAAGTAGAATTGAAAATGTGTACTCCTGGCTGTTAATGAATCCATTGCATAGCCCATATTTCCTTATGCACCGTGAGAAAGGCTTAGAATTACATTGTATTCTAGAAATGCAGAACACAGAAGGAAAGGACTGTCTAACGCCAAGTTAGAGACTTTTACAATAATTGTTTCTGCTCCTAGTTCTAGAGTAGTCCGTAGGATGGATTTTGAAAATCTTAGTTTCTAGGTTTTAAGACTTGTCCTGTTTTCCAGTACCTAATGTTAACCTATATGTATTGGAAAGCAGCAAAAATCTTGTCCATAATACAAAGGAGAGTCTGGATGAATTGGGAAGTACAAGTTAATTGTGAACATAATTGCAGTTCTGGTGGATAATTGCAATCGTAAGTCAAGCAAGACAGCTTCTAACAGTTGGGTCAGATTTTTAATTCTATGATCTAAATTATTGATGAGGATATTTTCAAAAGCTTTATGCATAAAAATTGACTTCATAACAGAGAGGTCAGCTGGTCTTGTGTTCTAGCCTTTATAATTCTCAGTGATAATCAGAAGTGTTTTCCCATAAATGTATGCTGTTTTTATGCATCCTGACATACATACCAAATGTAGGTGGTAAATTACTTTCAAGCTTTATAAAGCATAAATTAATTCTGTATGTTCTAGTTGAAAGAGTGATTTAATACCTTGGGAATCTTGAAAGCCATATTGAGTCAATTATGGAAAGCCCAATGCAGGCTACTTTTCACAGTGTGGCTGCAGTCAAACGAAGTGGTATGATGCATAAAGAAAACAAGTAGATCAGTACAAGAATGCATGATATTGTTGTATGAATCAGTAGTGTTTCCACATCTGATAGGCAGCTGCATTAAACACAATATATCTTGAGACTGACACAATGTTAATATAAGAGGACTTGAGACAAGTGGTGAGGCTGATTAGGGCTATAAGGATTTTTATAAGAGGAGACTAAAAGGCTGAGATTATTTATGCAGAAGATGGATTGAAAACTTCTATAATCTGTCTCCTAAAACAAGATTTAAGAGCCTATCCAGTAGCGTCAAATAGAATAAATTCAAAACAGATAAACAAGAATTTTGTTTTGTACCTGAAACTCAAAGAAATGACAGAATTCTAGGTCACAAAGATGGACATTTAGATAATTCAGAAAGATATTTGGCACCCTTTTCAATTAGAATTTTAAATAATAAACATATGAGGTTTTAGAAAAGATAAATCTCTTTATAAAAAAAGAAGTGCCTGAGTCAAACAGTCAAACATATACTTCTATTATAATGGTTTATTGCATCTTCCTTGGATGTGTCTTGGCTCGCTGGCATTATGAATATTGAGTAAGAGTCAGGATATTGGATAAAATGGACAATTATTTATATTCGTGGTGACAGTTTCCCTTCCTTTGGCAATCTACATTAATTTGTTATAATTTCTCTCTGCTCTCTTTGTCAAGAAAAAAGAATGAATGGCAGTTCTTATTTCCCTTTCTCTCCCCAGAAAAGAGATGTCATAGTTGCCTTTCAGAGATTCAAAGGGTCAAATATTTTGAAGCTTCTTTCATTCATTCTTCGTACTTATGATCTATAAACAGATCTAGGACTACAGAAAGTATCTAATTCTGTGCTTCTTTTCTGTCATTTTGCTACTTTGATAAATGAGAGATGGTATACTTTACAATTTCAGGGATGCTGAGCTGGAAACACTGGATGTGTTTTATTCTAAAAACACTCATAACTTGAAAAATTTTCTGCCTCTGAGTGTCTCAATTTCTATATTGCGATAACTGTTGAAAGTCTTACCATGATAATATGAAGAATGTCATATATTCATAAGAAGTTTGCTTTAAAAAATTCTTAACAAGAATGTCTACTCCTTGTACTCTAAGTTATAGGACAAATAATTCCAAACCTAAAATCTAACCCTTCTTGATCAGGGCATTTGAATGCTGAGCCAGAATCTGAATTCTGAAGCTACTTTTTCTCTTCACAGATTCAAACCCTTAAATCCCATTGTGTTGGCTGTCAAATTAGCAAGCTATGGCTGTGATTAGAACTTCTTAAAAAGAGAATTTCTGTTCTGTGGGATTTTCTGGGTTAAAAAGAAATAACTGTTGTGGAATTAAAGGAATAAATACTGGAATTTCTCCCCTTGCCCTCCCCCTAAAATGAACCCTAAATTAATAAGAGTTAATTATAGTCTGTTAAAATCAGACAATATTAATGTTGAAAATGCAGGTCAAGCAGGTCAAGAGCAGGTTGCTTAGTGCCATGCCCAGTCTGATTTTGAGTTTTGATTGTCTTGTTCACAGTGAAATTTATTATATGATATATGATGTCAGACTTTCCCAGGTAGCAGCTGGTGCTTGCTGCAGCACATCCTTTCCCTGAGCAGAGACTTTGCTCCCTGATACCACTAGGGTCCTTAGGTGCTGCCAGAGACTGCTACTGCTGCCTGGAGGTTCTCCTTGTCCCCAGTGCCTGACATAAAGATGCCTCCAAACAGGGTGGATCCCCTCCAGGTGCAGGTATGCACACATGTCTGTGTGAAAAAGTACTGCTAGTCAGTGCTTTCCTCGTCATCAGCCCCGAGGGACACCCCTACCAACCAGCCGCTCCTCAGTTGGATCTGATATTGCTGTTCCCAGACTGCAGGGTGGTGCCTGTCAGTCCAGCCAGGGGCTCTTGTGGTCCTCCACACCCCATTCTGCTGTGGGAGACCATGTCACAAGCTTTGTTAAATGAAAATAAACAGCATACACTGCTCTTCCTTCATTCACCAAACCAGTCCTGTACATATGCTGAGGTCTCAGGTGACACAGTTCAAATCTACCATGTTTATTCCCACTCATTTCTTGTTTTTCATATCCTGGTTGTTGTCTTCTGGAGAATTTGATATGTGATATGTGA
Organism: Dasyornis broadbenti; assembly: GCA_013397935.1. NCBI lineage: Eukaryota > Metazoa > Chordata > Aves > Passeriformes > Dasyornithidae > Dasyornis > Dasyornis broadbenti. The sequence goes on along the minus strand of VZRN01004778.1, from coordinate 215,415 downwards.
CCTTCCCAGGGTCTGAGGGTGATTAACCTGTATTTACCTGGAGTAATGAGTGCAGAATTTGAGCTGTTTTGCTCAGTGGCCATGGTCAGAAGTTTGGCTTATTTTCTGGTTAATTTTTCTCCCTGTTTGCCTAACTTCTTGGCTAAAACCGCTCTGTTAGAACAATGCAAAGAGTCTGTGATTAAAATTCAGGTAACTCAGAAAAAAACTGTTCTAAGAGAAGGACAATTAATTTGAGGTCACTTGAGAACTTCCATACACGTATTTGTTTAAACGTGGAACATTGAAATGCTGGTTAGAGTGATATCAGTTTGTAGAACGGAAGGTAGTAAGAGGCAAATCACAGGGATTCATAAAATACAGCATGACTTTGAGCACTATGATAAACAGGCTATTCAGTCTTGCTACAAGGCAAATATCTGTGGTTGTAAATCTGCCAGACACTGCTATGCTGTGAGGAAGGAAAGAGGTTGAAGGACATTCAGCTGGGCAAGGCCACAGGCAAGAGAATTTGATAAGAACCTGGACATACCTAGAAAGCATTAGGGGCTAAAATGGAGCCAAAGTGATTGGTTTGATTCATAAGTGTCTAACAAAGAATAATAAAATAAAATTAAGGGAGAGTCTATCAGAAAACTGATTGGTGAGAGGTTCATAAGCTGTGGACGTTCTCCTGTGTGAATCTGAAGGACAGCCCATGAGCTATGAAAACTGAATTGACTAACAAATACAAAAATTTTATCAGTCCTATAATAGCAGAGAATTTAAGGCAATGTTTTTATGAGAATTCATATGTCTAGCAACTGTGATGCTTGGTTACATGTTGAGAAGATGATCCATTGAAATTTCTGTGAAAAAGTTGCCACTGATTCCAGCCAAGGTAGATCAAGGCCTTAGTGCTAATTCAGGCCATGTTTCTCAGAGTAATTTGTCCAGGAGCACAGGTGGCAATGCACTAGGAATGGTTGTACCAGATCAGGACCATAGGGAATACCTAAGGAAAATCAGTATTCAGTAAGCCATTAGCTGTGCACGGGAAGCCATAGAAATGTGTTAACTGAATATCTGTTTTCCCTCATAGGAAGCATTAATTAGTTAATTGGTTATACTTGGAAGTGATGTGGTATGGAGCTATACTATTCCATCCAGGAGAAAATGCTAGGCTTATGTAGTTTGGTTTTGCTAGATCTAAAAGACTGTTATGTTCTATATTCAACAATGTAGCACATAAAAGTCCAGTTTGATTTTCCTTGTTTGTCAGGACGTTGTTTTCTTTGTCTCACTTAGATGTTTCACTTGCGGCAGCCTCGAGTGTGTGTGGAGCCCGCCTTGTTCTCACGCAGATTCTTGCCCTTCTGATGAAGAGGTTCCACCACATGAGGCGAGACTGGAGAGGAAGCCTGTCAAATGTGCTGCTGCCTGTCCTCTTCGTTGCACTGGCAATGGCCTTGTTTTCTGTGAAGCCTCTGGCTATTGATTATCCTTCTCTCAAGCTGACACCAAGACTTTATGACAGTGCAGAATCCTTCTTTAGGTAAAGGGCTCATCCATCATCATCAATATCCAGGGTTCTGGGACTTTACCCTTCAGTTTTCATATTTTAAAGATGATTTGTATTCTACAAAGTATGATATATTACTTTTTACAGGAGTTACATGGGGTTTTCTTCAGATGTTTAGTATACTTTTATAGATTATTATGAGAGAAAGATAAAATTAGAAAAGCTGTGTGCAAAAGGCTTTCTAGAGGAAACAGCAAAGACTTTGGAGAAGATTGAACTCAAGTCAATACCAGCCATGACCATTTATATGTAAATGCACAAGTGTATTTGAGCAAACTTTTGCATGCTTCATTTTAACAAATTGTTTAGGTCTGAAGCTATTTTCTCAAAATAATTCTTGGATCTGAAAATGTTACACAGTATTAACAAAGCCTGCTGCCCTTCTTACTCAACCTAATTTCTATATGTTCAGCTTTGAAACCAACCATATTATTTCTTTATTTATTGGTTTGTTTCTAATGTACAGTATCTATAGGATTATTCTGTATAAAGTGCATATCACACATATAGATCACTTTCTCTACTGTGCAAATATACAGATAAACATAACAAGATGCTGTTCGAATTTATAAAAATAATACAAATTTATTTTATAAGAATAAAAACACTTTAGCCATGCTAACTGCTAAGAGTGAATGTTTATAAAGAGAATGATGCCTGTTGGTACATGTTGAGATTTGTTTAGCCGTAATTGTAATGAATTTTCTTTTCGTGTTCTCATAGAGTTTTTTGAGATGAGATAATTTTGGTATGTTTCCTGTGCATGGATTTTATAGTACTTTAATGTCTTGGAAAATTCATAGAACCTTGAGCCTGAAGGTTAATAGAGCTAGACATATTAACATGTCTTCATTTCTTTCCTTTTTTAATTTTTCTTTCCCCTTCACTCCTTACCCCATGGCCCACTTCAAACAGCACTGAAGATGACAACCTAAGAGACCTTTCTCAGGTTCTACTGGGGTATTTCTCTGATTGGGACCACTCATGCACACATTCACAACACGGGTAATTATGAATAATGTAACTATTTCCTTAATTGTAAATATTGAACATTTCTTTTTTTTTT
>VZRN01004778.1:198711-212770 GCA_013397935.1 Dasyornis broadbenti | reverse complement strand
TTTTTTTTTTTTTTTCCATTCTGTGTAATGGATTATCTTAAGCTTTTTTTTGGCAGCATGGTGTTAGTGACAAATCTGTTCTGATAAAGGGGCTGGCATCCAGGTAAAGAGTATAAGGAGTCTTTACTGTTAAAGGCCTTATCCATACAGCCTAAAAGTCAGTGGCAATTTTCTGATTAATTTCAGGATGATTTTGATCAAGTTTAGTGTCCATATGAAGGATAAATAGACAAGAAAATAGGAAAGTATTTGTTAGGAAGCATTCTAGAATTCCAAATTCGGGAATGCAGTAGTGACCATGCTTTAATAACTGCTGCAAATACATGACCTGCAGCTCATTTGATGCCTATATAAATATTTTCAGTAAATAAACTTTGATACAAATGAGTAAAATTTGTATCGCTTTAGACACAGCTGCCCTTGTGATCAAATGCTAAGAAGGTGTTCAGCATGTTAGATATGCTTATTACTCTCTGGATTTCTTCTGTTAAGTAATGTATTCCTTTCATTTGCTAGTTACACTTTTATTATGTTTATTCCCATTAGAAAAAATAATTCATGCTGGCAGACAGAATCTACGTCACCCCAGGATTCATGCAGATGTGTGTCTGAACAGGAGGTATGTAATTTTTTATTTACTTATGTATGTAAAAAATATATGTGTGTATATTATTTCTAATTCCTTGACTACTGTTTTTGAGGAAATAAATCCTCACAGGTCTGGCTTTGTTATGATTAGAGATTTACTTCTGTTTCATCCAATAAAATTGAACACAATTTTCTTTTTTATATATATTTACAAATATGTGCACTAGAAATGGCTATAGATTGATCTGAAATACAGGATCAGAGACAGCTGAACTATTTTCAGCAGATGCAAATTACTTTAAATATGTTACAAAAGTCTGATTAAGAAAAACTGTAATGTAAAACAAGGTTAAAACATAACACTTCCATAACATCTGGAAGATTACCTATTTTCAAAGGGAAGGGCAGGTGAACATAGCTGATAGAACCCACCAGGGAACCTACACGTGAATGAGATTTAATTGTTAGAATTTGTTTATGTTTTGGATTTGGGATTTGAAAATAAAACAGGCTTCAAGAATTGACGATTTTGAAAAATATAATGAGTTTCTGACCTTCTTGGCTAATGACCTTTCCTGCTGACTTGCTCTGAGTAGTAAACAAAAATGTGAAACTGTTTCTGAAGTGACAAACGTATTTCCCCAAAAGGGAACATCCTACAAAAAAAGTTTATTTTGTTCATAAAGATATAACTGTTTAGAGTAAGAGTTGCATAGGAAATATAGCAATACAGTTTTGGGAAAAATGGAAGGAGGAAACTAGATTTTTACTCTTCTGGGAAAGGAATAAGTTTGCCTGTCATACCAATGAGATTTATACTTAAAATACAAGACAGTTGAATAAAATACAAATGAGATCTTACACAGGTTAATGCCTATTGACCATGAAAACTGAAAGAAGTCACTTGAGAGTTGAGACAGAACTTTTATCTGTGCACTATGTAAGAGCATTCTTTGAGAGTGAATTTTTAATTTCTGCAGGATTGAGACATCAAATAAGCATTAAAATTTTTCAGTTGATTGACATAAAGTACCTTTTAAGGCTTCTGAGATAATGAAGTCTAATATCTGTCACCTTTTCTTTGGTTGTGAGAATGTCCCACTGAATCATTAGAAGATGTCTTCCTTTATTCTCCTCTGCAGCCCATCAATAAAATTTTTAGAAGCATATAACATTAATTGGAATTTTGCTTTCATCTCATATTTTGTGTTTCTTCTCAGGAAAAAAAATAAATAGCACTCTTGCCTTTTTCATTGCTGTAAATATTCCTAAACTTATATACAAGTTTTGATGTTTTCAAAACAAAACTGACTGACAGGGCTGCAAGAGAAATCAAAGGGATTTCTAATGTGTAGGTGGCACAATCATTTGAGTTGCCTTATAAACATAAAACTATACATAATTTATTGAAAAGCTGTTAAAGCTAATAAAGCCAAATCCAGTTAAAAAGAAATGCTCTAAAATCGACATAAAAATAAAAAAAAAATGGTTAAATGTAATACTACTGTTTTTAAAAAACGCCTATGTATACTGTTTTTCAGATGTGCCCAAGTTTCAATACATCTGCTCCCTATGTGAAGAATAAGAAAGGACATATTTTGTATAATCTTTCAGGGTTCCCTGTTGAAGAGTATTTAGTGAGGCCTTCCAACAAAACAAGGTAACCTTAAAATGTCTAGCTTTTGTTTATCCTTTGTGTATAAATCCCATAGTCCTTCCTGATCCAAAACTGACATTTGTCACTGAGCATATAAAGGGTAGTTGTCTTTATCTGGTGATTGTTATCAAGGCGTAGAGTCAGGCTACGATTCAAAGTGACATGAAACTCCCTCAATGGTCACATCCCAGAACTTCCTCCAGCAGTTGCATGATGATTGCCTCTAGGCATACTCTGGATTTTCATCCACATAGTGAGTTATTTCACCATCTCAGAGATGCATATCTAAACCAGGTGAACAATAAAATTTCCACTCCTCAGAAACTCAGTGAAATAGAGGTGGATATGCTCCAATTAATATTTTCTTTGAAGTAAAAAGGGCTGCTATGCCCCTGGCAATACTTCCTATTCTGTGATATCAGCAACAGAGGGTATCTGCTGTATTTTGAAGTTACTTATGTGCCTTTACAACTCAACCACTGCTGATAATGTAAGTGGAAATATTAGACCATGTATGATTTTGTCAAGGAGAAGAAAGAGTTAGGTATTTATGTATTAAAAGAAGTTGCATCTGATTTGATATAAATAGAGGTAAGCATCTTTGGATGAAAGATTTGATCTACAATATTAATGGAATAGGAAGAAATAAAGCTGTTTAAGATGCTTCTGGAAGTCAATAATATCTCACTTGTTCATGACTCTCCCTGTTGCTCAGAGATTTCTGCTTCCAGAAAGCAAAAATCCTTGTCTAAGGGAATACCTTTGATGGAAAAGAGCCATTTATATTCACCTGATTAAAGACTACATTATCCACCTCCTTTTTAACAGGGAAGGAGTTTGTGAGGGGTGAAATTTTACTTTCAGTTGAAAAATAAAGCATTTGTGTAGCTGTCTCTATTTTACCCGTGTAAGAAAACTGCAAAGTTTAAGGCACGCAACTTCTTATTACTTTAATTTCTACTACCAGATATGGTGGTTGGTCTTTTGGAGGGAGGAAAGCATTTGAACTTCAAGATAAAAAACTGAATATCACCAAATCTCAGTCTCTGGCTAAGGTAAGGGTTACCTGTATGTGTGCATATCTGTATGTATGTGTGTATTATTTTTTCAGGCTTCAGACACCACAGCACTTAGCAAATAATAAATCATTACATAAAATCCTTGCACTGGGTAATCGGGAGAAAAATCTTTTGTCTCTTGTAGTCTTATTCTATGCTCATAATTCTTGAAGTATTCTCCTGTGGTTGAGAAACAGTTTTAAATGAGTCAAATGACGCAGCTTTTGTTGGTTGTTTTTTTTTTTCAGTGAACTAATTTTAGAGTTTAAAACTTGTTTTTAGATAGTCAGTCAAATATATATTTTTTTTTATTTTCTACAAAAGGCCAATGTCAGAATTGGCCAAGGTACATTGACCATCACAATAATGGGCTGCTATTGACGCATTTTTCACGCCTACAAGGGATACTTTGCTTTGTTTCATTTCTCTCACCACCCTCTCCCTAAGAGTAAAGGTATCTTCTAGGAGCAGCTCCTTCTGCATGACAAATATGCTATCATTTTCTCGAAAGAACCTTTCTAAAGCATTCCAAGGGAAATAAAATCCCCTGCATTGATAAGTACTTGTTAGCCTTCAGGTCTCATCCTAAGTTTTCACAGTATAGAGACTGTACCTCTTTTCAGTGTACCTCTCCACTGCATACAAAAAGGCCTTGAGGGCAAGCCCTTTATTTCAGCTATGCTTAGAATAATCCTTCTTTGACTTTTGGGATCCATTCAAATATAGATGCATTATAAATAGAGGAACAGCAGTCTTGGAGAAGTATTGATGCATATCAGTGAGTGCTCTCTATTTTTGTATTTGAGGCAAAAAAGATTTGTTAAGACGAAGCTGTGCATTTTCCAGATTCCTGATTAGGATATGAAAGAAAGGTTCTTCTGCCTTTAAATTGTTTTATGGAAATATAGATTTAATTTGCTTTTACTAAAAAAAGAATATTTGGATTAGTGTCAATAAGATCTGCCCCAAAATCTATTTTGGGACAAAATGTTAGAAAAAAATACAGATATTCTCCACTCCAATGTCATCTCATGTTTAGTTTTGAAAAATCACTTCCTGTTTCTAATGCCTTTTCCATGTAATTTACTAGGAATCTCCCTATTTCATATACAAATGTGAGCGTAGATTTTCATTTTGGTCATTTGTAATCTCTCTTCTAGTCCCATATATTTTATAGCTTTGAACTCCAGTTCCATCGATCCTTCATTAGAAACTTAAAGGTTTTCAGTAAGATATTTTTTTCTGACTCCCATTTTTTCCTGAGTATCTTTAATCATTTTAGACTCTGGTTTTGACATGCTTGCACTGTGTTTTTTGTCAGGTCCTTTTTCTTGTAATATATTTGGTATAGAGCTCCACCTGCCATCAGGAGACAGGGATAAATTATAGTTATACTCTTAGTAAGTAAACTTCATATTTCAGACCCAAAGCAAATAGTGGAGTAAATTTATAAAGGGCACTGTGTTATCTAAAGTATCTCCTGGAAGTGTCTTTCAAATGATGCAATGTCAAATTATTGCATTAACCTTTCAGTAATTAATGACCAGATTTTTACTTTGACCTTTCAGGCTTGTTCATGAGACAGTAAATGTACCATTTACATAGGCTGGTATGAAAGAAAATGAGAGATTTGCATTTGAAGAGGATTACTGTATGATTCACTTCACTTGAGAAAGTTTCTGAATCTTTATACATTGTTCTCCTCTACTCAAAAAGCCAACAATTTTTCTTGTTCAAATTAAAAAAAAATATTTAGTGCCTGTTTTACTGTTCCTAGTCATATACTCTGCTGTATATACATGTATATATGTGGCATATGCATACACACAAAGGATGTGTATACGTGCACACAAGAGAATCTACCACAGGACAGATGTGGCTGATTAAAAACATTGATTATTGGCATTTATTGATGGCCAGTGCTATGTAGCAAAAGCACAGCTTCTCAAATGTTTTGTATTTTCATGACTGTATATTCTTTGGCTTCCTTTGGTAATATGGGCAAAAAATTGTTCCATAATGGTTTCATAATTGCTGTTTTTATAGCATAATGAAATATAGGAAGAACATGTGGTAATTTTAAATACTGCTGAAAGGCAAATTGTACTGTTCACGTGTTATTTGGAAGAGCACATTTTTCCAATCCCAAAGGCTGGGACTTGAGGCCTTACAGTACACTAAATGCATAAGTGTCCAGAGGAAAAAATTACATCTCTCCAGTCTAATATCAGTCATGAATCTGGTCCAGCAATGCTTAGAAATTTCTCTGCTCCTTCTCATCCTTTTTTCTTGATAGGCTATATGTTAGTTGAAATGTCAGTCTGGCTTTGTTCTGGAATATTAATGGCAAATAAAATATTACATAATAACGTAAAACACATCTTCACAGAACTTCTATCTGATGTGGTGAGGGCTTGTGTTTTTCCTTGGAAAAGAATTTTTCTAACCAGGGATAAAATATAAAATAAAATAAAAATTAATTATATTGATGTATACATTTTTCTTTTCTTCAGCTCTTTTCCGCCCTCTGTAAATAATTACCTGTGTGGCACACAAGAAATTTGAATGATATATCAACTACAACTAATATATTTCCTTTGTTTATATTTTACCTTTGCAGACAATTTTGAATGAAACAAATCTTTAGAACAAAACCCTTATATGTGTCTTCTGATGAAGTGAACAACCTCAAATGCCTCTTTTTCCAGATTATAATAAACTAAATATCCATCTTAAATTTGGTTATTTCCTGGTGATTTGATTCAGTTACACAATGCACCTTGAAGGAATAATTCCAATTAACATGTTGGATATTGAAATGTATTGTCGCACACAGTGCTCTATTATGTTTTTTGTATCTTCATTTGAATATTGGTCACGTTACTATATTTCAAAGGTGTTCTCTGAACATTTGTGACCTTTTCCCTGCCTGAATTAAATGAGGATGTGTTGTCAGAATTTTGCTTTGTTGTTTTTTAATTGCCTTTTTTTTTCAATACAATGAACACAATTGCTGTGGAGTTTCATTATGTATGTATGTATAACTTTCTATTCAGCACAAATCTTTTTTAAAAAGATAGAATAAGAGATGGGTGTATGGGGCTGTGGAAAAAAAAGGTTACCCTTGTGTTTTTTCCTCTACTTGCTATTTGTGCTTGCTATTTGCACAGGAGGTCCTGACTTGCAAAGATTTTTCAGTTTGCCTCAGGAATCTTAGGTTCTCTTTCACTAGATTTCTTTAAAGACCACACTTGGTGATTAGTGAATGGGAGATCCAGTTTGTGTAACGATTTGTGGGAACTGAACTGGAGAAGAGCAAAGGAATTTCATATGACTTTACAAAGAGGGAAAGACTTTGGGTTTTTTCTGTTTTCTTTTCTTGAAGTGTGGGAACATGAGAGTTTGAGACATTTGAGTGTCATTACATGGTACACACATGGAAGACAACCAGGGCATCAGGTCCAGCCAACATGGGTTTATGAAAGGCAGATCCTGCTTGAGCAACCCTCTCTGACAAAGTGACCTGCTTAATAGATGAGGGAACGGCTGTGGATGTTATCTATCTAGACTTCAGAAAAGCATTTGACACCATCTGCTACAACACTCTCCTTGAAAAACTGGTTTCTCATGGTTTGGATGGGTGACTCTGATGGCTAAAAAACTAACAGTATGACTGGGCAAGAGAGTTGTGCTGCTAAATCCAGTTAATGTCTGGTCACTAACGGTATTACCCAGAGCTCACTTTTGGGGCTGGTCCTATTTAACACCGTTGTTGATGATCTGGATGTGGGGATTGAGTGCACCCTCAGTAAATTTGCAGATGACAGTAAGCTGTGTGGGAGTGCTGATCTGCTTGAAGGTAGGAAGTCTCTGCAGAGACTTGGACAGACTCAATCATTTTGCTGAAGACAACTGCGTGAGGTTCTATAAGGTGAAATGCTGTGTCTGGCACCTGTGTCCCAGCAACCCCATGCAGCTCTACAGGCTGATGGAGGAGTGGCTTGAGAGCTGTTCAGCAGAAAGGGACCTGTGGGTGCTGGTTGACAGCCAGCTGAATGTGAGCCCTTGTGTGCCCAGGCAGTGGCATCTTGGCCTGTGTCAAGAATAGTGTAGCCCCTCTACTCAGCCTTGGTGAGGCTGTACCTCAAGTACTCTGTTCAATTCTTAGCCCTTCCCTTAAAAATTACATTGAGGTACTTACTGAAGCATCCATCTTCCAGAGAAGGGTAACAAGGCTTGTGAAATTTCTAGAGAACATTTCTTATGATGAATGGCTGAGAGAGTTGGGTTTGCTTAGTCTCGGGAACAGGAGGCTCAGGGGGGATCACATTTCTCTCTACAGCTCCCTGAAAGGAGGTTGCAGTGAAGTGGTGGTCAGTCTGTTCTGCCGTGCATGCAGTGAGAGGACAAGAAGAAATGGCCTCAAGCTGAAACAGGGGAGATTAAGATTAGATATCAGAAAAAAAAAAAATCACTCCTAGGGTGGTCAGGCATTGGAATAGCTTTCCCAGGATGGAGTTATCATCCCTAGAAGTGTTTAAGAGGTGTCTGGATCTGACATTGGGTGATGTGGTTCAGTGTTCTAGAGTTACAGTGGTACTGTTGGTTGGACTTGGTGATATTAAAGGTCTCTTTCAACCTTGATGATTCTATGCTGCTGTTGAGATTTCAAGCAGCCACTGTGTATACCACATAAAGAAGAGTAGAAAATGTGAAAGGTAATGCAGGAAAGAACAGTGGTAGATTGAAGCTGCTAATTTTTAAAATAATGACTAAAAGAGCTTGTGGCAAAGAAGATTCAAGGGTGAGAGGCAGAGAAATGACATTGGAGCTCAGAGTGGTTCTTGGAATCACGATCTAGGATAGACGGGGGGAAATAAAATGGAGAATCAGAATATTGTAAACCTCACCTCACAAAAATGTGGAGATACAAACAAGTAGGTAGTCAAGAAAATGAACCAGAAGAGAAGAATTATTAATAAAGGAAAACATAATATTTAACAATATTAGTATTATTAAGAATTTCTTAACAATATTAAGAAGATTAGACAATCTGCACTGGGAAATATAGAGGAGAAAGTGTCAGAAAAAGCAGCTGAAGTCTGGAACTTTGTGTCCAAGTAAGGTTTGTAGTTGGATAGTAGAAGAAAGAAAAGAAAAAAAGAAGAAAAAAAAAAAAGCAGAATTATCTACAAGTAAATGAGATCAGCATCAAAGCAATGGTAAGAGACTCTTTCAGGAAGTTTCCAAGATGTAACTGTATAGATGGTAATTTTAGATACTATCTAAGAAAACTGAAATCCTAGATGAGGAGTGTTAAGGCCATAAAAACATATATTAAATCCTGTTCACTTTGCAGTATGATTCAGAATCCAAGCACACAGTGAGAATTGCCCAACCTGGAATGTACAAAATGCACAGTACAAATGGCTGATACCAAAGAGGGAAAGGTTAGGAGTTTTTCAACTGTTTAAGAAAAACGGGAGAAGAAAGGTTATTATGATGTGAGAAATAGATAGTAATCAGATGATTTTAATGTCACTGAAACTGAAAATAACAATACATAGGAATTTGACCTAGTTTTCATTATGGATAATGTAGGTTCAAAGGCACCGTGATTAACAGTAATGGGTGATAGAATCGATTTCTTGCTGCAGAGGAAAACTCAAACCTCATTATATTTGTTTTTGGGACAATCAAGCCCTCAGCAATGGTTCTAGCAAGTGAAAGTGTAGATTAAGAGTATATTTATCAAGTCAGGACAATTCTGCATGGTCTGAGGATAAAGTATATGTTACAACAGAATTGTTTCCCTGTGTTCCTCAGAGAGACTGCCTTGCCTTGTCTGCCTTAAAGTTTGTCTGTATCAAATTCCTCCACGCTCAACAAGCGACTGATGCTTGTTGAAGGTGGAGACAGCTTTGTCTATGGAATAGTTTCATACCTTGTAAACAGTGCCTCCTTGATTCTTTCTTTTCCCCTCTTTATCGTATATTCTGTTCCTAGATATTTTATGCTATGTGTCACATCCAGATATTAATTAGAGAAGTCTCCTTGAAATATCAATAACTTATTCCAATTTTAAAACTAGTTTTACTCATCCTTTCATATTTTCAATTAAACTGGCAGGTATTATTTTCACATTGTTCTTCCTCTATTTGTTCAACCAAACGTGTAAAGGAAGGGGGACACAGTGTTCCATTAAAAGAGTCTCAGTTTAGTAATAAACATAGTTGTACATCTCCAACGACACACAACAAAAAATCTGCTGCATGCTGTTTAAAGATCTGTGCAAACCAGCTGATTCTGTTCTGCCTAGTTGACTTTATTCTACAAATAGGTGTCATAACAGGAGAATTAGATATCCTTTATGCAATTCCTAAAGGTTTGTAAGCTTTCAGATCAGCATCCAGGTTCAACTAATTTTTGATTCTCAATTTCCTTTCTTTCTTCCAGGTGTGGTATAACCAAAAAGGTTTCCATTCACTGCCATCCTACTTAAATGAACTCAATAACTTCATTCTGTGGCTGAATTTACCTCCTAATGTGGAGTGGAGACAGTATGGTAATAGTCTTTCTTTGTATTTGTTCACGTATAAATAAATGAAAATAATTTTAGGTATGAAAATGTTTCATAGTTTATGGTATGATTTCAGAGTCCTATTTCTTGGGAGGATTGAAAAGTGAAAATTTTAATTACACAGAAAGTTTGTGTGAAGAATGTAGTACACAGTTAGGTAAAATTTGAATTTCAAGCTCACCATGCCATATGAGTTCCTGGCAAAGACATTCCTGTGGAACGAGTAAGTGTAAATTGGTTTGAAACTACTGCTAGGGCTTGCTTAAGTGGGATGACTAGGGCATAACAGAATATAGATTTATAACTTCTTTGGCACTTTACTATATTTCCTTATATAAATATCCAACGTAAATCCAGATTAGCCTCTAAATTCACACTGCAATGTGATGTTTCATAACATCCTGTTACTTAAGGAACAGGAGAGCCTACTATATCTCATTATTGTATATAACAAGTGACAAATTAATATATCTGACTCAGATATATTAAATTCTCTGATTCAGATATCCCTGAACTTTATAAAAATTTGTTAAAGTAAAAATTTTATTAACTGAATTCTAAAAAAAGACTGCAGCCAAAGACTCAGCTGTTAACACAGATGAACTTTTAGGATGTGGAAAATTAGTTTGAAATCTGGGCTTGATTAACATCAGAAGTTCAGGTTAACTTCTATTCATTCCAGTTCCCTTCATTCTTAAGATACTCTTAAAGAGAAATTTGGTTTAGAGAAGTTTAATAACAGCTTATGACCAATTTTTAAGAGTTTTTGTAAAGTTAGGATGGTTGTCTGTAATGGTAAAATTATTTTCAATATTTTTATAATGAAGAAAGAAGACTAGATATGTTAAAATGAAAGGAATCCTGAGCATCTAAAAATAGAGATTCATTAAGAAAACATTCTGAAATGTCAAAGAAAAAAGAGTAATGGCTTGCTTTCAAGATGGTTGGAGTTTTATTTTTCTAAATGAATCATGAGAATGGATCAAAGGAATGTGTTTATGCAGAAATTTTGAATGAAATGACATCAGGTATTTTAAGAACAATTTTTAATAGAAACCAATTTTTAATCAACCTTTCCTCCACTTCGTGAGTTGTACTGATGCTAGCATTTCTTCTGTACCATTAGGTATCCCGTTCTGGAACTTAAAAGTTTGTGTACCCTTGCTTTTATATCTATCATAGAGAATCAGGGTTTGTTGTCCTGCTTACAGTCAGAGAAAAATTATAGTTGTCCCAAGCGTTGTGGAAATGTTTCATTTTTTGATATTGCATGACACAGAAACACAGCAAGCAAAACTGTGCTTAAGAAATACTTGAAGTCTTGGGCTGACATCTATACAAGTAAGGGATCATGATATAATCTTGTGGCAGAATATGTTAGCTGCAGAAGCAGAGCTCAAGAACTAGAAAGTAGTTTATTTATGCGTTCATCTATTGGAGAAGTGCAATAAAGATGGACTGATCATGCTTTTGAGGCATAATGCAGATGAAACTGTCACAGAGTCTTGAGAAGAGAGGTCGAGTTACCTACCTCTCTATCTGTATGCATGTATTTGTGTACACATATTTGTATATGTGTGCGCGAGTGTACACACATAGATATGTGTGTATTTTTTGTGTAGAGACCCATATATACGTATATTTTATTTCTAAAAAACTCAATAGTTTCCAGTGCTATATAGGCCACTTGAGCTTAGTTCACTTTGACTTTTGATTTTCTCTTATTTAAGGTTACTGTTCTAATGGAGAAGAATTCATGTGCTTTTGTTATTAAAATTGTTATAGGCAGTCCTGTAAATCAGCAGTCAGAAAACCACATACTATATTCCAACATTGAAATATTTTATTTTTGAATTCCTTTTCTTCTTCCAAACTCTGCTTTTATACAAGGTCAGTTCTAGAATATTGTTGGATATTGCTGTGAGGAAGCTTGTTAAGATGCTGCACAAATGTAGCTTTGTAATTCTGACGCACATTAATGCCGTGTTATTTCACCAAACTTTTTTTTTCCTGTCAACAGAAGCAGCACTTCTGTACTACTTTTAAGTGACATAAAAATAATTTGACCCTTTAAAAGGGACAGTAAAGACAAGGTCTTTTCTTCCTTTCCAAAAAAAAAAAGGTAAATCTTGCTTTACTGCAAGAAGCTTACTGCTATAGTGTAGAGCATTGCCATGGATGTAAAAGCAATAGCAGCATCTGTGATATTGAAATAACCTCGAACAAGGTCAACAAGGGCAACAACTTGTTTAAATGCTCATACAAAAGCCAAGAAACCCTTTCACTTCGCAGCTATATCCTGTGTGTATTTCTTGAACATGAACCCAGTTGAAATTCTCCCAAGATCTTTGGAGGAGGGAAGAATCATTACAGACCACATGCTGAGTTCTACCTGCTTTGCCAGAAGGGACAGATCCAGTAACTTTCATAGGAGATCAGTAGTATCAGTCCAAGTTTGTGATAGGTTTTGATAATTAGAAGCTGAGAAGGAGGCTAATTGCTTTTGTCTGAAGTATTTTCTGCAGTCAAGAGGATACAGGGAATATAGACTTATGATTTGGTATGAAAGTTTGAAGGAAGAAATTTTACCCAAGAGTATGGAGGACATATGCTGCCTTGCATTGGTTTATATCCTTAGGGATTTGTATCTGCTCAAAAAACTTTGCAAAAAAATTGATCATTGCTTTTTGTTCTATCAGTCCAAGTTACTGATCCTTCAGCAAGCAGGAGCAGGAAATTATATTTATTTAGTGATAAAAAAAATACTTCATTTTTGCTCTTGTGTAATCTGATCTTCAAATCCTTTCTTTGCAAGTGGAGAGATTTCTCTTCCCTGCCAGCCCCTGTTCCCTCACCTCTCTCTTAACAATATGAGATAATTGGTACATTTCTCTGTGAGGATGGCTGAAAAGTTACAATGTTTGCTTCTTGTAATTTTCCTGTGAAGAGCGGTATGGTTGTTGAAGAAATGTGTGTGCCCAGCTGGAGATGCATGTAACTAGATGGAGAAACGGAAATTGGCCCTATTGATTTATGTCATTTATCATAGTTAATGGATCAGATGTCTCTTTTAGAAAAGCAGTTCAGTAACACTTCTTGTATAAAAATATCTCATCTTTTCTATCATGTGGATATCCACCTCTACCTTCATGATCATGTAAGTCTGTGATTCCATTGTGGGGAAAAGTCATCTGTTTTACTGTGGAGGAAATCAAATCCATTCTGTTTTCTAGTGGATTATAAATTCAGTGGCAGAAAATGAAAACGAACATGTTAATAAACTTTAAAAAATGGTGAGTAAGATTCTTCAACAAAGAAAGTGAGATGTGCTGGATTTTTGTCAAACCACTTCACTTCTGACTCGTATTAAAGCTTATATGAATGATGTTTCCTAAACTCTTTCTGAAATACTGCGTTCCTACAATTAAGTAATACAATTGTGAGCAAACAAAAATGGAATAATGAAATAAGAGGAATAAAAAACTTAAAGGCAATATTTTTTGCTTAAGCTTAAGCTAGAAATTTAGATCAAGTGAAACTTATTTTTAACACCTAATTGTGTAACATTGAGTCAGAATGTGTTTATCATGCTGGACTATGGGAGAAGGACTATAACCTCTCGCTTAGGGTAAGGCTATATAAAGAAAAAAGGACTGGTAGTCATCTAAATTGATGTCTGTAAAGTAGAGCGGTCAAAAAAAAATTTTACATCATTATTCAAAGAACAGAAATGTCTCAATACAGAAAGGCCTTTTTCTGATGCAGCTTCCCCATCTTAGGATTCCTATTGAAGTCACTGATTTTTAAAAAAATCTTTCATACTAGGACTCATTGTAAGCTTTCATGTAGCATCCTCATTTATTTCAGATTCAGTTCTTCAGAAGAGCAGAAGGGATCAAGGGAGTCATTTTCAGCTGAATTTTGGTGGAAAGTGGCTGTATAGTTTCCTGAATGCTTAGCAAATTATAACTTTAAACATTTTACAAAGGAACCTCTGAAATGGCTTTTAGATGGAACCTTCTTATCCATGTCTACTTAGTGGGGGAAGGGAAAGTAGAAACTATTAATGATGGTGCTGCCTATGAAATAGGCATAAAATAGAAAATTTTCCATAAAATAGAAAAAATAGAAATTGTATTTTTCATTTAATAGTAATGTCTCATTTTATATAAATTG
>VZRN01004778.1:100406-198687 GCA_013397935.1 Dasyornis broadbenti | reverse complement strand
TATATATGCTACCTCTATTTTTTCTTATACATGCTATTTTATTTATTCTAATCTGGAATAAAATGTCTGGAATAAAGAAACCTAGACTAGTCTTCAAGTCTGCAACAATCACGATATTTTGAATTAGTAGCACAGATCCAAACTGATCTATGTACACAAGACTCAGCTTGGCATAAGAGACAGTTTACAAAGAAGTGTCAAGAGACAGGTTCAGACACACCCAAAATATGGTGCAGAACCACAAAATATACCTAAGGACAGCTCTGAATAACCTACAGTGTTGGCATACAAGCTTGAAGACTTTTAATACTTTTTCCTTTAAATTTCTCCAACTGATACTGAAAAAGTACTGCTGGGTTCATATCACTTTCCTCATTTTTACTGGAAAACCACAGATTTTGAAATATGTTTGTGTGGAAAGTTACACCCAGGTGGGATGGAATAGACTACCAGTGCCTTCTGTTTTCTTTATCATGTAAAGGATGGAAACATCCAACTCTCTAAAGTTATGCCAAATTGCACATGCCTTTCTTTTCTGACAGATGGTCAACTGGTTTAGATGTGAGAGAGAAGATCTAGAGCACTTTCTCTTGAAGATACAGCTTGCAGACTGTAATAAGTAGTTGGTATGGGGAATAGTGTCCTGAGTTGTGCAACTTCTGAATGGCAACAGGGCAGGATGTGAAACATTCACATCAAATGTGTCTAATGTGGATGCATTTTCCTTTTTCCTGTGAGCTTTCCTATCCAGAATGGAAAAGTATAATATTGTATTGTAGGAAATATTGCAATCCTTCTAACATTTTGTGAAGTATTTATTTCACTATGTTAGGAATGTCTTTTAAACAAATTAAAATCTATAATTAGTTTAATCAAGAAGAATGTAAGAAAAGGAATAGGATTGTTCCACCTGGAAGGGAGAATACAAAGGGGAAATCATAGAGAATCTGAAGAGGGTACAATGAATTATTTACTGCCTTTTCTACTATTAGCTATGACTAGTGTCATTTCCAATGTCAATACACTCCACCTCTCAGGCTCCAGTTGTGTTACTCCTGAAATGTGTTAACCTGTAAAGCTCTGACTACTTCCCCACTCTTTTTTGCCATAGTAATGTGGCTTGCAGGGTTGGTAAAAATGCCCTTGCTCTCAGTTGCATAAAGCAAAGTCTTTCATTGAGGAATACAAGAAATGACAACTGAACCTTCTCCTTTAATGAAAGACAAAAACGAGGGGGGAAAAAAAAGAGACACACAAAAAATGTAGTTAACTGTAAGCAAAACAACTGAGAAAAGAAACAGAAGTTTCTTAGCTGAAAAAAGCTAAGAAAATATACTACGAAAATAACTGGCTGCTTGTGTTCTCTGTTGGGATTGACATCTGGATCCATTTCTTTTCAGAACTATACACGCATACATATATCAACTAGCATGTATACAGACATGTTTCTTTCTTTGAGATGCCCTCTTCACCCCTTTCAAACAGGGTAAATAGTGCCTCTCATTTGGAAACGTCTCATTTTTATATTGCAAAAGGTTAAAAGGCCTTTCATCAAGGTGTTCTTGTACTCTTTGAACAGACCATTAAAGTTTAAGATTCTCCACAGTCACAGTTTTTGCAGTTCTTGAATTGCTTTTGCATGGTTTTGGAAAGGCTGGAATGGGTGTCTATTACAATTTTTCACCTGTGCCCATAAAGAAGCCTAAATGATTACTGTAAAAATAGGGTGACCAACTGGATGCTGAGGACATAGACAAAGGAGGTTTTAGGACAATAGAGAAAATTTTGGTTGTGATTAAGTCAGAAGAATATAATGGCAATTTGTAGATGTGGAAGAAATAATTTTTATACTGAGAAATTTATGAAAAGGAGCAGACAGAGTTTGTCCTGAATCATATCAGATTTGGGGTTGCCTGTCTTGCTTTTCGCTTGGGAATATTGATATGGTAAAATTTGCCCTGATGGCTGTTCACGCAAGGCTTGCAAGTACAATCCTTAAAAATATCCTTGCATAAACACCAGAAGCATCTGTTTAATAGGAGCTTTATAATTTAGAACTTCTTAGTTTATCTGTCATTTATAGTTTTTAAGTCCTCAAAGACTGTGGATAGTTTTCAACTTAACGAGCCTTATTATAGCATCTTTACATAGTAAAAAGGCATATAAAGGCAAGAAAGTATCAATAAATAAATTTTACATCGTGTTAACAGCTCTATTGGGACAGAGATATATATAAAAAAAGATGGTCTAAGTGGTTAGAAGAAATATATAGAAGGGATAGGTTATAAAAGTACATGGAAAGGTTTTTTTAAATTAAAAAATATATATAATAGTAAATACCATATATATTAATTTTGTTGTTTTTTTCTGGTGTTGAAAGATAGTTTTTAACTTATTTCTTAAGTACAAGGGAACTTTTTTTTCCTCTCTGAATTGCAAGCCAGTTTATTAGTTTTATGTAAGTTAATCATCTATGTTTTTAACAATGGGGTGGAGGGAAGAGATCATTATACTAAAAAAGTAGCAAATTCAGAGATTGTCATGCTCCAGACTAACAGAAGAAACCTAAAATACTGAATGAAAGGCAAGTATTATATTTAATTCATTGATAGAATTTTGAATTCTAACTAGAACTGAACTTAGTTTAGCACAGTCATACTTTTCTTACTTGTAATCCACAAGCTTGTGAAATTTAATTTCAGTTGTGAGTGTAAATTAAAAAAAGCGTAATCCTTTGTTTCATCTACATGATTTGAATGGAAATTGACTGTCAAAAATGTTTGCTACTTTTAAGAAGTGTGATTAGTTTTTGCGACTCTTCCATAGAAGGAAATTAATTCAGTGTAATTTGCTTTTTGATTGGTATTATATGATACAATACTGCAAGGAGCATTATGCTATTTAATGTCATGGGGTTTTATTTTCCCCTGCAATTATCTCTTTTTCACAGTTTCTATTTATTCTGTACTAGAGAGTTACAGCAGTGCATTTCTGTTTACGGAACCCAAGTCAGCTGCTGTAGACTTTTGTTTAAAACCAATGCAGTAATCTGAAAGTTTTGTTCGTTTCCCCTTAAGGTCTTGCCACTGGGCAAGGGAGGGAATTGTCCTGCTCTGCACTGCACTGGAGTGGCCTCACCTTAAATGTTGTGTGCAATTTTGGGTGCCACAATATAAAAACAGCATTAAGCTATTACAGAGTGTCTGAAGGAGGGCCCCAAGGACAGTAAAGGGTTTGGAGGGAAAGCTTTATGAGAAGCAGATTGAGTCATTTGGCTTGCTCAGCCTGGAGAAGAGGAAATTGAAGACAGGAGTCATTGTGATCTTCAGCATCCTCACGAGAGGAAGTGGAGGGTCAGGTACCGATCCCTTCACTATGGTGACCAGTGACAGGACTTGAGGAAATGGCCTGAAGTTGAGCCAGGGGAGGTTTAGATTGGATATCAGGAAAAGGTTTTTCATCCAGAGGGTAGGTAGGCACTGACCAGGCTCCCCAGCAAGGGGTGACAGCACTAAGACTGACAAAGTTCAGGAAGTGTTTGGACAATGTTTTGAGGCACATGGTGTGACTCTTGGGGTGTCCTGTCTAGGGTCAGGAGTTGGATCTGATGATCCTCGTGGGTGCCTTCCAGTTCTGCATATTCTATGTTTCTATGATAATTTCTTCTAATATGCCCACTTTTATTCAAGTATTAGAAAAGGCTAGAAAAACTTTCTGGGAACTAAGTTTTTTCTATCATGCTACTTCTCCTTTACATAAATGGAAATTCAGTGGTTCCAGTGGGAAAAAAATCATTTTCTTTGATATGCCAGTTTTGCTTGAGAACAAATAGCAGCAATTGTTTAAAAAATGAATGCTTTAACAGAAAAACAAAGGAAAATTTTAAGCAGACCCTCAGGGCACAAGACATGAAAGACTTCTACAAATAGCAGAAGTATCTATTAGGGATACATCAAAACTTGGGCTTCAGTGTACTGTATTTAGCTGTTATTTGAAAGATGTTTACCTTGTACTAGTTTTGTGTGTGAGTTAATCATCATCCTCTGTTTTTCAGCTTTTTACCATGCAGTGATTTAGTGATGTTTAGATTACTTTGGCTTGAAGATGAGGCATAAAAGATTAAAGGGGCAAAATAAATGTGTGCTTAGTCAAATTGCACCTGTTACTAGAATGAAGATACTTTTTGTGTTTATACAGCTGGAATCTAACAAAATACGACAAAATGTGTTCAATTAAGTGTCCCACATAGTCAGTCTAAGACTACCAACAATTTATATCTTTACCAAAGATACTGGAAAAATTATAATTTCTGTTAGGTTGAAGTTTGTTTATGTGTTTATTTTAATTTGAAGCAGCATAGATTTATTTAGACACTAATCAAATAGTGCTGATGTTGTGGTTTAACTTAAGGCCCTTTCACAGAGCCACTTGCTCATTCTGCCCCAGTGGCATGTGAGAGAGAATACTAGAAGTGATAAAACTCATGGGTTGAGATAAAAACAGTGTAATAGGTTAAAAAAAAAGCCACACACAGAAGCAAAACAAGGAATTCTTTCACGCTTTCTGGTGGGCAGAAAGGTGTTCAGCTATTCCCAGGAGAGCAGGGCCCCATTACACCTAAGATTGACTTAGGAAGGCAAAGGTCATCACTCCAAACATCCCTCCCATTCCTCATTCTTCCCCCATTTTACATTCTGAACATGATACCGTATGGTATGGAATGTCCCTTTGGTCAATCGGGGTCAGCTGTCCCACTGTGACCCCTCCCAGCTCCCTGTGTCCCCCATTCTCCTCACTGCTGCAGTGGGTGAGGAGCAGAAAATATCTTGGCTCTAAGTGCTGCTCAGCATAAGCTAAAACATCCCTTTGTTTTCAACACTGTTTCCAGCACAAATCCAAAACCTACGCCCATACCAACTACTGTGAAGAAAATTAATTCCATCTAGCAAAAAAACCCAGAGCAACTGGCACATCTGTCACGAACAGCATCAAGTCCAGTGGAACAGCAACTTTTGCAGAGACAATGTTTTGCACCTTCCCTCCCACCCCTCAATTTTTCTTCTTTTGCTTGAAAAGAAAGAAAGGAAAAAGAGACAGGTTTTTGTCATAAACTACCTACCAATTCCAAAGTTAATTTTGCTAGATTGCTACAGGTTGGTTGCATCAAGAACCAAAATAAGGCAAAGAATGCATTGCCTGCTTAGGATTTTTCTTGGTCTCCCAACCTGGGCATGTTTTTAATTTAAAGCTCTAGAGTTTCAATCAATAGTGTGACTTTTTCTTTTCTTTTGTGAATTTAGCTAAGCAGTTTTTCTCAGCAAAACATCAGTAATCTAAAAAATGCTAAAAGATCTAATCTAAAATCTAAACCAAATGTATAGATTGCAGTAACAATCTACCTTACCCCAGAAGATTAGGTATATGAACAAATTCTACTTTAGGTTTTGTATTTGGTCACTTCTGTGATGTAGATTCTGGAGCATTGTTGAGCCAACTTCTGAACTCTAGAATGCAGAAAAGCAACTATTACTTATGTTTATTCATTAGTGTTTAGTGGATCCAAACTCTGAAAAACACTAAATGGGAGACTGGTTTTGCAGCTTAGTGGTTGACCTCTTTCTGTTGATTACTAAGTATTTAGCCTTTTTATTCATATGTGTAACTAGTGTTAACAGTACTGTAGAACTTGTAGTCCTTAATAATATTTAATATTTCATGATTTATTTTGCTTTTCACAGGTATAACACTCTACAGCCAGCCATATGGAGGAGCCTTATTGGATGAGGACAAAATGTGAGCAAACTCTTAAAATGTTTAACAACAACAATCAGCAGACAATTGAAACTATCAATTAAATCAGAATATATGTTTCCTGGAACAGATGCTGTGAGTTGATAGACACAATTCAGTTCTACTGAGTGAAGCATTTTTTACTATGGACTGCCTGTCAAACCTGAAGTTTGTACCAAAAGTGTTTGCAGTATATTGTAGAGAAAAATACTGAGTTTATGCTGATTGTGTCATGACAGTTTTAAACAGGGTAACTGATTCAAATGATCTTCAAAAGTTTAAATTTTAGTTTTCTGTGAAGGAGAAATATTTGCATAAGCTTCATTTTAAGACACACGCTGCGCTCTATAACTCACCTGTAGTTTTGTAACTTAATGCAACTTATTCCTGTTTTTTAATTAGATGTTGACAGTGTAGAGACATTGTGTCCCTGCTCATTGCAGGGTGTTGGAATTAGATCATCTTTAAGGTCCCTTCCAACCCAAACCATTCCATGACTCTATGGTGTTTGCAATCAAGATTGAGGGGTTTTCCCCATTTTGTTTTCATTACACTATTTTGCTTTCTACCCTAGCATGGAGAATGTTCGTCAGTGTGGGGTAGCACTGTGCATCATGCTGGGTTTCTCCATCCTTACTGCATCCATTGGAAGTGCCATAGTGAAAGACAGAGTGTCTGGGACAAAACGCTTGCAACACATCACAGGCCTGGGTTACAAAACTTACTGGCTTGCAAACTTCTGCTGGGATATGGTATGTATTCTGTAGGGCAGCATGGGTTCAGGGGTAAATTTTAGGCTAGTTTGTCATAAATGAACAAAAGGCGATACGGTCACAAGATAATAAGATTTTAATAATATAATAAGATAAGATAATTTTAATAATTTAATAATATACAAATAAGATAATAATAAATAAGATTTGAATTGCACAGAGTGACAGCTCTTGGCTGACATGCTAACACACATTGCGACACCATTCCTACCTTAATACAGGGTGAGAATTCTGTTCCTTCCTTCCCAAAGCTGAATTGTAAATGATTTTCTAGCTTTAGTTATGTCAACTATTTTACAAATAAAAGGAAGTTTGCTAATCAGCCTAGACAGAGAGAATCTTCCACATAGCAACTCTTAGCAGGAATATCTGTGCTTTGAATTTTGCCATGCACTGGCAAAACCTTTCAGATTAGTGGAGAAGACTGAAAATGCTTGTCAACTACTTTAAAGAATACTTATGTTATGTGCTGTTTTGGATAATATGAGAGATACTTATAATTGGTACCTTTTATTTGTGGCAAGCACTGAACAGGCAGCGCAAGGAAGTGGTGGAGTCACCATCCCTGGATGTCTTTAAAAGACGTAGATATGACACTGTGGGACATGGTTTTTAGTAGCGGACTTGGCAGTGCTGGATCAATGGCTGGACCTGATGTTCTTAAGGTCCTTTCCAACCATTAGGTTGGATTCTATGACACCCTGGTCAGGAACAGAAATTTTTGGGACACTGTTTTCATTTAGACTATTCTAATTCTGAAACATTAGATCTTCACCCATCCATGCTTGAAATCAGAATTTTTACACTTGAGCAACCTTGAGGTAAGAGCACATTTTTTTCAAACGTTATTTACTTGGCCAGTCAATCTTGGCATTTCTTTTTTTCTCCTCTTCAGATAAGAAGGCTTGGGTAAAAACTCAGTGCTTCATCATTCTGTTTCTCCTTGTGAGCAAAGTCAACTCCTCATTATTTTCTGCCAATCTCTCAAAATGTTCTCACAAATTCAACACAGTACTGCATGATCAATCATGATCTGGGAAAGAACAGACACTGCTTTAAATGCTAATTGTGCTGCAGATCATTTAGGGACACTGAACACATGAATATACGAACTGTCAAATTTTAAATCCGTCTATGTATTTTAAGTATTAATGACTGTGTCCTGTATTACTGGTAGCAGAATCTTTACTAGGCCTGCAGAAGTATTTGATTTATGAAATTGCTCTCATGAGGATCAGGCTGTTCTTACTGTATTTATAGGCATGAATGGTATTCATTACTATGTTCAACAAATGGAAAAGTGTAAGTGCTAAGAAAATTTAAAGAGAAATAGAGACATTTTGTTCAGATTAAGCTTGCATCACTAGAGGGGCAAAATTAGAGTTGTTTTGTTGTACATGAACAACTTCTGTAATATACCATGATTTCAGGGTAAGATTTCCAATAGAATTTTGTTTTAAAGTTATTTATTTATTTATAGACAGAAGCACCAGGTCTGTTGAAACATACTGGGACTCAAATGTTTTGTGACTTCTTCACAATATTTTTAAATGGCTTTAGGATAGCTGAAACATAAATCTGTGGGTGGCGTGTTATGATATTTGTATATGGCAAAGAAAAAGTACACTGTGAATAAAATGAGAGCATTGAATCCATCTACATTTTATTCCATTGCCCTTTTCTTAAAAAAAAGTATGTTTTCCCAGTAGCAAAGTGGTGATGGCCTCTGGTATAATTTGGAACAGGTTTTCATTTTACTTCAGCATGAAAGTCTAATTTCAACAGCATGTTGCTCTTCTACACTGAGTATTTAGCTAGACCTTGACTTTTTACCTCTATTGCAGTTGTATCTCAGAATCTCAGTTATAATAGGATAAAGCTAAATATTATATAAGCGGAAATGCAGACAGTCAGTGCCCCAATGAGCTCAGGTTCAATGCACAGAGGAGGCAGACACTGGGAATGGATCTGAGCATAGATTTTCACATCCTGACATTGCTAGTTGCAAGCAGAACCACTCCCTCTTGAATACTTGGATATGAACCCCCTGTACCAATCCCACCCTGCCACCCTTAAGTATTTGGTTGCCATTATGCCAAGAGACTAAACAGAGAAACTGCTTTCCCTGTTGTCTAATGGCTGTAATGCTTCTACATATTGTTGCCATTCCCAATAAAAGTTGTCATTTGCTTCATCAGCACACATGGTCCTTCATTAAAGTCTCTTTTAAAATTGCATCCCTACTGTTTTCCTATTGTTGCCTTTCCGGCTGGTAAAAATATGAGGCAGACACAGCAGTAAAGGGAAAAAAGGTTATATTATCGCAGTTTTAATAGAATCCTAGGTGCACGGTTTGTCAAAGGTGGAAAACACGGTGAAAGCACCTGAGCACACAGAGCACCCCGAGCATAACACGTATACAAATTTTATGGACCTTGCAAATTAGCATATCTGACTAAAATCCCCCAATAAGAAACTTAATAGATGAAGTAACTGTCCCCCTATTCTAGTTACCCCCGCTAAATGAGATTGTAGTCCAGTTTACAAAATATGTTCCAGAGAGAGAGAGACTCCATCCAAGGTTGGAGCCTCTAGTTCTGAGATAGTATAGAGCTGTTGACGTTCTATTGTGAACGTTTCGTCTTCCCACTTTTGCAGGACCCCCAAACTAAGCTAAATATCAGACTACAAGACTTATAGGTATGTGGGACTAAGGTACAAGGAATGTGTGTAAAGGGTACAAGGAAAGGGAATGGGTATAAAATGTAAAAAGGTTATAAAAAGGGTGCAAAAAGGGTATAAAAGGGTACAAAAAAGGTATAAAAGGGTTTTAAAAGGGTATAAAAAGACAAAAAATCATTAGGCATCACTATGACTGAAGCACCAATCAATGAAAGTGCTATTTCTGGACCCAAGCCTCTGTATTCACAGTGTAATTTGATGTTTTGGAGCAATAGCCCCACACGGACTCATTATCTAGAAGAGTTAGCTTGTTAAATGGATGTATTGAAAAGGTCAATAGAAATAGGATTAAGGGAAATATTCTGTAGTCAGATTTTATCTTGTCAGTCTGTTTCATGTGTAGAGGGCAGTTTCGCAGCAAGTGTGGACTATCAAATCTCCAAGCTCTTCTGCCTATTTCTTCCTAATTTGTAGCATAATTGTGTTGCAAGTAGGGAAAAGTTAATTTGTATAACCCTTTTATTCAAATTAGGTAAGACCAGTAAGAGATGCTCACTTGCTCAATGGTTTCTTTCTTCTGTTTCTAGATGTTTTACATGGTTCCAGTCACCCTGTGTGTTGGTGTTATTAGTGCCTTCCAACTATCAGCCTTCACTTTCCGAAAGAATTTGGCAGCCACTGTTCTCCTGCTGATACTCTTTGGGTATGTGATTGGAAATGTTCCTATGGAATTACAGCTTCTAAGAAGCAAACAAATGTTTAGATGTAGTTTGCACCTGCTGCTGGATGCATGGTTTTCTGTCTTTGTAAATGATTATGATTCAGCAAAATACAGTGAGAAAACAGGCTGAAACATGAGTTTGAAAGTTAAACCCAAAAAGCAGAGGGAGATTTACTCATAGCTTAAAAAAAAAAAAAAGAGTGGGAATGTCTCAGAAGATACTCAGCCTGTATAACAGTGGTTTGCTGTTAGAAATTGATTATATGTTATCTTCCAGAAAATGAGGGAATAATAACATAGGTCAGAATTTCAGTTCTTAGCTGTGCCGAATATCATCAAGAAAGTGAGAAACAGCTTTTATTACAGATCTAACAATTTTCTGTAATTCTACATAGCTCCAGGAGTTTATATTTCCAGTGAGAAGTCTGTCCAGTGTGAAGTACTGGGCTGGTTGGAGATTTGTCTCCAAATAGTACTGTGAGAGGGGAAAGTTCTACCATACTACTCACTTGCTTAGTTTTACATGGAAAAAACTGACCAACCATAAAACCAACACAATTATAGAAAGTTAAAATAGCTGGTTAAACATAGGACTGATATCTCTTTTAAAACAAGGCTGTTGAGCCCTGGCATCAACCAAATTAATGGTGTATTCTGTTCCTTTTACTCTTCCCATGTGCTGTCTAAGGTGGTGTGAGAAATGTTGAAGATGAATTTTTAAAATAAAAAGCTTCTGAGGGGTTCAGTCCTTATTTCAAGCAACTAATTAGTGCTACCCTTGTAGGGGAGAATGCATATCTTACATGGCAGGTGTTTAGATAATGAAATAGAGTTGCTTCATGAGAGAATGATAGGGAAGAAAGGAAAAAAGGACCTTCTGCAAGATCAGGACATGTTCTATTCCAGGAAGAGTCTCAGATAAACCCTTCAAGAAAACCCCCCATTTCCTATATTTCATCTTGAAACTGATTTCAAGGTTTTGTGCCTGCAGCAGCTCATACTGTTTTGGTATGCTCAAAGCTGAATCTTTTCTTGGAAATTTTAGCCTAGGTTTATTCAGAACCACACTTCAAAATTGTCCTTCATCAAATGCCTTTTGCAAGCCAAAACAAGTCCTCTCTTGTAAAACCTCCCAAATTCCTTAGATAGTTCCATTTATCATTTTTGAGCTCATCTTTCCTGGATGTGAATGGCCACACTAGTGAAATAATGAAATACTCTAGAGGTCATGATGTCAGGATGTTGTAAATAACTTGTATGAAACATCCAAAGTTTAGACTTTTCTCCTCTGTATCACTCTCATGTACCACTCTCACTTCCTTTCTTCTGCACTCACTCATCAAGTGATTCTTTCAAGTTAAATGCACAAATTCTAACCAGTCTTTGTGCAAAGATCTTTTTTTACTATGAAATCTAACACCTTATTTTTAATTATCTTTACAACAATTGAATCCTTCTTGTGATCTGATTGCTGTCATCCTAGCAAGGCATAGGCATCTATAGAAATCTTAGCCAAGCAGCAAATGAGGAATACAATATAATACAGGAATACAAAATAATACAATACAGACTTGTATGTCTTCTGAAGTCATGACATGGTTTTTGTGATGTGCTATGGGCTTTGGCCCTGTCCGCAGTGTACTATCAAATGCTAGTTATGTTGGGAATGTTTTAAACAAAATGTTGAGTTAAACTTAGATTATTTCAGAAAAAAAAAAGTCATTGACTGAAAAGCTGGACTGTCTTATTTTGTTGACTGCAGATGCAGCTTAATCAGCTCAGTATAATCCCTCCTGTACCATTCGGCTTTGGCTGACATAACAGATGTTGCAGTGATTTTTAACAAGAAAATCTATGTATTCAATGTGTATCAACATATATTAAAGATCCAATAGCTGTCAGTGTAAGTTTAACATGTCTCAAGGACACTAATAAACTTCAGCGTTACCACTTTTCCTAAGCTACCCTTTATTCAGCCTAACTGCACTGTAAATGTGATGAAGCCTGTTGTGGCCATTTTATTCTTCCCCAGTACTGTGCATGTAATCCTCATTCATCTGCATGCCAGCATCATCTGCATTTTTTTCCTTTTAAAATGTTTTTATCTCTTCAGGCTACACTTGTCTGGATTTTCTGATCAAGAATAAAGACAAAAATAGACCAGTTACACAAAAAAGTTAAAGAGAAAAGGGTGTGCTTGAAAGAATAATCAAGTTTCTTAGTGTGCTACTTTAAAAGTGATTTCCTTTAAAAATATAATGGTCTCTTAACTAAACTACATTTTTTTTCTCTTTCAGATGATAGCAGAGGTGTTCTAGTCCCAATGTTTAAGCAGTTTTGTCCAAAATGCTGTGTGTTTTATACTTAGAAAATACTAAATTACAACTGCAGCTCAAGGAAAAGAATGACAGAAATGTAGGTGTGATTGGCAGCTACTTTAAAGGCTGCACTTGAACATCATATAACTTTAGTATTCTGAAAGTCTTACTCATTTCTTAGCAGCTATAGGCAAACAAATCAAATTTTGCTTTCATTTACAGCAGAGTAACAGCACTGTAAATCATGTCTCTTTCCTGAGCTGTTTCCAAGGATGGACTTGTATTTATGATATTGTAATTCAGAGCAATTCTGAGAACAGTGACTTTGGTATGTGCATGAAGAGAAGAAAACATTGTGTGACTAAGACTGGCAACAGGATGCTGAAAAATATAGTGTGATCTTGAGTACTTACAATCTTCATTTAAGACCCAAACATTGAGTCATTTGACCTTTATCTTCCTGTAAACTGAGGATAACATTATTATTACTTCCCAGTAGGATTTGCAAGTTTGCTTTTGAACATAAAAGATTTTGCCCTTCTCCAGTGCAAAAGATTCATCTATGGAGTACAGAATACTGAATTCAAAAGGGACTTTTATGACTTGCAATCTAAACTACACTTTAAGGCAATGAAGAAGTAAATTCACAGATTTTTGGCTAGTTGCTCTTGCTTTGAGCTCACTATTAAACCAGTTATACATATTAATATTATGTAAGAAGTATTTATAGATACAAAACATATATAGTTATCATCATTCAATAGTGTATGCTGATACCTCTGCTCCTGCAGTCTGTATATTGCTTGTTTTATAGATGTATCTTGCACTATGTTGAATGGAAAATAAATTTTCTTTGTCTGACATGCATTCTCATCAGATTTCCTGGGCATTGTTTTAGGCTTTATAAATGTCTCTTCATTAAATGTATGACTGCTCCATTTTGGATAGGCATCATTTGACTTGCCAGAATGGAGGGTGCCTTCCTCTTTCCCTTAAAGATTCACATTGAAGGTGATGTAGCCATGGACATGGTGTCTTGGCCTCGTTGTGCTGTGCACTCATTTTTGATAGCTATTACTCTACTAACTGACAATGTGGTTTAGGTAATAATATGTAGGATTTTTCTTGCAGGTCTGTAGGATTTTTCCGTTCTCACATATCACTGATACAAATATTAGTTCCAGTTCAAAGATTAATGCTTTTTTTCTTCTTTTTCTTTCTTTCTTTTCCTCACTACTTTCTTCTTCTTTTGTTCTCTTCTAAAATTTTTATTTCTATGAAAGCCCCTCAGAAAAGATAACTGCTCAGCACCCATAATTTGAGCTTTAAATATTTGGTTTTAATTCTGTCTCTTTGTAAGAGGTTTGTCAAGGTGCATGGGTTTGCAATCATTCAGAAATCATTCAGCTGGCCAGGATTGCCAGCTGTCTGGAACAGTCAAAGTAAATATCTGCAGCTGATATATGCAAAAATGGATCGTATCTGTGGATAACATGGCTGTAAATACGTGTATATCTATGGAAGTATAAGCTAATTTTTAAAGAATGTATATCCCAAATTAATCCTTTTTAAAAATCAATTCTTCAGAAGAGTTATTTGCTTATATTAAAAATAAAGAAGAATAATTGTTTTTTTTTTCTACTGTGATAACTGACTTGGGGGGGGGGGAAGTGAGGTGAAAACATAACTTATTTGTGACAGTTTTGTTTCTTTAAACTTTCAGATATGCCACTTTACCTTGGATGTATCTTACATCCAGATTCTTCTCAAGTTCAGATGTAGCTTTTATTTCTTACATCTCCTTAAATTTTGTGTTTGGCCTGTGTACTATGCTGGTGACTCTTTTACCTCGCTTGTTAGCTATAATTTCCAAAGTGCAGGTCAGTATAAAATCTTGTTTTATCTTTTTCACAACTGAGATGTATACTTACACATACATGCATGGATATATTTGAGAATTTATATATGTGTGTTTATATATTTGTACAGATACACTTTTTCCAGAAGAAAACCATATGGTTTTTAAACATTTATGATTTTTCTGTCCTATAATATACTGTATTGACTGTTACTATCTTGAATTTTAACTTGTCTATAAGCCAAAAAGGCATGCTGTAATAATGGAAAAATAGTGTTAATTGAAACTTTGACATTTTCTAGACCATTAAGTTGTAATTGGCACATAATGGGAGCTGTTCTGGTCCATTAAATAGATTATATGCATTGTAAAATGTGTTTGAATAATATTGACATAAGAGATAAGCTGCATATTCTTAGGATCACTAATGCACCATATGAATAGTAATTCATACAGTGCATTCTCACTCCATTTATGTAATTTTAATTAGTCATAATGGTCTTTAAACAACTTGATGGAGAGGAGTTCCAGAATGCGGATGACTCTCCATTCATGTACAGGTCAAAAACTTGATGTTTGAAGTCAAATCTGGATTACATGTCATGCAAGTGTGTAAGCAGATTTGGTACTTACTTGGGTTTAAGTTGGTGATTTAGGTTCAACAGTATTCAAATATTAAAATGTTAAGGAAATAGAATGATAATGGCCACATGTTTTGCTACCGTCTGTGAACCTTGACTAGGATTAGAATGCCTGTAAAAAGTCCAAAATACAATACGATATGAACTCTGTCCCCACAGTAGTTCACAATATGCACTTTAGAATTGAGTTTACCTTGAGTGAGGTTTGAATGCTGTATCCTGCTTTGCAACTGTGCTCATGATGCTGTTGGAGAAAACTAATTTTTTTCTCTTTTTTTTTTTTTTTTTTTTTCCTCCATCCTTGCTGCATCTTAATACAGAGTTTTCAGAATATCTACAATATCCTCAAATGGGCATTCATCATATTCCCACAATTCTGCCTCGGCCAGGGTTTAATAGAGCTTTCGTACAATCAGATCAAGTTTGACCTGACCAGGAACTTTGGAATAGATTCATATGTGAGCCCCTTTGAGATGGATTTCCTGGGCTGGATTTTTGTGGAAATGGCCCTTCAGGGAACACTACTGCTTCTTTTACGTCTTTTCCTTCATTGGGATCTCCTCCAGAAACCAAGGTGTGTTACCATTTGAATTCTGCCACAGTGGACACTGAACTAATTTTTAAAGAAAGAAAATAGTGTGTTTCTTTGAACACCTGAAGATAAGTACTTTTGATAACGTGGTGTACCTGAATTAATGCAAACTACAGAAAAAATACAAGTAGTTTTATTTTCCCTTGAATTCTGATGAAAATTTCTCACCAAGCACTAAAAGATCTCAACCAGGAAAATAAGAGTTATACAGAGCGCAGCAATGACCAATTTGCCATGTACAATTTATTATCATCTTCTGTTTATGATCATCTTCTGTAGGGGTCATTGTTCAGTTAACAGCATGGACAGCCCTTCAGAAGATGTTGATGTAGAAATGGAGAGACAGCGACTCTTTGGTGGAAGAACTGGTAATGATGTCCTACTTCTGTACAACCTCAGGAAGTGTTATGGAGGTTTCAGTAAGAAGAACACAGCTGTGGAAAACATAAGCTTGGGCATACCAAGGGGAGAGGTAAAGGGGTCTTTGTTTTTCCGCTTTTATAAAGTAACACTTTATTCTGAGCAATTATTGAGACATACTCAGTGTGTCTACAGTGAAAGATCTGTAGATAGCAGCAGAAAAATTTCAGTTTTAGTAATTTCTGAAATTCAATAATGGTAAAATCAGAAACTCTGGTGGTGCTGAAACTCTGGTGTTCACTTATTTTTTGGGTTAAACATTCATCAGAGTCCTAAATTTTTACTACTGAATTCTAAATTTGTCACCACAGCACACTTTCAGTTCCCATGCTGAAATCATCACAGTAAATTTGAATACAGCATAACACAAATAAACTATTTCAATATATTGAAATCTAGTGCTGAACAAATTTGTGTTTGTATCTGGTTTTTTTTAATCATTATTTTGATGGTTTGGGGAATTACAGATATTAATTTCTAAACTACTGAGAAAGAAGAGACTGTTCTTGGTTGCTAATATAAAATTGGAAGATCTGAGAAACTGGCATATGGTAGCACAGGTCCAGTGATATTCTGCTATTAACTTATCAACTATTGGGTAACTGAGGTAACCAGGAGGATCTTATTTCTTATTACAGCCTATCTATCAATAAGAAAGTTCATGAAAAAAATATTTCAAAATCATAATGGGCTATGTGTAGACTTGATATGAATCCTGTCCTAGATTAAGCATAAAGTTATTGCAGCTAGGGGCCTGGAATAAGTGTTCAAAATGAGTGTGTCTCTTGGATGTTTGGTGCTCACATGTACAGAGTGAAGCAGCTCATGAGAAGCTGGGAAATACTGACTCTATGGACTGATAGCCAGGGTTAGGAAGCAGGACCTAAAATCCTTTCATTCAAATGTAGCATTTACTAATAATATGGATAACTAATGGGTTTAATTGTCGGATAGAGTTTTAAGTAGAGGGCTAGAATCCTAAATAAGTCACTTTTAGTAATTAGGGGGTAATTAAAATATCATCTACAAGGGTTTTTAAAATAGATTTTCTGTGGGAAAGGGAATTTGCACACACATTATATCCATATACAGTTTCTTACAGACCTATGATAGGAAATGTGGAAAGGGGAGAAATTTGAAGGGGTAATATTTCTTCTTTTTTTCAGTATAGCATATTGATTGTGTTTTCTAAATTTTTTAATATCTCTGATAGTGTTTTGGACTCCTGGGAACAAATGGAGCTGGGAAAAGCACAACATTTAAGATGCTGACTGGAGATATCATCCCATCTGCAGGACGTGCTGTTATCAGGACTCCTACTGGGTAAATCACACAGGGTTTGATCAGAACAGTGCTAATTGATAATGCACATGATCAAAGACTCAGCACGTCTTCAGTCCTTTATACTGTACTCTAGGGACCTGTTTTGTTCCCTTTTAAATGTATATTGCTTTGTTGCTGTTAGGTCTCTGGAAAAAACATTTTAGCATTATTTAATTCTGTTTGACAGCTCTGTTAATTGATAATAAACTTGTCTGGTAGCAAAAGAGAAACTCTAAGAAGACTTAACATACATCCTGGTAAAACTTTTAAAAGAATCTTAGCATATGTTGAGATTCCTGGAGATATATCCCCTGTACTAGTGCTGCACTGAAAGTTTTCCAGTATTAGGCAGATGAGCAGTGCTTTAAGTGGGTAATTTTAAAATATTTTCTTACACTTATGTACTTCAGAGTCATTAATTAATTACTTGATCAATATGCTATGTAATTAGGATAAGAGGTAGTGTTGGTGAGATTTATCATTCTGATGGAGTGATAAATGAATAATGGACTTTGGGTTAGATGTAACCAATACTTGCCATTTTTCCCAGCAAAATTGGAAGGCAAGTAGTTTTTTTTTTAGTCAGTAGTAAATATATATATATACACATATATTAATGGATTTTGGGCTCTTCTCTTTTCCTAAGTGATGTACATTTCAAAATATTTTTTGGACAAGAATAGGTCAAGAGTTTCATTAAGAAATTTTTAAAGGAAGCATTTTGGAATTTTCAAAATGGCAAGTAACATTTCTTTGGTTTAGCAATTAAATGCTTTCACAGGTCAGTGTTTTCTCACTTCTTTACAAAGATAATGATCCTCAGAGTTAACTTCAAAGAATAAGTAACTTCAGTCATTACAAAATTCAGTTTTCTGGGAAATTTGCACTTCTGAAATGGACAGCATCACCACTATCAAACATAATTTTAATTCAGTGTGTTTTTTCATTATCTTTCATAGCAAACCATAAAAAATGTTAATCATAGAGCAGGAATGATTTAAAAAAACCCCAGATCTTGGAAAAATTATTCTTAAGATAACGAGAAGTGCTATGACTGAGGTTTTACAATGGCTAGCAAGACTTTTAGATGGTTGTTTTAATTTATAATTTTCCAGATATATTAATTTTAAGAATTTTCTGTCTTAAACAGAAGACAATTTTTTTCAGAGATTAAGCAAAAATAAAAATAAAAAAATTATTTAAATTTTGGTAAAAACTAATATTTGCTATTCTTTGGAACTGGTGAAAGGCTTTGTACCAGGATATGATGGATGTCAGAAGTTTATAGCATGAGTCTGAAGAGGATTTGAGATTTAGAGAAATAAAATAATCTGTAATATTTTTAAAAAATAAAATATTGCCACCAGGGCAGTAATTAAGATCCCAAGTTTTGTTTAGATTTTGAGGAGTATTTTGCTGTGGATTTTAATGGGACTTGCCTTTGGTCCCACCTGTGCATTCATGGATTGCATACGGCTCTCCCTGTACAATGTGACATCAAGTCTGTGGTTGGTCAAACGATTTGATCTGGTGTGATAATTCCAAAATTTTAACATCTGCTTGAAAGCAAATATAGTTATAAGAGTATGATTCATTATTACGTATATTGGCACTTGCACTGAGTTTGCTGACTACAATTTATTTTTTTAGAACCCCCTAAGATAATTTTTGTAAAAAAAAGTTACAAAACAATTTAACAATACCTGTATTCCTTTTATCAGTCCTGTTGTTTTGTAACTGTGGCTAAACAGATAGAAATTCTTCTGAGGTCAACTTTAGTGTGCTACTGGCTTTTGACAATAGGATAAATGCTCTCCTTAGACATTATGTGTGTCACTTTCGTTTCCCATAATGTGTTTTACAAATCCAACATGAAAGCATATATTAAGATGCAATGTTATTTACCATATACTAAAACATAGGTAATGAAATTTGACACATTTACGAGGCTGGAGAGAAAGCCTTAGACAATTGAATTTCAGTGTACAAAATACCCTTGACAACAATAATTATCACCTTGTATTATGGTGGTGTCAATCGAGTTTATGGACTTTTCTGTGTTTGCAGTGGCTGAAATGAGTGTAAAAGTCATATTCCCAAGTTATCAGAACTTCGCACTAATTCAAGAAGGCAATCTTAAGCAAGACCTACTTTTATACAGTAGCTAAACTTAAACAAAATCTTTGAGGCTGTGAGAAGAAATTTATGTCCCTCCTGACTTTGTTCCTTGCTTCATGTTTTGGAAACTGCTGCTGAGCAGATCATAGTGCACTGTGTTGCTGTACTTCTGAAAATCACTGAGTGGCAAGTTCATTGGCTCTTCCATTGTTGAAATGGTAACCACAACAAATCAGGAGAATTCTTCCTCAGCAGTTGAAGAATTAATTAATTCCAAAAATTACTCATCACAGGGACTTGTAGGTGGATAGATTTGCTTTTATGACTCAGATAAACGAAGGAGAGGGGATGGTATGGTAAGACGCATTCTTCTTTTCTTACTCTGATGGTATACTCTGAAGCCTGGTGTTCCTGGCACAGAGAAGAGAGTACAGTGAGCAGAAGAAAGCAGCTGCTGGTCACAGCTGCAGCACATTTTTTGGTTAGCAGAACTAGACCTTTTGTTTAAAATTTACGTCACGAAGGAGATTCCGTAAAAACATTACCTCTGATAGCTATTCCTGTTGAATAATTGGGCAGAAGCTTAGACACAGATCCCAACTCTTTCGGGTTTGACTGGAAAGAAAACAGCTTTCGTCCTCTGTCACCATGAAAAGACCAGATACTGTAATCTGATGGATCCTTCATAGAATTATAAAATGTTTTGGGCTGGAAAGGACCTAAAGATCATCTAGTTCTGACCTCCCTCCATAGGCAGGGACACCTTCCACTAGACCAGCTTAAACAAAGCCACAAATCCACCTTAGAAAATTTCCAGGGATGCGGCATCCATAGATTCTCATGGCAGCCTGTTCCTGTGACTCACCACCTCACAGTAAAGAATTTCTTCCTAACATCTAATCTAAACCTACCTTCATGGTGCATTTTTCATGATCAAATAATCAAAAGAATATGCAAAATTATTATTATAAACATTGGAAAACTTAGCTGGATTTACTCCATGCAGAAAATCCTTAATTCATAACAGTTCCCCTTTCCTTGAATAACTATGCTTGAAAGTTCCTGGTTTAAAAACAAGCAAACAAACAAAGAAACCAAACAAACCCCCTAAACAAACCTATATGTACATTTTCCTGATTGCTAATCGCTGAATTTAAATTAAGGCGAGAGTGCTGACATTTTATTGGACTGTGCTTGCACCTTGGAACAACATGAATTCCAGAAATGGAAGATGATCTTTTTCAAATGTACATGTTACTTTTCAAATGTAAATGCTAAGTAGAATTTCTAGAAGATCAACCTAAAACATCTTGGAAGTGCATGGCATTATACAGAAAGGGCCCCACACAACAATAATCAACTTGTTTTCAAGGAATTGCTGCTGGAGTCTCAAGGAAATTAAGAAAAATATACTTCTGAGAAATAACTGCCTTTTTAACAGAACATGAGAGCAGTTTCACAACATCTTCAAGTATCTTTAAAAGATTTGTTGGCCTCTTGGTTAGTTGTTTGCTGAATACTTAATACCACCAAAAAAAAAAAAAAAAAAAAAAAAAACTAATTCCCAACTNNNAAAAAAAAAAAAAAAAAAAAAAGCTTATCCTGAATAATCTTAGAGAGAACTGTGTCTGTTTTCATAACAAAAGCTAATAAAATCCAGAGAAGCTAGGTATTATATATGTTAGTTTTCAGTATCACTGGTATTCATAAGTCAGGGTGTCATTAAGTGGGAATGTTTGTTAAATACTAGAGCCAACTTCATCTTTTCTGCAAGTTGATGTTTCTTGTCCTTCTTCTTGATGAGGAAATGCTTTTGGGGAAGGGAAGGCTTCTGATCTGTTTTTATTAGGGTTCACTCTATCTGATACCCTACAAATTAAGTAGATATTTTAAATATACTATGTGCCTGAACTTTCTATCCTGCGATTTATGTGACAAATATACATTTATAGTATACAAGCTGAGCAGTCTACCAAAACCATGATTTTTAAAATTTTCATATCCCTGTGCAGAAATATTTTTAGGCAACTTATACCAAATCTTTGCAGACCTATTCTGGCTGTAACTGTTATGGAATAAAAATAGTCCAGTAAGAGAAATAACAGGACTTTATCACAAAACACAGCCAATCTTGTGAAGATAATGCCATTCACAGGGGATTTTACCTTTTTGTTATTTTGTGTACCTCATTAACATTGCTGTTATCAGTGACATATCTGTGCAAATGAAACAGAGAAGTAATTAACTTCTAGAGAGTGTGTCTCCATGTTAGGGTTATTTAACACTCCAATATTAAATAGCGCCAAAGAAACAAGCAGCATTATAACAGCTACTTTAGAAGACTTGGAAATAAAATAGTGATAGCGAACTACCAGCAGTACCATTCATAAGAAGCAGAAATATCAAAAGCAAAAAGGATAATTACTAGAAACTAGATTATTTTAATAAAATTTGTTTACTTGTATTTAAAATGTATGGTGTTATAAGACATTAAGAGACTGACAGGCTTTTGAAGAGTTGTGAAGCTTAAATATGTTTAATAATTAACTGCATGGTCTGCTTGACATTTAGAAGAGTTCTTTGTGTTCTCTGTAGCTGTTGCTAAAATAGACTAAAATTATCTCATGCTTGGCTCTACTGCCAAAACTAGATTGCCACCAATGTGGGAGCTGTCTAAATGAAAGGTGTGTATGAAACTGTAAACATTTTTGCAGCTACTTTTTCTGTCAAACAGCTTGGAGAAGTAAGGTCTACATTAAATATGTACAAAGAAAAGCTGACACTTAACAAAGTGGTAAAACAAAGGAGAGCAAAGTGAGTCTTCATAGTCTTTGAATGTCGGCTGGGCTAATATATCAGCAGATACTGTACATCTGTTCCACTTTTGTGTGTGTGTGTGTACATTGGCCAAGCTTTGTTTTCTTCCTCTTTCTAGACTTGTGTTTAAACCCTCTTTAGTGACTGTCATAAAAGCTTCCTCAAGTGAGGAGAGCAAAACACAGCTTTGAAGAGGAAGTGTCAAAATCCTTTCAAGTGTCATGTCAAGGTCAATGTAAAATAATGAATAATGTGACTGGTGGTTTGTTTGCTTTTTTGGTGCCCTCTACTTTGGAATCTTTCCTGTTTTACTTTGCTGAATAGAGCTGACTTTAAGTTCATACTTAGACTGTAGTGGGGTACATATGCAAAAAAAAAGTACATAAACCAGGTGTCTTCTTGTTCATAAGTTGTCCCATCAAGGACTGAGCATTTGGCAGTCTTCCTTATGTAATTAATTTATCTCCCATGAATTTCCATCTTCCTTCTACACAGAGATCCTCCATGACAGCAACTCCCCATCCTATTTGAATTAAGTGTCAATCATCCAACATTTGTTGGATGACAAAGTCATAGGACCAAAGAACTGCTCTACAGAGAGGGAAAAGTAAAATATTTCTTTATAGCTAGAACTTGGACTCTTTTGATAGGTGTGATATTCAGCTTGATAAATAATTAAAACTGTAATTCAAATAGCTTAACTTGAAAGGAAGAATAAATTTACATCAATATAATGGCTGAAATGACTGTTTTTACACAGTATATCAATACAATTAGTCTAATTATAATGAAGCTATAGTTACATTAATTATATTTTAACCTTGATTTTTTATAATGTTAATTGAGCATTAGTATGCACTGAATTGAATGTGCAGTTATGAGTACAATGAAATGTCTAAGTACTTTTGCAATTTGTAAATTTATATTTCATTTTGACTAATTAATGGAATTTATCTCTCTACAGAAGCAGATACATATATATATATCTGTAGTATTGTAAGTACCATATATATCACTGCATATAATTGCATTCAAAAACTGTAGAAAAAGCATATAAAAGTGAAACAAAGTGCACAGTGGAGCCAAGAGTGAAACAATTTTTCCAAGAACAACCATAAGACTGGTGTTAAGGGTTCTAGGATGTCTCTGGAAACCCAAAACTGAGGTTTACCTATGAATGCCAGCCCACAACCACCTATAAGCAACATTGCTGGTAACCAGTGTAACAAACAAGAACCAAAGCTAATTTTGCTATAGCCAGTCTGGCCTTCTGGATACTGCAGGTCCAGTTTATACAGAAGAAGGCAACAGGTTTTGTCCAAGTTCATATTCACTCATCCCAGTGATTATGTTTCTTTCCAGTATCAGTAAAGGCTTCCTGACTGGAGTGCCCTATATACCACTACCATACAACCTTCAGGGCTGTAATCAGATTGCAGGGATTTCTTTAAGGACACAGAATAAATAGATTAAGGTAAAAAGCCTTGAAATGATCAGTGAAGGAACAACTTTGAATCAAAAATTTTATATACTCTGAATTTAATTTATGATCCCAGTATCTTGAAAGTGTTGCAAGTTTCTTTCCTCAATAGTACAAAAATGTGAGATGAGCACTCCAAACTGAGGAAAGTCTTATTGAGTCCTGGATGTTTTCTCAGGATGTCTTGAACCAAAATAGCATGATTCTCACCAAAGTACTTAGACAGGGATGGAATACAAAATCTTCCATGCTTCAAGTACTAGACTCTGCTATTTTTCTTGAGGATGCCAGATGTTCTGTTGACCATTTCCAAAGGAGTTCTAGAAATGCAATTCTGCAACTTTATATTTAAAATATAAAGATTTCTGGAAATATTCTGGTGATGTCATTCGTTGCAGCTGTTCACTTTAAAGGAAAACTTAACTGGCAAGAGGAAGTATTGACTGAGCATAAGGAAGTAGTCTAAAAATGAAGGAGAAAAATGAAGGAGAAAACATGTTCTATGTCTTAACTTGATCAGATGGTGTAACCAAAATTACTAACTGAATTTAAAGATAACAATTATGCAGTCTTTTCATAAAGATGCAGAAAGTTATTTATTAGTGTAAAAGCCTGTTTTCCTCTGTATAGTTTTTAGATATTACACTAGATTTCCTTGTGTTTACTATGCTATGGACAAAAGCCTGAGAGGGTTTGGAATCTGTACTTATATGTTCTTTCTCTCTATTTATAAAATGAGCTGGTATTTTCTTCTTGTATGTCTTTTTTTAATATGAATAGTCTAATGAAAAATTCTGGCATGCTGATAATAGTAGGGCAGAAAACAAACAGCTGTTTTTCTCTAGCTTGAGAAAAAGAATCAGCATCTTGCTGCATTTTAGTCTATATTTCAGAAAATATTAAAAAGTATATTTCTAATTTGATTCTGATAATAACATATATGTTTGTTAAGGAATAAGAGGATTATAATTAGTTTAATGAATGGAATTAGAAATTAAAAAAAAGAAAAGAGAAAAGCATTTACCATATATCATTTACTGGAAAGATTTTCTGGTATCATGCCATCACTACTTGAGATGTTCATTTAATTTAGACCCATAAAAATGAAATGTAAGAGATTAACTGAATTTCAAGGAAAATCAATTTTCTATGGTGGGAGCTTGTTTTCTGTTGTACAGTACATAATATTATTAAAATATGTGTGTTTTTCTTTCACATATTTTTTGATATATTATTTATATCTTCAGAAAAAGCTTAGGACCTGGCTAAACAAAACTGAATCATTATGTCCAGAATTTTGATTTAGTAATCAAAATTCTTGGTAATATTGCTGAGGGAAGAACAGGCATTATTATACTGCACATTTAAAAAAAAAAAAAAAAAGTCTGAATAAAAGACCAGAATCCTCATTGTTTTTTTTTTTTTCTTTTGGTTGGATTGTTTTTGATATGACAGATACAGAGATGTGGGGGGAGGAGTGAGGTCGAAAGGTCCGTGAGTTCTTTAGTGAATACGGTAGAATCTCTGTGTTAATGGGAATTCTTGAAGTGTTCAGGGTCAGCACTAATGGATAAAGTGCCAAGATGAGGACCAAACTGAGTAAGAATATTAAATGACGCATTCTCACTGTGCCCTCACTTTATGAAAGCTAAAGGTCAGTGGGTGGGATACTGTTCACCTAAGACTGGGTGTTTTACACAGGCACAGCACTAGATCCCTGTGTGTGCAATTAGCACTGGGGACACTTTTTATTTCCTGATGCAAACAGAGTAATGATGCTCTAATATAGTTCTAGCTAAAGAACATTAGATGTCTGTTGTCTTTTTGCAGCTGTCCATATTTAACTTTTTGTTCCTCATGGTAGAGACCCATTCCAGACAAAATGTTTCTATCTAGTACAGGGTTCATGCTGAGTAAATGTCCCTGAAATTACCCCTGAGTGGGATTTGTTCTCTTACGACTGAAATTGGCATATTACCAAAAGTCCAGTCTCTTGTTTCTCAAAAGACAGCAGCTGCACCAAAAGAAAACCTTGTGCATGAGCCTTCCTAGCAAAATAAACCTCAGACACATCTCTCTCTGTTCAACAGCATCTAGATAACTTTTCACCATGAATAGTATTTTTCTGTTTTAGAATTAAGTAAGGAATCCACTGCTTCTGACTGGTTGTGCAAAAAGGTCAGCATTAATCAATCCGTATCTTATGGCAAAGATGACCACAGAAAAAAGATTTAATTTGCCATAGGTATGGCTGGAAACTGAGCCAGTGAAAATTCTGTATATGCTTGCATATGCTTTGTATATGTATATTTTAAATATCCTATAAGAGGATGTAAATTAATGAGGAGGTACACTTCTGGTATCCTCTTTCCACTACCACCCTTCTACTTTTGCTAACTCCTTGTTTAGAGAGGTGTCTACAGGCAGTTAACTTCTGTGGCACTATCCAAACCAACCAAGATATGATGATTTTATATCTTTGCCATTAAGAGCAAAGGACCATCCTAATTAGTCCACAGCAGGTTTGTCATAATCATGTTAGTTTATCTTTTGATAGCATTAAAATATATTTTGATGCTGTGGTTCATTATGTAAAATGCAGAATTTTTTCTCCCCAGACTCCTGAATCTTGTTAACAGGAGATACATATTTATATTTTCACTAGTGCTGGTATTTGTGGATCCTGCAGTTAATGCATTTACTTTGTGTCTAAATGATTAATCATATATTTAGTTCTTTTAATCAGAAATGTAGAAAACCACTGAGAGGAAAAAAAATTCTGTTACTCAGACTCTTTTGAAAACTTTTTTCTTTCAAAGCTTGGATTTTTTTATTATTAAGTGTCTTCATTTTGACAGGTCTTTCTGTACATGTAAATCAGCATCATTGAGTGTTGAATTAGATGTTGGAATAAATAGGATAGATTTAGTGTCATTATGGGTAATGAGACACCCTTGCAATCAAGCTTGCTTCTTAGCAATGAATGTAATTTCAAGTAATGCTGTAGAGCTACAAAGTGAAGGCCAAAGTCTCTTAAATCTGGATAATTTTATACTTTTTCCTGTATTGTCTTTTAAGTTACTAGGCTTTAATATCCTGTGTTTTGCTTTGCTCCTGATATTTAGAGAATGCAGGCATACGCGTGGACATAGATACACAATACACAGCAACATTCCCCTCTCTCTTAAGTCCTTCTTCTTCAATGTTCAATGTGATTGACATGAATATAATATTGGATATGGTATAAGGTCCAGAGCACCGTATGGTTTGAAATGTGTCTCCTTAGAGCA
Organism: Dasyornis broadbenti; assembly: GCA_013397935.1. Classification (NCBI taxonomy): domain Eukaryota; kingdom Metazoa; phylum Chordata; class Aves; order Passeriformes; family Dasyornithidae; genus Dasyornis; species Dasyornis broadbenti. The sequence continues at coordinate 171,864 of VZRN01004778.1, read as the reverse complement.
GGTACTACCAAAGAGATAAGAGAAGAAAACGTGTTGAGCATTAATTCTCATGGACCTGTCTTCCTCCTGTGTTGGGCTGTTGACCTTGACACACACATGGTTACAACAGTGACATGCTGGTGGCTGTGCTAACCCAAAAGAGACAAAAAGTGTGCATTGTGTGTGGGTGCTGCTGCACAAAGCAGCCATGGCAAAGAGACTCAAACTCCTTTACCTGCAGACTTGAGGCTACGTGTGTTTGTCTGGTACCCCAAAGGTGGAACCCAGGGCAATGGGATTTCTTAAACAACATTCAAATATTTTTCTTTTTCTTTAAACAGGTCTGAAATGGATATACTGTCTGCTAGCTCTGAAGGTATTCTCGTTGGATATTGCCCACAGCAAGATGCCCTTGATGAACTTTTAACAGGTTGGGAGCATCTTTATTATTACTGCACACTACGTGGAATTCCAAAGCAGGATATCCATAAGGTAACTATCCAAAACAGATTGCAGAGGGAACTATTATCACATTGGATTGTGGGGTTTATAGAACAATTGTACCTTTTTAACATGAGAAACTATCTAATATTTCATCTTAACAACTTTAGTAATGAGGTTTTTCATTACCACAATTTTATTTAAATAATGTGGATTTTTTCTGTCTGTTATGCCAGTTCAAAACATAATAAGATCACTGCAGATAGTAAAATAACATTATTGCAAATGAAATCTCGGGGACAGAAACCCTAAAGGAAATTAAATTTATGAACGGTTCAATGCCTTCACTATCGCACTTATAGAACTGGGACAGAACACAACATGCTTTGAGTCATGTACCTCTGAAACACTCCTTTCTTCAGAGATATGATTAAACTCTGAAGGAACTAAACATTGTTGTATGATTCTGTATAAATAAATTAAACACTTGGGGGCTGGGATAGGAGCTGTCAGCACTCTGCTGTCTAAAACGTCACAAGATGGTAGCTGCATTCAAGCTGCATGCTGGGAGCAGTCCCTTAAATGAGCTGCAACACAAGGCCTGGGTTTGTCCAAGGAAAAGAGGCCAAAGCCCTGTCAGAAAATGCTTTGAGAGCTTACTAACATAGAAGTAGACAGTATCTGGGAGCTTTTGGATTTACAGGTACAGGTGTAGCTGTGCTGATCAGCAGACTAAGCTCTTTTTTCTGCAATGAGGCAATCAGTCAGCCAATACCAAAAATTAAGTACAAAATGGATACAATGTAAAATGTGGGGGTTTTCTGTATTAGCAGATGGAATTTTACGATATGACCTGACTTAAACAGCTCAGTCTTTTCTGCTTAATTGCATCTCTGTTAACATGAGAAAATTGTAGTGTGATATGGAATTGGTATTGGTCAATTCCTGCTGCATAGATTGGTCCCAAGTAGTAGCTATTGCTCTAGCACTGCCCTTGTAACCTCCAGAATACTGCCTGCTGTTCTCCTGTCATTTTTCCAGAAGCAAAACTGCATGAATTGAAATATCTACTTCTACTTTTTTTTTTTTTTTTCCCCCTACTACCCTGCATTTTTCTGGCTGTTGCCCCAGGGTCTGATAAGTGGTTTGCAACCAGTTCCTTGATTGTATGTGAGAGGGCTGCTTTCTGGCTCTCTGCAGCCTGTTTTCTTTTTCCTCAGTAGATAGGTACTATTTCAAAAAAGGTATGATTCCTGTAAGGGACATTGAGTATTCATCAGGACAGCAATATTTTGAATTTTTACTCTCTTAGGCTGATTATTTGGGTGTTTCTGGATGAGAGCCTGGGAATAATAAGCAATTCTTGCAAGTTTTTGCCCCTTATCTTGGGCAGTATCCATTGTCCAGGACAAAGCCTGGACTTTTAACTATTTAAATAATACGTTTCTTGCAGACTTAGAAATTATCATACAGTCTTTTGTTTGATTGTTTACCCTTCATAATTTATTGATGTTAATCCAAAATAAATATATTAGATGGTTGTTATTGCACTAAAGCCCTCAACTATAATTGCCTGTTTTCTCCATGAACTGGCAGCTCCTCCATAGCAGTTAGGCTAAAAGTCTGTCATCACTAGCATCTATTGTCATGGCACTTTAACTAACATGATATTCATAACATCTCCTCTAGAGTTTTGTAGTCATTCAAAAGAATGTTGCACATCTTATGTATGTTATTGACTGCTTTTGGTCCTTGGTGTAACTCAAAATAGGAATCAAAGTTGTGTGTTTAATTATGCACCAGTGCTCTTAAAATGCTCTAAACATGACTTTTAAGATTTTCTGTCTAATACTTTTCATGGTTTCGCAACAGAAGTGTCTTTGAGTGAGAGCTGAGTAGGGTTTTCAGTGCTGTGCTACCTTCCCGGCTCCTCGAGTTGCAGACTCATAGTTTTATTTTAGTACTCACAGATGTGAGGGTAAAGCTGTTCATGTGGCACTGGCAGACACTCTCTTATTGGTAATACCTCATCTGCACACAGCCAGAGACAGGCTTTGGGAGATGTGAACTGATCCATGCATTACAATGGACGGTTAATGATTGAATCCTGCACTGTCTGGAATGCCCTGCCAACACCAGCAGGGTGTGTCTCTGTGTGTCTGCACATGGATCCTGCTGTCACTGCTTGATTTGTGACTCCCAGAGGTCGTCTGGCCTCCCAGCAGCAACTCTTTTGGAGGGTGAGGAACAGGATCAAGAGCTATGTGGAAACTTGAGAATAAGGAGTGTGTTTATGTGACTTGATTTCATAACAAACAGTCCTGTGTGGCACTGAGCTTTTCTCGGGTGCCTAGGAAGGTTTCTAGATTTTGAAATGCAGGATGGTACCAAAAGATTTCTGTGCTGTGCTTTCGGGTTGTCCCCTTGTTTGCGTGTATATTAATGAATACCACTGCAAATGCTGTCTCCTGTCTGCCTTTGGTGAGAGGCCAGGTGGGTAACCTGGCTTTGGATGCTTTCTCTGTAGGCAGTGAGAATAGTGCTTTCTCTGAACCTGACATTAGCGAACCATTTCAATACAGAAGTGTTAGGAATAATTGGCATACCTAAGAGCTTCCCATTTATGTTCAAATCTAGCTGTTCTGTGGGCAATTAATAGCTACTGCTATGTCTGTTCTCAGGACCATTTGGGGAAGAATTCCTCAAGTGGTGTGGTAAGTCACATACAAGTCCCTCTTCAAATGGATGAAAATCATTCATTTAGAGATGAGTTATGTTACTGTAGCTCACCAAGACAAATATTAATCTTCCTGGACCTCAGATGGTCTAGGTATAGGATTAGACTATTCTTTGTAGTCAGCCTTCTGTTCCTTAGCATCACATTTGTGCAAGAGAGATTATTGTTCCTTTCAGTTGTCTTAATTTTTTGTCTGCGTAGATTGCAGAGCAGACTTTGTTGCCATATGCTTGCGATCAAGGCATCAAAGCGCTCCTGCAAATGATATTTAGCTGCTCTGGTTTCCCTCCATCAAAAACTGAAATGCAGCTATCTCAGAGGAAAACAAATGTTTTTGTCAGTGGGCCTTCCCGACTGTGTGGCACTGCTGTCAAGTACTCAACAGCTGCTGTGCTGCAACTCAGAAATGGCTGGTGCCTGGAGAAAGTGAGCATTTTAGCTGCCTATAAAGAAAATAATGCTTTGGAATGCTTTAGAAGAGCAGCTCTATGGAAACGTAAGCTGTTATTTCCTCATCATTCTCTCCTGCCTATGACACAGTACTTCAAGCCTGCCTCTGAATGCTTACCAGTGACTATTTACACTAATATGCACATACACATGTATTCTAGAGAGTACATTGGTTTGATAAGGAAAGAAACATACATTCACTTTGCTTTTTAAGAAATTGGTGAGCAGGCAGGTGACTAACAGCTTGTGTTGCTGCTGAACTTATCTGTTGAAGCACTAACTTCAAGGACCAAATCCTTTGCTAGGCAGATTTATCAGCAGCAGGAGTTAAGTGCCTGACATAAAGTTGAGTGCACTTAATGTTCCAAAACAGTAATTAAATGAATGGGAAAGGAGGAGAAAAATGGGTCATTTGCTATCAATGTTAAGCTTCATATGTAATGTGAAGTTTTGTTATACTTCACAAATCTGCTTCAAAAGTTTCTTTTTGATGCAAAATTGGAAAATTTAGAGTAAAGCCTTTGGGTTATTTAGATGGATACTGATTTAGCATAGTACTTTTAATTCTTATTTTTAATTCTTTAAGATATCAACTTTGTAGATCTCAATTTGTTCCAAAATACAGCACTCAGCTTGTTAAAAAATTAAATTTATTAGCACAGAATCAAATAGCATCCCTCTTTAGCATTAAAACTTCTGTTGTAAATCTCAAAAGAAGATTTGTCAGGTTTTCTGAGGGAACTTTTTGGAATATCAGTGTGCTTTCTCTTTACATTAACTCTCCAGGAATATTTTTTCTCTGGTTCTAGAATCTCAATGATTTCCTTACACATTATATTTCATAGATGCTGAAAACAAGAATCTGTAAATTCATTTATTCTTTGAAAGTTTACTTTTGTTTTTGGAACCCAAACAGAATTAGTCTGTATAGCTTTTTGAGATTTAGGGATAAAAATTGTTTTCCCCCAGAAGTTTAACCATAGGTATATACTGTCCAAATGTAAGAAATCTAACAATTCTGAGTTTACTCTGTAGCCAAATAAATACTGTTTGGTGTGGAACTGATGAATGATTGCTATTTAAGATGTTCGAACTACACTGCATTCATTTACTCAGAACCCGACACTTTGAATTACTGCCTTGAACACGTATAGTTATTTTCAGATGACTCTGGAATCCAATCCCTGTTTACACTGGGTATGATTCACATTTTCAGTATTGGATCAGATTTGCTTTATAAGCATTTGTTTAAATAAATAGCTAGAAGTTAAGTATTGTATTTAGTGTGTCAGAAATGATGCAAAACTAATACACTGATGGATACAGCCTTTCAAGTTGGGATAAACACATTATAACATTTCTAGTCTTTGAATAGATTGAGTTTCCACTAACTCCAAGTTTTTCTGGAAGACACACTGACTGAAAAGTCAAGTTACCTTATAGACTCTTCTGGAATGAATGTACTCTTTAGGAACTCCACAAAATATTGGAGAACTTTGTTTAAATGCTGCAGATTGAAGGGCTCATTCTAATGCCTATTCCAAAGCTAGGTGAACTAACCCAAATTAATTTTATGGAAAATCTTTTGCTAAATATGTTAGAATTGATGAGAAAAAAGTGAATAGTTTTAAGGAATATTGGAAAACAGGGAAATAGTTAGCTGATAGATGTGAAGTCTGTTACAATTTTGACTGCCAGTTGGGGGAGGAAGGAAGGAAAGAATTTAAATACATTATTACAGTTATGAATAGACATTAAATACTTTTATGCTTCAAGTGTGCTTACAATATATATATTTGTATATAACTCTGTATCTTTTAATTTGGCCTCAATGTTACCAATTTGTGAAATAAATCTATGTATTTCCTCACTATTCTGTGCTGAAAGTAACTGAAATATTATTGCAGTAGAGTATCATGGTGAATATGACAGGGAGAGAAGGTGCTTGTGTATATATCCCACATTCACTACAGGAAGGAAACCATTAGAACTGTAATTCTTTGGCATCAAAGTGTGTATCTACATCTGAAGATGGGTCACATGTTCAGTTCTGACTTTCATTTAAAGTAGTTTAAGAGGGATTTTTAACCTATTTTATAGTATACTATGATACAAACCACTGGCTATACAGATAAATAAAGTTATAATGAAGATATTCAGGCTCTTCTACAATATGGCTAATATGCAATATATAACTAATATGTAATATTTCTAATTTTGCTCAAATTACTGTTTTGTTGTTGTTTAGGTATTATTGACGAAGCTGAGACATTATTGGAAATCTTATGATATGCATTAAAGAAAAAGGTTTTGGGGTAATCTCTTGAAAGAAGATTGAGCTCTATATTCTTATATTTGCTGAACCATAATCTGCAGTGCTCTTTTGAAATGGAAGAGTTGAGGAGGGTAGCAGGAGTAGGAGACTTTTTTAGGTGCAGCTGGGAAATATTTAGGAATAAGAAAGTCGGCCCTTCCTTCTGCCTTTTTGTTGCTTATGTGATTCAGCTCCAAAACACTTCTAATTTGATATGTTTTGTACTAAAGAAGCGTATCTAGATATCAGGCCAGATTGTGTTGTGCACTGTGATGATCTGCAAGGTTTATCCTGGAAAATCTATGCATTTAAAGCAGCAGCAAAGTGGGTGCTATGAAATTATTCCCACCCCTGTCTTTTTATCTGTTTACCTTTTCAACCTTGTCTTGAGAAATTGCTATAGCAGGAGCCTTGCCAGGCTTTATCTCCTTGTATGAAACAGGAGATGATGTAGACATGCTGAGTGCTCGAGTACACATCAGAGAGAGAATTCTATGTGTGGAATTGCAAATCCTGCAAAGTCAGTTCTTTTTAATATTGTTCCCTAGAAAGACATTTATGTTCATACCTGACACATGACTGAGTCTCCTTGGGGGCTACAGACTACAAGAAAACTCAGCTAACTTGAATGGTTTCTTCTCTCTCTGGCACTATTCCTTGACCTTCTAAATTCTTCCCTATGCAGCATTCATCATCTCTTTATTAAAGAATGGCATTTTGCTGACTTTAGATGACTCTTCAAAGCAGTCTTAGAAAGAGTAGTTCTAGTCATAGCTAAAGGATAGTTTTGACTACATTTCAGCTGTGATGCATAGTCCTCTTTTGCTTATTGTTTAATAACTCTTGAAGCTTATTGTAGTTTAAAACATATGTTAAGTTTGGTATAAACATGAGATTACATAGTTTTCATTTTCTGGTTGTCATGATCCCATTATTAAGGTTGTTAGAAATGTCTCTGCCTGAATTAAGGTGCAAATGAGACCATATGCCAGTCACTAGTATGGGTTTTATTTGATAGTATTTACGAGAGAGAAAAAGAGAAAGGGAGAAGTAGGAAAAGAGGTGGGGGGACAGAAAGAGAGTGATAGAGACAGAATAAAAGAATATCACCATCTGTGGATCCCAACGATGTTGTTGTGATCCTCTCCAGCTGCTCTTCTTGGTGGTGATGGTCCTCCTGAAAACACAGAATCCATGGGTTAATGTACGCTCAGGCCAGGTGGGAATGTCCAGGAATGTCCCCCTGGGAGAGGGGTCAGTCTCTTGCAGCAGACTCTGGATCTGTTGCATCACGTGCAGTCCTGTGGTGCAAGGCCTCTGAGGAGCACTTTGGGAAGTGTTTGATGGATCATGACACCCCCTCAGCTGCCTCTCATGTGAATGTCCCGTGGATACAGCCTTTGGGGTTGGTTAGCTCCACAGCTTGGGTGTTTATTGTGTCTGACCAGAGGTTACACCACACAACCGAAACCTCCTCCTCCTTCCACCTCGTTTGGAAGGGGAGTCTGTGTCAACCTGGCTTCTGTGGGCTGTGGCCTCCCCCTCCCCAAATCTAGCCAGGGAAGAATCTCTGCTGTGTTTGGCTCTCTTGTGTATGCATTCCTCTCCCTCAGCCTTGTTTTTTTCTCCCTAGGCCTGATTGAATAATAGTATCTTATCTGAGCAGCTTAATTTACAGTCCAAAGTCCCAGCCAGGTATCTTCAGGGAGGCTTTGTTTGTAGCTTCTTTATACAGTTTTTTTATAATGGGCAAAACTTTATATCAATGTTTGAGGCATGAACTATTTCAGTCTCTGACACTAGTCTTAAATTTTTATGAGCTTTTCTGTGTAATTTATGTGATTGTTGGTAGATGTGTAGGGGAATAATGCTGTAGTCACTAACATTCATGCATTCCCAGTGGTAGCAGTCAAGTCAGTTTTGTAACAGGATAAACTGTCTGCCATACACTTTAGAGGACTTCACTTTATGTGTTGCTTTGGTGTATAATAAGACCTATATTTTGAAATGAAAGAAAACCACATAACAAAACAAAGCTCAGCTATTTTATCTTAGTATATAGCTTAGGTGATTAACCATTTTTAAAGCCACAGCAATAATCTCTAATTGGAAGTAAATTACTGTGCATTAACTTTGATATAGCAGAAGATTTGAACTTTTCAGTATAAAATTACCTGTGGGTGGTTTAACAGTTGTTCATGATGAGTTTTTTAGAAAACTCTCTTTATCTAATATAGACGGAGGAGTATTTCTGAAATGTGTTTTTTTTTATGAGAACATGCATTTCTGTCAGGTTATACATGTAGGTACCCCAAACACAAATGACTATGAATACCAGTGCAAGGATTGTGACTAGAATACTGTAGATTCTCACCACTGCAGCATTGTGTCTGCTTACAGACAACTTGGTCTCAGAAATGTCTTTTATAAAGTGTACTTTTATAAGCATCACTTGAAAATTTTTTCTAAAAAGGTCATGAATAGCTTAATAATTTCCAAAGATGTTTGTAAAAAACTCTTATGAAAAGTATTATTGTGCTTGTGGCAGTTTGTCTGTGATGGACAGTGAATATTAATTCACAGTATTGTTTATTGAATTTTTTTTCCCATTGGATTTTTTAATTAATTGGAGACTGTCCATCGTACGTGACTAAGCCTTCCAGTCCTTCCTTGCCTTTTGCTGAAGATAGTGCAGAGGAAGCAAAGCGAATAACGATACAGCTGGGGGTGCTCTGGGAGTTAATCCTGGGCAACAAGAACACCATGCAACTCCTTATTTTACAAGAATCTTCCAGCTGTCGTACATACAGGTTGAAGACACACTTGCTCTGTTACAAGGTTGATTAGTCCTTGATGATATAGCCCCTCCAGGAGCCTACACTAAACACCTGTTGCTTTGCAGGGTGCATTTGGTAGTAGAAAGCAGAAAAGTTGCTGCTATGTCTCTCATAGTTTTGAATGACATATTCTTGGATGGTCCAGCAGTAATAGCTGATTTGGATGGATTAAGATTATTGCCACATTTAGTATTCTCCAGCACTAGTATTTGAGGGAGCCTTGTATGTCAGGGCTGTCTCTGAGAGGGTAAAGAAGAAAGGCTATAGGGGACAGCAGGAACATTGTCTCCAGCTGTGCTCACATGCCATCCCAGCTTGCTCAGATCATACATTCTTGTTTAAGCAATTAAACCCAATCCAGCTAGGGTCAATTTACCTCTCTCAGTTATTACAAAGGTATATGCATTTAACCGTCTTACCTTTTGTCTTTAAAAGCTCTAAATCCGCAACTGTGACTTGCTTTTCAGACATTTTCATCCTTTTTTTTGTGGCCGATGGAGAATTTTTTCTTTTAAATTTTCAGTTACTAAGATATTTGATCAAATAAATCGTGGAGAATAAGTTGAAATGAGAGACGGTTTAGATCATTGACCGATGGACACAAACCGAATATTAATGACTGTGCTAAGCAGTGACAAAGCCAGATTTTCTAGATGAGAAATATCTGTATCATTTTTGAAGAACTAAGGGGTCCCAGAGCAGCTTTTAGTCTGTATTTAAGATTCAAAAGTAATAGTATGCAGCAAGTGGGGATAAGTAAGGAAACAACGCGTACATTTTCTTAATATGCACAAACAGAATGTTCTTTCAATCTAAGCACAAATGCTGCCTAATCTGGCTCATCTTTGTTGGCCTTCAAATTTGCCAACCACAGGTTGCAGAGGACCTTGTTAACCGGCTACACCTCAATGCCCATGCTGACAAACTGGTGAGAACCTACAGTGCAGGCACAAAGAGGAAGCTCTCTACTGCTGTGGCTTTAGTTGGTAAACCCCAAATACTTCTACTGGTGAGTAAAAGTAATGCTGTCCTTATGATAAATACGTTACATTGAATTTTGTTGTCTTGGATGTTGCTTTAAAGAAAATCAGGTAGTTTCCTAATCAGTCAGGGAGTAATTGATACACAGATGTACAAATGTCCTCTTTGTTCTGCTGTATGAATGGCTTTAATTTTATTCTTCAGTGCTTACAAAAATAGAAAGTAAATTTTTTCTTTTTCCTTTTTTTTGTCTTCCATGGAGCAGTTGGTTGAGCAGAAAAATAAAAAAACCCCCAAACCACTAAATACAAATACAATTGTAGCATTCCATTGCCCGAATACACTTTAATTGACCCAATTTAATTGGTTCGGGACACTCCTAATTCTTGTTAGGTTGTATTTGTTTCATAAATTTGGCTAGTTCTCACATTTTTTTGGATTCACAAGTCACACAATCAAGTAATACTTATTAATTATATTTATTTGAAGAACTCATCCCATGTTGGTTTGGTACTGGCATAGTACTGCTTATTTAGGCCTGAAACTGGCTTCTCCAGTCTAAACAATGCCTTTTGTATTGAAGATCAGGGAACTATAAAGCTTCAGAACTGCATCATTATGACACAATACTCTCACGATATCATTGCTTACTGTTTCACTAGAGAATATTGAACACCCCCTTACTTAAAACCTGGCTGGGAAGAGCTAAACCAGTTCAACAGTGGAATAAACCTTTCAAAACAGTCACAGGGAGGAAAGCTGCTCCTTAGAGTTGAGGGAGCAACCAGGGCTTCCTGTAAGAGATCACAGGCTAAGACAAACCAGATAAAACTGATGTTCTTGAGGGTTCGTGTTTCAGAGGATTAATTACATTTTGCTGCTTCTAACTTCTTATCATTGCCTCACTTCTAAGCTGAAATATTTTATTTTCATTTTATGCTTAAACTGACCCTGGTTCAGCTAGTAAAAGGAGGAGATAATCTTAAATCAGTGTTTTTTCTTGATCCTAGGAAATGCTCCAGCTGTTTTTGAATGTCTTTATGACAGCATATTACTGCAAGTATCCATTTCAGCCTTCTTCTTGCTGCAGGGCACAGACTATTGCACATAGAATGAACAAGAGGAAAGAAAAGTATCTAAACACATCAAATTCTTTAAAATATTTGGCTGACTTTAGAAAGCTAGCAGATTTTAAAGGAATTTTTCAGTATTTTAAAAGGCACTTTTAAAAAATTTATTATTTTGTCTGAAAGCAAAGACACCAGTATAAACTACTGAATCTGTTTCTAAATTGCATCCAGGATCATAGCTATTAATTTGAGGAACACTGTGGGTTGCTTTATGTTTATTGCTTTTTAAGATTTCTTTGTTAGCAATTCACAAATTAGATAATGGGAGACTGAACTAAATTTTTTCGCCTCTGACACTGGTAGTGAAGCACTAAAATCAGCATCAACCTGAGTGTTTTATTTGCTCTGTTTCTTGAAACCTTTGCTTCTAATTTGCAGCTGGGGTTCCTTGCTGAAAATACTCTGGCAAAGGCCGTACCACTCTAACAGGTGCTGACACCCCTCATAGAATTCCGCTGAACAAAAAGCAACTGGAAAGGTTCCCTTCTTCCTAGTTTTGTAGTGACAGATACTGGATTTCTCAATCAGATATCATTATTTGTGCTTTCACGAGTGGATGAAGCAAAAATTTGATTTAGTAAGGAAAGGAGGAATAGGTAAGAAAGGGAAATGTACATTTTATCAGCATATTGTTCTCCATGAAAGCCATCCGAGTGGGAAACGGGTTTGCTGGATGGTTTGCATTAACTGAGTTAATGTTATTGAACCCTGTGGATTGTCTCCACTGTGGGTGAAAATGCGTCTCAAAGACACTGTGGGAGTAAATGGTAGAGAATGTCAAATCCAAACATCTTATCAAACACCTGGATATGGGATGGGCAGTGTAGGCTTCTGGGAGCTACAGGACTTCTCCACTTGTTTGTGCTCATGGCAGATGTGCATGCAGATCAGAAACAGTCACCAAACCTTCCCAGAAAGTGAAAAAACCACCTGCAAGTCTCTTCTATCAAAAAGAGGATATATATATAGATTATTAAACAGATATATTATAACAAATATTTATAAGTACACATACATGATATATAAATCTTGTTTATGTGTAACAAACATTTAGAAGTGCACATAGATGATATTTAAACATTATTTTTATATATATACACTTCTTTACTAAAATGTGCATTTCATAAATTTAGACATTGAACTGTATGTGTTAAAGCAAAACATGGCTCAGGGTGTCACTTAAGTCACCTTATGAAAACGTAATATTTAAAGAGAAAAAGATATGATTTCATTGTGAATTCTGTTGGTTCATCATGTTGGGCAGAAGCTGTGGTATGTTTTTCCCATGGTGTTGTGTCATTGCTTTCATTTTTCCTGTAGGATGAGCCCAGCTCTGGAATGGATCCCTGCTCTAAACGCTACCTTTGGAAAACCATCCTGAAGGAAGTTCAGGATGGCTGTGCAGCTGTGCTGACATCCCACAGGTAAGACCCTTATGCAGCCAGCATATTTCTGTGCTGCAAAATATATTCTGAAGACACGCTCACTCTGATGTGAAACACAGAAGAAATCTTGAAGTTTTTTGGCAAATCCTTCCTATCCACGAAAAAGGAACCTGTTTAAATCCCAAATATTTTTCATATTTAATTTTTAAAGAATAGAATGTTGTTCAAGGGGCTGCAGACACAGAAAAGGTGATGTAATTGATTCTTCTTTTTCTGTGCTCTTTTTGTTCAGTGTTGTAGTGTCTCTTCTTGGAACATTAGGTTGCCTTTTTGCAGCTGCCTACCTTTAAAATCCTTACAATGGGAGGTGTGAGTGAAAAACCTGATTTTATTAAGTTTCCTCTTTGTATCAGTGCATGAAAAGTGTAAGCCATGGCATCCTGAAGATGGATGCATCAGCTGTCCTCTTATGCTCTTCTGGAAATGATAGGAGTGATCCCATCCTCTTAGAAGAGTCAATTTACATCAAATATCTTGTCAGTTCTCTGATATGGTCACTGGTGTATTGGTTTAATGGAAGAAACATCAATACTGTTTTGTAACATCTATAGTGAAATGGAATAAATTAAATGTTCCCTCAGGTAATGTATATATATAGATATAGTATATATAAGTGTATATAAAATGCCTTTAAATGAGGGAGAGGTAGTGAAAACATGTCCAGAGAGGACAAAACTCAAAAATCAAAACAGCAATGGAACATTTGGCCAAATGAGATTTGAAGCATAGATGAAGTAATAAAGGAATGTGACAAACTTCCCTCAAAGTTTTCTATTTTCAACTTTTTTTTTTTATATTCTTAAAATGTATTTGCTAGCCCAGTACATTATTGATGGGAAAATGCTCCAAAACCTTCTAGTGTTTTGTTTATGGAAGCTGAATTTTGAAAATCATGTACCTGTGTTTGGTGGCCAAGTGCTTACCAGCACACTCATTTAGGGAACGTGGGTTATGCATTGTGAATTCAGCTCAGTGATTTTCAGGAAACAATGTGCTTTGACTTTGCAGTCCAGATTAAGAACCCTTAGTGGTCAAACACCAGCTAAACAGAAGAGACCTGTGGTCTCATTACTAATATGCTGTAAACAAACAAACAATCAAAATCCATCGAATTTTACTAACTACATATTTAGCTCTGCAAATTAAGCAGATATAAGTACAGTGATAGAGTTCACATTGTTGTGCCAGGATGAAGGAAGGAGTAATTATTTTATACTATTTATACTATTTTTAAAGGCCATTTGGGCTTTATGTGAGATTATTTACTTGTGTAAATACAGGAATTTTACCTATGAACATTTATACATGTCAACAAATACAAGTGTAAGGTATAGAGATGATTTGCTGTGTAAGAATCAGGTTTTGAGGACTATTTACTTACTTTACAGAGACAATTTTTTACTTATGTTTCAGAGACAAAACTTCTGTTTTAATGGGGTAGGAGTGAAGCTTTCTCAACTGTCCCTACAGCCCTAAATTTGTGTAATTTTGCCACAGCTGGGGAGTGTTATGCCAAGAGGAGTATGAGGAGTTACTCTGTGAATTTCTTGATTTGTGGGAAGATGTGTTAGCCCTCTCCCTGTCACTCTCAGACATAGCAGTTTGGCAGTTCTCACCACAGCCCTGTCATAATTTAAGGAAATTGCTCCTGTGGGGGGTACTTATTTGGCAATGCTTGTTCAGTCAAGGCACTATGATTTGGACGGGCCCATGTCTGAGGCACACAAGACATCTCTTGTTTAGCTGTCTCAGAAGGGCTGGGGATGGCACACAGTGAATTGTAGGAACATCAAACATCTTTGACTCCCCTTTTAGATGGTGTGTACGACCTGGCTGATTCTGTCGCTATGTCTAAAGTGCTTCTTTGGAAGAGCTGCTCATATAATTCTGTATAATATGAAGGGTAGCAGCCCATCTGCCATAAGCTTTACAAGTCAATGTTATTATTTATCATTTGAAGCAGCCACATCTAGGAGAACCCTGTTTTTCTATTCAGCTGCATTTTCATGTCCTAAATTCTGTTTGGATTGTAGTATTTTGGATCATCTTCTACCCTGCAATCAGGCTGAGGGTAACTCTTTTTCAAGGGTATGTACTATGCAAAAGGCAAGCTGAGCAAGCTTACTTCATTGTTCTCACTTTATCCTTTAGCTCAGAATAACGATAAACAGGTGTTAAAGGGAATAACAGAGTCCCTGGCTCTTGCACTCAGTATCATTTCTGAGACTGCTTATGAGGCATTTGCCTGAGGCAATGAGACCTTTATATTCTGACTAGAATTATCCAATTAACTATGGACGAAAAATATAAATAATGGTTTAAGGCTCTCTTCTATCTGTTGTATGGTAATAACTTCTGGTATATACTGACTAGGATTACAACTTTGACTGTTACCCTTTAAAGTCAGAGGTTTTTTTGTACATATTTTGCAGCTGTTCAGATTCCTTCCACTGTAACTAAACTTAGGTATAAACAATGTTCTCGGTTTTCACTATTATTTATTTATTTATTTATTTATTTATTTTCCTCTGGTTTATTTTGTAGCATGGAAGAATGTGAAGCTCTCTGCACCCGGCTCGCTATTATGGTCAATGGAGCTTTCAAGTGTCTTGGTTCTCCTCAGCACATTAAGAACAGGTATTGTACAACAACATCAAATCTTCTGCATCTGTATTCAATCTAAGGGCTGGCTAGATGCTTTAGCAGTGCTAAGGCATAAGCACTTATGACTGCTAAGAACATCTTTTTCCTGTCATCACTGAAGTTAAAAAAAGAGCCAATTAGGATAACTCAGCAAGCTAAATTGACATGTGACATTGCTAAAATGCTTTGTAGTCTGCATTGGTAATTGAAAGAGACAGATCTATATCTAAAATGTAGCACTTCTGCACTCAGCCTGAAGAATATGTTATGAGAATTCAACATGGTGATGAAATATAATTTGGTTCCTTCTGAGGATTTCTGGTAAGAAGACAAAGCTTTTTCAATGTCAGCAGCCAGTAAGAACACCTATTTTGAACCCACTCTGCTTCCCATCAAATTCACTGACAATTGCAGATATTTATGCTGTTTTCTGCATCCTTTTCCTGGTGTGCATAAGCCTCTTTTCTGTTTGAACTCTGCTCATGAGTTAATTTAATACCTATTAATGAGGATGTTTAATTTAGAGGATGGGCTCAAACGACCATAAAAGAAAAGAGGATCAGAAGCTGAGGAGAAAGTTGCTGCAACTTATGGCTAGAACATTTACATTCAGTTGTAAATATAATTGTCAGGACATGCAAGACAGTCAGCTGTGCAGGATGATACAGCTCATTTACAAGCAGCAAAGCTACACCACTTTGTACTAGCTAAGCACTTAGCTCTCTTAAGTGCAGATACACTTGACATTGAGAATAAGCTCTACTGAAATGCTTTGGAATTGCTGTCTGCCATGTATATGAGGCAGAAATTATGTGTCTTGGATAACTTCTTGTCCCTTGACAACTCTTTTGTCTTTCTGCCCTTCCCTTTGGGTAGAACAATAGGCCCTTGTTTCACAGCTACATCAGCAAGATGGGCTTGCCCACATTAGCTCTCTGCTTTCAAGTTTTTTCATGAAGACCAGCATTAAGCTACAGACATTAAAAACTGGATGGTGAAAAAACATTGACATCTGCTTCTCTATTTCTGACAGTTCTGTGTGACTGAAGCCTTCTTTTCATATTTGCACATACTTCAGGGTATATTTGCTTAAATTTCTGGAGACATGAAAAGTCAATTGGTCTTCAGCGGTTTCTGCTTCTTTCGTATCTAGGTCTTTGCCTTATCTGTATCATGTCTCTTACCAAATTTCATAGCATAGAATGGCCTGTTGTCTCACTAGCTGGAGTAGATTAGTGAGTGTGAGATTAGTGAGTGGTGTAGATTAATGAGTCCTTTATTTCTTTTGATGAGAAACAGCTGTATGTAGAGATCTGTGCAGATCTTGGACAGGCGAGACTGCCTTTTGAAGATGTGTATCCCCTATAATAAGAAAAGAATAGTATTACTCAGGCACTTCAGTTGACTGTATAAAGTTAATTGGCGTAAATGTGAGTCTTCCCTTTTTATGTTTCAGATCCTCTGGAGTGAGTATATGTCTCTGTCTTCTCAGATTGACCTTGAGAGGGCAAAATCAGACAGTCCACAAAGCCTACCTTCCTCTTTATCTTCTCAGTGGCTTTGTCGTTGTTTTGCCACTTCTGATGCTTCCTTTAGCAGCACCTTTTCATCTTCCGTCTTACAGAAACAAGACATCAAAAGCATACTCATAAGTGTGCACCGTATTCGTGTAAATAAGGCAGTTATTTCTCAATTTGCTGCACTGCCTCTGTAGATAAACATCTTTCAGATCACAGTTAGCAAATCAATGCAGAAGTATCATGCTGGAAGTGTCTTCATTACTCCTTCTTGAGATACGACTAGTAGTACTATTACTATTTATTGGGATAGTCTCAGATCAGCCATTCTAGAATCAAGGCTGTGTGAGTGCTTCTTTTAAATTCTCTAAAGCAAGGTCATAATAAGAATATTTGGCAGTCATATTCAAAGCAATTATTTGTTTAAAATCATTGCAACTTTGTAAAAAGCACACCTTCTCTATGTTAAGGATGTTTCATACTATCAGCAGGTTTGTGTTCCATGGCAGTTCTTTACTGTATGTCAGAGACATTCACGTGGGATAAGATGTGCACTGGAGACCAGTGTTGCTGAGACTTTCTATACAAACTGTGTAGCTCAAGCTGCACTAAGATTTTTCATTTAAGGCAGGACTAAAATCCCTTTAACTCCTAGCTTATTGATTGATTTGACATCCAAAGTTTCCACACTAACTGTTCAGGAACCTATTGAATTTTTTTAAAAACTTTAGAACACTTTATTAAGAAAAATAGCTGCTAGCTTTATCAAAGGATTTAAATAAAATCATGAAGTTGTCTGAATTTTGTCTGACTGCCTGATACATTTTCTTGGCTGGCAAGAACAAAACCACTGTAGAGAGCACAGTCTTAAAATGTCATATACACACAGCTGTTAAAGTTTGCAGAAAAGACATTCCTATGTTTTCTTTGGAAATCTCTTGACAAGCGCTGGGGAGAAGTCAAAGACTGTTCCTGTACTCCTGTAATTTTGTTTCTTAGTCTAGCTTCCCAACTTCCCTCCAACACATGCCAATATAATTCTTTATGATAAACTTCAGGCTATCACACACCTAACATAAAAATTAATTGTCAGGAGATTAAAAAACACTGTACCTTCTGTTTAATTCCTGTTCCAAATTTATTTGAAGACAATTTCCTGGTATGCTACCGTGTACCATATGGAGGATTCTTGTATCTACATGAGAGAGGGAAGGGGTAGAGAAGCAAAATTCCAAAGAAATCCATTGAAATAATTAAACTTTACATTATTTTTAAATTTTCATTTTCTCATTTTCTGCTTTACCTGTGAAAATCCTGAAAAACTTCCAGGACTTGGAAGAGTATTCAGTGATTCCTTCCTTTCTGTTTTCCTTCCCTCCCTATGATTTAATAGCCCTATCATTCTCATTGCCAGAGGAAAACACTAGTTCCTCTAAAGTGGTAGACCACAAGGATTAGTAAATATAGGCTGCTATTAGGAAACATCTACCTGCAGAAGAATGTTTTTATTATCAGCCACATCCACTGATATAGGCACCAGTCTTTTCCTCATGTTTCAGTGTTTTCCTGCAATTAGCACTGTCAAACATATTTGTCCCATGCACCATCTCACAATAAAAACCCATCACCTCTCACATTTTGTTAAAAAAAAGTTCCATGATGAAATATAAGTGAAGGGAAACATGAAAAAAATCTGATTTTGTGGCATCTGATTTAGTTACTGATACCTTAAAAATTGTATTTTTGAATGGTGTTTCCTCATGCTATGTGTGTGGATGAGTTAGGCTAGTAATATACACATTTATATTAACAGGGAAGAATGGTACTAAAATAAATTAATGGGGTGATAGTGTAGATTATTGTGCTTTCTTAGATTTTACAACTTGTTTTTAAAAATGGTTCTTATATAGGCAGCTCTTGATATCCTTTAGTCTGCTTTCAATTTGTTTCTACAAATCAAATTGAAGAAATATTTTAAAATCATCAACAAGTGTCTTGATCTGGCTTTGAAGATTGTAAGGAGAGAAATGTAACCACTATATGAACAGATAAACTGAAGAAAACTTTCATACAGCTTTTTAGAATGAAGCCAGAATTGTATGAAATAATAATAGAAGCATATCTTGATATTACATGTGATTCTATTAGTATGTCTCAAGAATTCTTTTCCTCTTCTAAATGTAGGCACATCTAAAATTACATTCTTTCTTCCCTACTTATTGAATTCAGTCTGTCTTGATGTAAGTTCTCAAAATTTTTTAATCTATTTATTCTTTAGTACCATTCCAGCCTATAAAGTTCAAATTATGATTACCTTTTTGATGGATATGTGATGAAGATTTAATGGGTCTTCTTTGGGGCCCTGTTAAATTTGCTTCTTTGCTGTGGTGGGAACTTCAAGGATTCAGGTCTTTCTCTCTGGCTACACTTTCAGCCCTTGGCAGATGTGAAAGATCATAATCTTGGACTGAGTACAGCTTTGTCAGATGGCAGGACAAAATTCTGCTATGAAGGGTATGGGTGAACTCCAGGAAGATGCTAATGTGAAACATAAAAGCTTCACAGAGATATAAAAAGTGATGCTGCTTCTAATGTATGAGACTTGTTCCATTTTTCCAGCCCTGCTGAAAGCCTGTTACAAAAGGCTCATCCAAAAATGTCTTCTTGCTACAAATGTCGGGGTTTGGGTTTCTGCTCCCAGCTTCTCAGCCTTGACTGTATTTATATATGTTTAAACAGATTTAAAATACCTGCAGATATGTATCAGCAGAATAATAAGGGTAGGACTTCTTTAGAAAGGCCTTTTGGTGTAGGTGGCAAATTTCTATATAATATCAAGAAATGTATTAGGAAGAACAAACTGAAGGGCAATATGCAAAAAGTTAGCATCTTAGTTCTAGATGTAGTTTGTCTGAGATTGATGTGTTAACAGTTGTGCCCGTTAAAGCCTAATTTCAGACAACTCCTGCCAAAAGAGTCAATTACTCTAAATTGTGAATGGATTACATTTAAATGCTCTCTTCAGTATTCTCCATTATACTTAATGCTTTTTTAAAAAATTCACAGAAGCATTTTCATGTTAGATACAGCTGGCCAATTCTCTGGGAACAACATTTTGAATATTATCCTTCATTCTAGGGCCATCTGGACAGACTTCTCATATCAGAAAAACCCATACCAATTTGTCAGGTGCTGGACATCAAGTCTTTGCTCAAATTTTATCAGCAATCCATCTGATTAAATTACCCAACAATTAATTCATTTGCTCTAGCTGGGTTGGAATGGAAAATATGTTGGCAGGCTTTTTATCCTTTACCTTTTTTTTTAAAGGTTGATTGAGAACATTTTCTTGCGTTCCTCAAACTCACACATGGAGATTTCTTAAATGGAAAAGAGAAGATTAAAATTAAAGATCTCATCAATATTTCAAACTTTGGTGGACACAGTGTTATCATTTTAATTGATATGCTAGCAATAAGTTTCTTACATGCTGTAAAATATAGAAATTAATATAATTTTCATTCTTGACTAGAAAACATCTTTCACTTGTACATGAAATGTATATTAAGGCAGTGGATATGTAATCATGTAATACAGCTATTAGTTTGTCTTCCCAGAGGAAAGTTTGAAGAAAAGAGTTTTTGAAACTTAAAAAAACCACAGATTGAGAGTTCAGCAATATCTTTTGACTCTCATAAAACTTTTTGCAACATTAATTCAGCCCTTCTGCATGTGTGTATTAGAATGCTTTTCTTGGTCATTTTTTACTGTTTTCCACAGGATGTTGCATTGTATCTCTGTTCATTAAATAATTTGTTCATTGAAAAAGCAGCAGCTAACTAAGATTTCATACTCTCCTCTTTCTCTAGTACATAATTTACTGAAAATTTTTAAAATCTGTCTTTAAATACAGTATCATCAGCATTTTTTGGAGCAGGGCTTCATAAACATCAACATCTTTGTTTTCCACGACACTTCTGGGAAACTTGGTTTGAAATTTTTGTTTCCGTTTTATAGAGGAGTAACCAAAGATTGGCGCTAAAGATAAAAGGGCTTGGGTAGTCCTTCTGAGCAGTTTATGACTAAATATTTTCCATTTGTTCAACATTGCATTCAAAGTAAAAGCCCTGTTAACTTCAGCTGTAGCTGTGGGTGTTCCAGAAGGCGTTATGAATTCCTCCTGCCACCTGGAGCCCTTCATCCCAAGGTGGGCCCTGAACCAGACAGGAATGCAGTAAAGAAAGGTGTGGTCTAAGTGAGTTACCACAGACCATATGGGTGTATGAGGATGAAAGGGTAAGATTTGGGTCCCCAGGGTGTTCCAGAACCATGAAGCACTTTCTTCTCTTTTTCTTTCCTTTTCTTATCAATCTGCTGTCTTATTTGCAACACTTTCTAGGCATTGCGGTAAATAAAGCCACTTGCCTGAGCAGGTTACATCCAGGGTATCTTTTAAGGCATTTGCGACAGAGATTTCATGACAAGGTGTTATGTAATGATGCAATTAAAATTTATTACATAATGCAAATATAACCGTGGTTTAAATTTTAATTTTACATCTTGTTTCCATTAAACACTTTTTAGCTTGAGATTTGACCTTGAGGTGTTGATAAGGTCTTTTTAATAGATATTTTAGTGTGTAATACCATGATTTATGTTATTAAAAAGAAGTACGCCCAAACCTAGCCATAGCAACACAATGGTAATGTTATTTACTACTGCCTTTTTCACTGTTAAGCCCCAGAAGGTGCTTTGAGAAAACAGTTTTTTGGTTTTATAGGTTGTACTATCAGCTTTGCACAGGGTTACAGCACTGCTGCTCTTGTTTCTCTGGGACTAAAATATATAAATAATGCAAGAATAAAGAAATCCCTGATACTTGCCAGTATGTGCAGATAAACAAGCTCAAGTACAGAGAGATTTTGTGTGTGCACATGTATAAACAATTAACAAGATTTTTTGAGGGTTTCACCACATATTTGGAAATCACAGCTGAGAATTTACAAGTGCTCAGAGAGCAAGGCAAAGTTATACCCTGCTCTGCTCATAATGTGGGGCTGTCACTGTTATAGCAATTATATTATTGACCACAGAAATTAACTTCAGATGGTTTGATACTAAAGCCTGGAGTGTGTGTGACCAAATAGTGCATGTACAATATACCTGAACAAGTGTTAGTCATCATTTTAATAACTGTTTTCATGTTTCTATTGTTACCCTGGAAAAATCATGATCACTTAAAAAAATGATGAAACAAAATCTATGAATAGTACATGGAAGAGAGATTTTATGATTTATTTATGTCTATTTGTTTACATCTAATCAAGTTTATCTGTTCAGCAATATTAAGGTTCTGAATAAATGCAGAAGGAAATCACCTTTTACAAGTGGTAGGGTATTTGCATTTGATTTTAGCTTATTATTTAAAAATCCAAGTATTTAAACATTAATAACTTCTTCCCTTCCTTGTTATTGTCTTTGCTTGTATCTTAATAGACGAAATAATTAAATACGTTGATTTAAAATTATCTTAGGCTGTGATGTCTTTGTTTTAATTATTTTATTTCAATTTCATTTTCTTTTTTTCAATGTTTTTCAAAGTGTTTTGTTTTTAATGTTGTTCAAGATTTGTTCTGTTTGTAAATTGTACTTGTGTCTAAGACCTGGATGTGCATCCTGTGCTTCAGCAATTATACTGGTGTAACTAAGTTATCTTGACTAGATGAAGCCTATTTCAACTTAAACGATTTCATGATTCTATTCACTTAGGGAAAGTAGAATCATATGTGCCTGCAAATGAATGCAAACCAAAGCAGAGACATAAACAGCACAGTAGCAAATTATTCCCTCTCTTTTATTTATGGCATATATTCTAAAAGATGCAGTTCCTTGCAGACATTAAGTGCCAATGTTCTCTTTACTATTTTTATTTTGTTATCCAATAATGTCATTTTGAAGCAATCTTTTGATCAAAGTAGCACATACACAAAGTATGCACATTATATTTCCATCAGTAAACTTTCTGGGAGCTGTAATTTTTTGATGTATGTATATATAGCACAACATTCTCCAGGAAATGTACTCTTTGATTAGTGGGAGAAAAAGCATATGAGTGATTAGATGCTTTTCTTATACCTCAAAGTTTAGGAAATGGGGCCATGTTTTTCATTTCCTGAGGTTACATTCAGCAAATTTTACTGGGGAAAAGTTGGTAAACAGGCTTTGGGAAGAGTGTGATTTGATGAGCTGTTTATTCTGGACCTGCCATAACTTTAAACAGTGGTTTCAAGGTTTGGTTTCCTTCGTTTGTAGACAAGCAAACTCCTAAGGCTTTTAAATGAAAACAGATTTTTTTTTTTTTTTACTTATTTATTTAAAGCAAATAAAAGTCTGCTGATAGTGTGCTTTCTTTTTCACCCTTCACATAAAACAGGTTTTCATGGGTCAAGCTTAAAAAACCCCATTGGGTTAATTCCTCTAGAGACTCCTTGTGACCAAGTGCAGGCTCAGCTGTGTTTCACAAGGTGCTGTGTTTCAACAAGGACTCTTGTCCACACTCAAACCTATGAACCAGGACGTCCAATGGATGGGTAGAAGGGAACTTTGAGAAGCTTCTCTGCCCCAAGTGGCAACTCCTCTCCTTGATATTCATGAGAATTTTCAGCCTTTGGGCCACTAAACCCACTTCCATTACCACGGCAAGGTTAAAAGAGCACCAGAAAGCATCCCAGGGACTTCCTCATCAGTATGGATTTGGTTACACTTTCTTCCAGTGTGTTCTGGAGCTTGTGTAGACACATGTCTGAAACAGTTTTACATAATCTATTTTTGTACTGCTGACAGTGTGGCTGTGGGGCTGCAAAACCCTTCTGGGAATTGAGGAGCCATTTGGGTGATTCACCCAGGCTGGCCTCCTCTTTGTGATATTTATACCAAAAGATAGGTCAGATTAAACATCTGTTAGCACAGTAGTCTCTCTCTGGAAGTGGTCAAGAGGGAAAAGCACAGGAATAAGATAAGCACATGAAGTTACTTTACCACATTTTTCAACCACCTTCAGCAGTTTCTTTTTTAGAAGCTTCCCAAATCAGAGGTGGCTTTAATGGATCCGCACCATGAATTTTTTTGGTCTCTTATTCAACTCATGTCAAGTTGTGACATCTAGCACATCCTGTGTCAAGGAGTTGTACAGTTTCCCTATGTTCTGTAAGGATTACTTCATCTTAGTGACTTGGCATTTCTTTCCCTAAAATTTAACTCCATGTGCCCTGCTCTTTCATGAGAAATATATGAGTGAAGAATTATTTCTTACTTTCATTGCTTAGTCACAATTCTGGTCTCCCTAAAAACACTTTTCTACCGCCTCATCATCTTTCTTTTATGATGAAAAGTTTTACCCTGTTTAGTAATTCCTGGTATGGAAATAGTTCCATTCCTTGCTACCATTTTATGTTCCTTTTGCTTCCTTGTTATCTGAGCTGCTCAGATACCTTGAGGACCTATGTAAATTATAAGTGTGGAGTTCTTGTAGTTCTTGCTAAGCTCCTGCTTCTGCAGCTGATGCTGTTGTTAGATACTCAAGTTAATTAGTTTACAGTCAATTTGGGAATTTATATTTTAGTTTCAGTCTCATGTTGGCATTTTAACAGAAAAAACACTCAATAAGTTATACTCCCAGAAACACTAATGAGGTGAAAGTCAAGCATGAACTACTAGTTTGACTGAGGAAGAAGAGGAAGAATAGAGAGAAGAAAAATATTTTATTTTCTCAGAATAAGTATTTTTGTGTGTTTATTTATACATAAATAGAAATGCAGGTTGTTAAAGTAATATGGCAGTGGAAAATATGCTCTGTGTTGAATAGCTTTGAAGAGATGGTGATTCTTTTGAAGCAGATGGCTGCTGAACAAGTGTGCTGGCTCAACTTAGGACATTTTAATGATAATGTCTTCCTCTTTAGGTCTTGAAATATCAGGTGCTAAAGGTTTGATCCTAACAGTGCTAATCAAACCAGATTGTGCTATTTTCTGTAATTCCACTTTGGGTTTCTGAATTAATTATATTGTCTGAACCAGAGAGGAAAACAGAATGAAGAAATGGTCAACTCAATTTCCATTGCCTCAGTGCACGGCTGAAAGCAGCTTGCTGATTATAGCAGGGGGAACTGTTTATTGCTGATCAGCTCACTCTATATGGGGCGCTCTTGTACTAAAATTAAGTATAAAATCAAGGTATAGGAGCATCATAATTTGACTAGCCAAAAGAAGAAAATCTTTTAAAGCTTTTTATTGGTGCCATGCTGGCATTTATGCCATTCACAATTTAGAACTAAACCAAAGTTGCAGAGACTCCTCTGTCTTTGCTAATCAGAATTTTGATTTATTTTCTTTGGAAACTTCATTGCATACAGCAATTTCATTTTATGAGACTGTTGAATGTCTCCATAAGCCAGCATTTTTCAAACTGTAATTCAATGGTGGTAGTATAGAAATGTCAGAAAACTGATCAGAATCAATGATCTCTTGTAAAATGTTGCCTCGGGTTAGCTGTCAACTAAATTGAATACCCTTGTTAACTATATCCATCTTTGTAACAACTTTTTTTATTGTCACATGTATTTTTTTCAGGCATGATGCTATGCATTTAAAACATTTAATTAGAGATCTATTTATGTCTTAGTAAATCATTGCAAAGCAAATCTGCCAGGCACTGCTTTGGATTCCACCTAATTCTGGATCGCTTTGATGTATCACCACTGTTCATCTGTCAGGCTACACTGTCCAGCAAATATTTAGTATCCTGCAGTTTGGACTCAATACAGTTTAGTTCGTGAAACATCCTTCAGGAACCAACAGACAGGACATTGCATCAGGATGTTTCTTACTCCATTTCAAGCAGTTCAGTGGTTGTATTTGACTACAATAAAAAATAAACAAAACAAAACCCAATCAAAGATAAAATCTCAACAACAAAAAATCAACCCACAAAAGACCCTACGAACCAACCAAAGACTAAGAACCCTATGCTCATTTATCTGTAATGGGGCTTTTCATTTTTATGCAGAAGTTACCACTGTTCTATGCCACACAAAAGTTAGGATTTTTGTTTGAGATTCTTGGAAATAATATTTTGAATTCATGTGAAATTCTTAATACAGTAAAACCTGCAGTCTAGTTTTTTTCATTGTGGAAACTTGCAGTGCTCTGAAATCAATGCAGACTATTCTTCTATAACAGAAGTTCTGATCCAATGCAAGATAAAAGTTAAAGCCCTTACAGTGCTATATACTTATTAGAGGTGAGGAACATGTGGTGTTTCATGTGGAGTGTTTGGCTGGGAGTCACTCATGAACTGGTTAAACTGGACATGTATCTCAAAATAGTTCTTTCTGTCTTTTATGACCTTTTGATTGATACTCCGTAGACATTTTTATATATATTGGAATAGGGCAACATTGTAGAGTGTGCTGTGATATATCCTTTGCTTTGATGACATGAAAATGTGCCTCTCACCAGTCAGACCCAATTAACCCAGCTGCTGCCCTAAATCATGAGTTGTACACAGGAAAGACATGAGAGAGGAGGGTTTTGGCACAAGGGCCTACTACGGAGGGAATCACCAGGAACCAAAGCACTGGAATAAAGGATTTGGCAATGAGCAATTGCGACACTGAATGAAGAATGAAGAAAAGGGAGTCATGCTGGAATGAAGGATGCAGGAGTGTGGTCAGTGGGATGCCAGAGGAAGTGACAGGTTTCTGGGGAGACATGGACAATGCTGTCCAAGCTCCCCATCTCCCTTTCGCCTCTGCCTTTCCATGGCTCACTGCCAACAGGGAACAGCAGTGGCAGTCGGAAGCTCTGCTGATGTGGCTCCTGCTGGTGTTTGTCTCTAGCTATTAACCAAGAAGGAGAACCCAAAGGAAGGAGGACATGTGGCTGCAGAGGAGGGAAGGGGCACAGCACTGTCCCTTTTTGCCCCACGTCTCTACTGAGCTCTGCCCTTGCACCCCAGTCTGGGGACTGGTGCAGCACAACTTCCATTGCTTAAGAAATGTGCATAAGAACATGGTTGTCATTTCAGTGTTCATTGGTTTATTGCAACTTTCCCAAATAACTATCAGCAGTGGGTAAAACTAATAAAAAATATAGTGTTGTTTAGATTGCCTGTACTTAACTTTTATCACATTTGTATTGAGAAAGAGAAGTTCATTTCCTAAATTATACTGAGAGACGTTGCATGGTCATAGAGCCAAAGAAAATTTGTTAACTTTGCCATCTCCCTAAATATCCCTACATATGCCTTTGTGTATCTGTAAAATACCATTGTACTCACACTGCTGAAATCTGCTTTTGAAGGTGCAGCTTTGCTAACAGATTTGAAAAATAGTGCTACATGCCTATTTTTCTCATTAGAAAAGTTAAAGGATTTTTTTTTTTATTTTTCTGTATATGTGATTAGTAGTCTTCAAAGCTTTGTACTGACCACTCAAAGCAATATAGCAATTAAAGCACAGTTTACTTAACATAAGTTCAGGTATATTGGATAGTGAAACACCCTGTAGTAACTAAAATTAGGCATAACGTTTTTTGTCTCTGTTATCATTAATTGAACAACTTTCTCATTGAAATTCTGTTGTTCAATAATATAATAGTAAAATCACAGTGATAATGCAGTAGGCATACATGATATTTGATACAGGAAAATCAATGAACCAAATGTTCTTCTTGTCTTCATGCTGTCTTCGTGGACTTATGTTTCTGTGTCTCATTCTCAGGTTTGGAGGTGGTTATTCTGTTAAGGTTTGGCTTAGCAAAGAATTAAGTTATCAAACAATGATTTTGGACTGTCTACAACTGCACTTTCCTGGAACACAGTTTAAGGTATGGCTAAAACTCCTTGTTGTAGTACATGGCAGGATTAGTTTGGGGCTGGTAAGAACAGTATGTACCTTTTCAGATATTTACATGTTTGGATATATTGATTTTTTTAAAAAAATACATATGAATATCCCTTTTCTTTTTTCTATTAAACATTTCACAAAAATTGGACTTGTGATGTTGGTTAAATGAACTCCAAACAGGCATTTAGGCAATGTAAATAAAAAGGCCTTTTCTCTGAGTGAAAATTTCCTTTTACTTTTATTATTGGTGAAGTTGCACTCAGATTTCCGTTCACCTGAAGTATGACTATAGTGTGGTCACTGAGACTGTTTTCTTTGCTCGGTTTCTGATAAGGTCCAGAGTTAATTCTCAGCCTTTACTGAGGTTCTTTGATTTAATACAAAGCCTTACAAAAGATTTATAGCAATTACATTTCCATAAAAACTCTCAAAGACTTTTGTTTTAACTGTGTTTAGGAAAAGAATCATGGAAAGGAATATCTGTCTTATATATATTAACCTCTTTGTGCATATGTTTACAAGTCTGTACTGAGCTCAGACGGCCGTGGGTCTGTATATGCTCAGCCTTTTCCCAGACTGCATTGTAGGAGCACTAGTCTGTTGGCTTAAAATTATCCTAAATTTTTATAACTTTTATGTGATTAATAAATTGTCTCCTCAGAACACACACAAAATCTGTGCTCGGAGTATGAACTGTTCTTTGTGCTATGAACGTAGACAAAACGTTCTTTTTTAAAAGCTCAAATTTTCCATGATAATCTGCAATAAGAGCCTATTGAATTTAGAATTATCATAAGCAAGTGTAGCTTCATCACAATGTACATTCACTTTTGTCTGTTTTTATAATTTTTGCTTGTTTTCAGGGACAACATCTTAACCTGCTCGAGTACCATGTACCACGAAGTCAGGGATGCTTAGCAGAGCTCTTCAAAGTCCTAGAGAATCACAAAGCTTTTCTTCAAATCAAACACTACTCCATTAGCCAAACCACATTGGAGCAGGTATTTTATTATTCTTTTTCTTTTCTTCCCAGCCCCCACACTTTTTTTTTTTTTTTTTTTTTTTTTTTTTTTTCCCCCCCCCCCCCTTTTTTTTTTTTTTTTTTTTTTTTTTTTTTTTTTTTTTTTTTTGTCTAAATGTGCTGTTTATTGTAGTTATCAATGTAGTAGAAAATGCTGTCATTTGCTGGGTTACCCAAATATTTGCAATACTCTAGAAGTTCCAGGCCATCTCAGGTCACACAGTAATTCCATGACCTACACTGCTCTTACACTGGAAGTGAGCATAGTAAAAGCATAACAGCAAGTCACACACTTGTGGTGTGCACAAGCATAATCTGTGTTTAGATGCATCTGGAGCTGTGTGGGATGACAAAGTGGGACTGATGAACCGCCACCTCACAATCCAGAACATTTTCCTTTGAGAATTTTAAGTGCACAAGCAGACAGAAGAGATCTGACTGCTAAAGGCTCTGAAATCCTATTGTGAGAATAGGAAAAACATGCTGATGGCAAGCATGGGATTTCTGGGTGATTGTGATATGTTACAGCATCTTCATAGGCAGCTGCTTGTTATTCATTCTACAAACTGAGAGTCCCATCTAGTCAAAATATTAATTTTTTATGACTGATGATGTGCACTTGTTCCTTTTTCCCATGTGCAAATCATTATTGAAGTGTTCTGCTCTGTACTGGTCTACTAACTCCTTGTAAACGATCTGTTCACTGAAGGGCTGCATATAAGATAATTTCAGCCTGTTTCTTTGGGCATCGTTCACTCAGGTTTATTCCTTTCAATAGTTCATGGTGATGCACCACCATGATCACCTACCACTGCTTTCTCTCCTTGACTGACTGTCAGTTTTAAACAGGAAAATAATTGTCTGCAGTAACAAACATACTTATAATGCACCCTAAGTTCGTTTGCATATGAAGAGGATAATTTGGATAAAGAATAGCCAGTTTTACCCTCTACATTCCTTGAAATAGTTGTGTAATTAAAAATGAAACAAGCCTTTCTGTAATAAGATCTGTTTTTAAAAACAACCAAAACAAATCAAGGAGGCACATTAATTGTTGAATCAGAAATATGCTTTTACCTTGAAATATTTGGATCCTCATCTGTAATACTTACTGGCAGAAACAACTGACTCAGATTATTTAGATGTGTCATTCAAAGACAATTAAAACCATTTTTCCCTATTAACTTGTGCAGCAATAAAATGAAATTTTCCTATCTCAGTAGCTCATTTTACCGTAATTTTTATCATTTATCAACACCTGTTTTAGCTGGAGAGGAAAAGAGGGATTATGTCTAGAGTTTGTCAAACATTTTTAGAGTGATTCCCTCAACATAAGTTAGGAGAGCAGCTAAAAATATCATCACCTATATGCCCAAAGCCTGAATTCAAGTACTGTTATTTTGAAAATCCTATTTTTTATCATATCTTACAGGTATTCATTAATTTTGCTACACAGCAACAAGGAGTCTCCCATTCCTCACAAGGATCTCCTGTTGTTCATCACAATCGTCTCCCAGTCTAGGCTCAGAACGGGTTACAACTTCCACATAACCTATGTGTATGTGTGTTTGCATATAGATACACGCAAGTTACATGCAATAACTTTTCAGCTGTGAACAATTTGTGTATGAGAAACAAATAGTAGAAGTAGAGGTGAGTTTTCATGTGTAGACCAGAAGGAATGGTACCAGTTCTTGGTTAATCAAGAAACTGATTATATGTGGACCAAAAGTCTGCCAGAAAGTAATGGTTTTTTTAAGTTTAACTGGAATTGTAAAACACAAATGGCCTAATTATTGCAGAGAAAAAAAAGACTGATCTGAATTGTCAGTTCATAGTAGATTTTTTTTTTCATGGTTGCTCTGCATTCATTTGACTACAGTATTTCCTTGCATGCACACAATATCTAACTTTTAACACGATAAGGCAAGAAAAACAATTGAATGGTAGCAATAGCTTGGCTATCACCCAATATTTATTTTTAATCATACAAATTGAGAGCCTTTCGACTTCCTTATTAGTTTTGCTCTGTGTTGTGACAAGCTAAATTAGCCTTTTTATTGTACAAAAAATGCACTGTATTCCATAAGGTTTTATGTTAAAGAGGTTATTAGTGTACTAGCCTAGTCTGCCTCCCAGTTATCTTAAGTAAATTTAACAAGTTTTCATAAATCATACTTTACAATGAGCTTTCTCCTAAGCCTGTGAGTTACTGCTGGAAGTATTCTCAAGTACCTTTTTAATGACCTATTTTGTTTTTCTCACCTTTTTGTTTCCCTTTTTTCAAAAAAGAATGTCAAAATGCTCTTTAACGGGAATGTTAAAGGAAAATAAGATAAACAAAGAGACAGTGATCAATAAACTTCTTAGTAAATATATTATGATGCTAGATATTTCAGACAAGGCCACAGTCTTCAGCCTGTACTTGGGTAAAATAAGTGAACATTTAATGACTAAAAGCTCCTTGCACATTGTGCTTGGAGAAAAATATGATGATTTTTTTTTTTTCTTTTTTGGTCAGTTGCTGCCTCATCCAAAAAAAGTCTTTGAGGCTACTATGAAATTAGCTCATGCCGCTTTTATTGGACTATGCTGTCAAATAACTGAAATTGTAGAACCATGACTTTGAAGTTAATTGCTGCAATATGATGTTGGGTGGGCAGGGGAGAGGGAAGTTCACTTAGAGATGGAAGAATTTGATTTTAAATAGCCAGTGTTGCAGTGCTGCTGCTATAATTCCCTGCTGTAAAATGATGAAATATAAAAAATATATATTTGTGTTTTAGGCTTTGCAAGCTGACTCAGAAGACTGTTTATTGAGGCTTGATTTGTTTGTGCTGCTTTGGCCCATAATGCTTTTTAAAATCAGAAATTCAGGTTGCATATTTCTATAAAAATAAAATTAAGTCTTTGAAAAATAAATAAACTCCTGATGATTTACAGGCTTTGTCTGGATGTCCATATGGGTCAGAGAGAGTGAGCTTATGAACGTGCTTTATCATTAGAATGGCTTGGTATATACAGCCTGCTGCCTAATATCAGAACTCTGCCAAAGTTCTTCAAGACCCAAAGCACCTAAGAACCATTAAACCCCAACAGCCACTACTGTGGTAGAAATGCCATAGCACAGTGGGATTAGCCATATTTGATGTGAAAACAGTTATCTTTACTTTCTGCATAAGGCTGAGAGTGGAAGGTTTCTAAGGTCTCCAATTAGAACANGATCCAAAATAAAAAAAAAAAAAAAAAAAAAAAGGTCAATTTTACAAAGCAGAGTGTGAGACGAGTAGTGGACATGAAAGAAGAAGGAAGGGAGATTCAGGAAATTTGGGCAGAAACAAAAATATGCCATCATTGAAGACTGCTTAATTTCAGCACCTTAGGATGGAAGAAAGTGAGGGTTCAAGAAACAGCCAAGGATCTCTGAGTCATAGTTTGAAACTACTCAACAGAAGAACATTTCTATAGCTCTTGCTTAGATTAAAAAAAAAAAAAAAACTATGATGACTCAATTGTATGGATTTNAAAAAAGAAGAAAATAGAAGGAAAGGTATGGCAGTCACCAGCACAGGGATTTTGGCTTTTTTATTTTGTTGATATGTCTAAATCTGTAAATTGCTGATATTATGATTGATGGATTTTCTTTGTTTTTTTTTTGTTTTGTTTTTATAAACTAATATCTCTGTCTTGACCATCACAAGTCCCTAACAAAAATCAAAGAAATTTAGGGATTTGGGAAAGGAGATGGTGCCAGTCCTTGCAGTGTAAGGGTTGAGCCAAAAGCTGTGATTTGTATGAAATTGTGAAAACAGTGCTTATTCCTGCTGAGGAAGGGTGTCAGGCAGTTGAATTAATAAAACAATCCTGCAGTTTGCTTTGACCAAGGGAAGCATAAAAGCACACAAGACTCACTGTGGTGAGACTGAAAAATGGTAGCCTAGCTGAATGCTCAGATAGGGGAGCTTCTTCAAGGCTTGGCTGTGTAACACTAATTAAATGTCACCTTTTCTGATTAAAATGTGAAAGATTATATTAGTTTAATAGATGAATACAGTAAATAAGGTTTGCTTCAGATTGATGGTTGAGTAAATTCAGTTAACAGTGTTTTTCTTTTTTTAAATTACTTCATATGCATCTCAGGAGACCCAATTTAATTCAGGCAAGTAGCAAACAATGTCTGTCTACCAATCCTTTATGGGTGAAGAAGGTCAAAATCTAATTGAGTGCCAGTGTACTAGGTTCTGTCTCAGAGGATATTTTCCCTTTCTTTTATTTGCGGCATTCCTAAAGTCTGCAAGTTTCAACAAAAGTATTTTGAAGATTTTTGTTTCATTTATTTATTTATCAAAATAAATCACTAAACTAGGAATCTGAACAGAAAAGGTCAATTATGCATTAATGATGAAAGAATTCTTGAATTCATAATTCATGAAGAAACATCTCTTCTTTTAACACCTCTGGATTTGGAATCAAACACAGCTGAAGATTTTAAACAATATTTCTCTTGTGTGATTCTTGTAAGGAAAGTTTCATTTTATTTCAGCTGGAACTTTCTCTGACTATGAAAGTAAGCCCTTTACCCTGAATGATAAACTAGAATTAAGTTCAAAATTACAAAATCAATCTAATATCTGAATTGTTCAACATCAAAGCTGGCGAGATGATATTCATACTTTTAAGGGACTATTCCACTGCCTAAGTCAAAACAAGGGCTTTGGCCAACCTTTGAGCAGATTGTTTCAGGCCCTATTTTAATTTTCATACAGTTATAGAACAATGTGACCAGAAATAAACCATAGGTCTGAACCTTAAATCAAAGTATCACAAATTCGGTGGAAGCAGAGGGGTGATGGTAGTAGTGGGCAGGATGGCTAAACTCACAGATTGTCACTTTGAATATCACTGAATATGACTGCATATTAAATTTCTGTACAGATTTTTTTTTCTGGAAAGAAAGAGAATTTTTCTCTGGTTTGGCTCAGTCATGACCACAGATGATAAATTTTGCCCAGGGTAGTGCAAGATGTATAATATGATTTTCAGCAGAGGAATTGGGTGCCTTTTGAGCTTGCTTGTCCTTGTGAAATTTGAATCACTGGGGTCTGAAATCTCATAAATTTGGAAGTTGAATCTGACTCTTAGTGGAACTGCTCAACTCCTAGATCTGTCTAAACCCAATTTAGGTAAGAATATTGCTTTCCTGGTATTTTCCTAGTAAGCAGTAAAGCTGACACTTTCTTTGATTCAGTTTAATATTATCTAATCTTTTTATGTCAGCATTTTCAATTTTTCTTTTTCAAGAAGATGGAGATCAAAGCTAGCAACAAAAAGATCTTACTTGAAGTGATTGAGAGCTGACTAGCTCAGACCTACAACAGCTAAAGAGGAAATGCTTCCTGAGTTGTGTTTTAGAACCTTACATTATAATTAGAGCTGATGCTGTTGCAGATACGATGGGGGTGGGCAGCAGGTACAGAGCAGAAATCACAGCTGTCTCATCCTTGCACAGAAAGCAGCAATCTGCTGCTATCAACAGGCCAGGTACTGCTGAATGTTTTAGCAGATGAATTCTCCATGCTGAATAATGATATGGATCACTGAAAGAAATCAAAGCATCTTGCTTCTTTATTAAAATTTTCTATCACGATGAACATTGTTCCAGCAGTGCCCTCATGCCTATGGCTACGTGGAAATATATATGCTGGGATAAATTCTGACTCCTTTCACAATGGCCCTATAAAAACCATGATCAGAGTCTGTGCTGTAGAGGTGTATGCACAACTTCAGCTTAGGCTGATCAAAGCACCAAGGTTCATATCTGCTTTCCATTAAATACTATTGGAGAAAAAGGAAATACAAGCTATATAAGCAAAAGTCAATAGGTGAGATTCCCATGTGCAACTGATTTATTCCAGCTTTGGAACACCGCACATACGTAGTTTTGCTGCCTGTGCATGCCATAGGCAATTTAAAGAGGTGGGATTAACTGGCTATGAGGTGCCCAGCAGGAAAAGGTAGGATCCTCTAATATGCAGTGGTATAAGGTAAGATCAAACAGGAGTCCTTTCACCCTTTTATTGAGGCAATAAATGCTGGTTAATAATAAAGAGTAATGCATGTAATTCAAGAAAAGTATCAGAAACACTTTCTCCTTTATCTTGTGCTAAAACAGAGAAATGCAAACTTTATTCTATCTATCATTTTTACACCACTCTTAATTGCTGTTCTACTTACCTTTCTGTATGCAATAACCAGACCCCAGGTGGTTTATTTCCTTAGATTTTATTGAGAACTGTTTCTTAAGACTGTCATAATTATAGCTGAGGATGTGGGTGAAGGAGCATGTGACATTTGTGCTGAATCAAATGGAATATGCATGTAATGATCTAGCTGAGGAGTTGTAGTCATCCAATACTTTGTAGCTAATGATAATTGTCTAATAAGAACAACCTGACTATGTTTTCTTAGAAGTCTGTTATTATAAATAATTCTGTTAGCAATCTGTGAATACAAAATAGGTCGAATCTAGCTAAGAGAGTATTCTCAGTATGTGAAAGGTAAGAATCAAGGTCATACACAGCATATTGAAGTGTTGTATTTTTCAAGTTTATTTTCCCTTTCAAAGTTAACTAAGTGATTAGAAGTGGCACTTGTCAGTGGCCAGCTACACACTGAAAGTGTTTATTTAGGGCCCAGAGCTGAGGCTGTTTACGTGCTAGTCATTTGTCTCTTTTTTTTACTACCTGCATGTTTTAGATGAACTGGTAATAAAAGTTAATGCATTAAATTATATTCTGAGGTTTTTGTAAGCTGTGCAATTAAAAATAGATTTTCTGTATGTCCAGCAACTGGATAACATCGAAGCATTTAAGTATTTCTATATATAAAATATTAAAGTAAATTTTGAAAACAGTCTTTGCAGGAATGTTTCAGAAATTAATGAGTTGTTTTTGTGTATACTGTGTAGGTTTCTGCCTTAAATCTAAGTGCAAATGAAGGTGTCTGTAATTATATGTTTCTGATTGTGAAATGGATAGGTTTAACTTTAACCCACAACCTTCACCTGAGAATAGCAGGAGCACTGAAGATCTGCTATGTGTCTGAACTCAGGGATGGAGACTGACAGCAGACTCTTGTGACTCTGTACCTGAAGGGTGCATGTCTCTACAAAGTGTGAAGAGCCCTCTTTTTAAGCACTTCACGGTATTGACTGCAGGAAGAACTGAAAAGTTTCTTGTTGTGAGCCTTGCTCCCTTATAAATACCTGTGACTGCACATATATAGATGTAGCAGAGAAACTGCCACAAGTTTTCAGGAAGGATGAGACCTTATCTGCACCAAGTATGCATTTACTAGGGCTTTGTTCAAGATTATTTTTCTTTTAGTAGATTCTTATGGGTGTTTTCAGGTTTTGGCTTTTACCCCATGCTGTCAAGTGACAGCTCACTTCATGTTTTTTTGGTATTATCTGTTACACAGGTCTTTAAATAGACCCCATCTGAAATAGCCTCAGCATCTGAGGAAAATGTTTCTCCTGGTAGATGTTTTCCCTTTTGCTCACTATACTGGTTGCCAGATATTGGATGCGAAAAGCTTCCCCTAAATTGTCATTTTAGGGAGTACTGAAGAGCTGGGACTTTTACTGTTCACTTCTGCTAAATCATCAGAGAATTTTCCCTAAATAAATTTAGGACTCTTAGAGAGTACAAAGACATTGATGATGTCTTACTTCTATCCTGCTCAGTACCAGATCTCACATTTGCTCTTATCTGGCATCTTAGAATCATAGAATAGTTTGGAAGGGACCATAAATTATCGTCTAGTTCCAGTCCCCCAGCCATGGATAGGGACACCTTCCACTAGACCTGGTGGCTCAGAGTGACACCCAACTTGGCCTTGAACACCTGCAGGGATGGGGCATCCATGGCTTCTTTTGCTTCTTCACCCATTCCAGTGCCTCCCCACCCTCACAGTAGAAAATTTCTTCCTAATACCTAATCTAAACCTATTCTTTCAGGCTGAAACCATTCCCTTTTGGTCCATCACTACAGTTCCTGATGAAGAGTAGGCCCCTTGTAGACCCCTTGGAGGCTCCTTTCAGACACTGGAAGGTTGCTATGAGGTCTCCACACAACCTTCTCTTCTCCAGGCTGCAGAGCCACAACTGCCTCTAGTACTCTTACCAACTTCGTGGGTCTCCTCTGGACTTGCTCCAACAGTTCCATGTCATGCATCAAAGAGTGCATTGGTAGGTGTCAGGTGAGAAATGCCTGCTCCATGAAGACCTGAAAGAAAACAGAAACTTCTGTAGTATTTCCAAAAATACATTTATGGTGGTCTATTTATTAAAGACTGTTTCCTAGCACCTGTGTTCACAAGAACTGCAACAGTTTAAAGCATTAGGTAATATTCAAGAAACCAAGTTTGGAGTCTATTTGAGCCAATATTCAATATTCGAGGGTTAGAGTGAGATTTGCTCTATGTGCCTAATCAGTACTGGTGTTCGAGCATGCTTTCTCAGTTGTAAAAAATTATGGAGGGCATTTGGCAATTAATTTTCCTTGACTTTGAAATTTAGAGTTTTAGTTGGTTTTGTGTACTGGGTTAAAATGTCGGTTTGACTGCCAGCCTTTCTCCATGTAATTTTGAAAGTGGTGAAAAATGTGGATGTCTCACTGAGAGATCCTTTTTGACACAACCAAGAGTCCAAATAGTAAAATTGTCTCAAAAGCTATGGTCAGATTTTAGGGCTTTTTCAGTGGGTCCAAACAGAGTAGGGAAATCTTCTATAGAATTTTTTTTTTTCTGTTCAATGTTTGAATCTTCTGGTACTGATATAGGTGGAGCCGCAGTTGCCAGTCAGAGAGGTGTCCTCAGGCGCACCCTTTCCTTCTGAACTGAATGGGACATGGAGACATGCACAAAATGCTGCAAGGTGACTCCAGCAGCTGAAGTTCCTGTCTGTGTTGCCAAGCAGCATATAAAACAGTTATGACACTGATTGAAATCACAATAATATAAAGTGACATAAAAGCAAATAGTAAGCTTACATGTTGCCCTTTGGCATTAATGAAGCCCAGAGTGGGTGCAGCAGTCCAAGTCAGTTATGTTATGAAGGGAAAGTTGGATGGCAAGAGCCATCTCAAAGAAAATACCTGCCCAGAAAAGACACTACACTAGGTGTAAAATAGACTGAGAAATGCCTGAGAACAACAGCAGAATACCAGAGAGCATGAGAAATCAAGGACCTATCCTTTCATCCAGAGTCCTCCAGCAGAAGCATTTATGTCAATTAGCAGCATTGTAAAGACAGTACTGTAACTGTTGAGGATATAACAGAGCTTTTTTACTATTGTTTTGTTTGGGGAAAGGAAAAATCCTTATGTGGACTTGTGTTCTTTTTATAGGGACTTCTTGTCTGCAATTATGGAAATTTATCTACTCAAAAGCATTGACAGTTATCTTTTACTAAGAATAGCAAATCGTCTTTGCTAATGAACCAGGGAAATACAAGCCATTCTTCTTGGGTTTTTTCTTAGTCCTCTTCCTGGTTTTGGGGGGTTCTTTTCTTATTTGTTTGTTTGTTTTCTGTTGATTTGGGTGTTATTGTGTTTTGGTTTTTTAAAAAAAATTGGAGGGTGGCATATGTGGGGTTTTTGTGTAGGATTTGTGCCTTTTTATCTTCTTTTTCCATGTGTGAAAAATAAAGTCCAGGAACAGAAATGGATGGAGAAAATACTTACGGCTGTGAAGTTTTTAAAACAAAATAGCAGATCTTTTAAAATGATGTTAAGCCTATATTTTTTTTTTCAGTCTCCTAAGTGACAATTAATCCTTTAGATGCTTTTGAAAAGTTTATTAATTTTTACCATACTAATTTTATCAACTAAATATAAACATTTATTTTGGTGGCAGACATGTTATTGATTGTTCTAACTTATTTACTTACCTCTGTAGAGATTTTATGTGTTTTGACATAAGTGCAGATAAAGTATTTACTACATTTAAATAAAACTTCATTTTCCTCAAACATATTGTATTCCATTTTCTTACCACAACACAATAAAACAAAATATATGACATATTATGCAATAGGTAAAAGGAAATATATTTTAATCAGATATGAATAACAGATTAGAAGAATCTTTAATTCACTTTTATCTTGCTTTGATCTGAAACCAAACTGAGCAGGCAGATACATAAAAGACTTGGAGGAAACAAGGATGACTCATTTTCTCAATTCACATTGAACTGATTTTCTAAAGAAGGGAATATGACTTTGTTTGTTAAGACTGAATTATGTGGACCATTTAAAATGTTTTTAGTTGATATCTCAAAAATTACACCTGTGTTTCAAAAGCATCTGTCATTGTATTAGCATTAGTCACGTAGCTAAAACTTTCGCCAGTATTCATTGTTATGTCATAATTTTTCCCTCTGTGTAGCAGTTGGCTTAAGTGTTCCTTTGGAGACTTAGGCTCATAGCATAGTGAAGGAAACAGAATTTCAGTTGAAGTTCATGCAAGCAAAAAATATTGGCCTCTTGACATATCATTAAAGAATATGACAGTCAATTCAACATGGGAACTTTAAATAACATTTATGTATTACGATCACTGTTCGCTATGGCAAGCTTGACACAGTAATTTGTAGAGATTTAAAAAAAATAAGAAGAAAAGGTTTCATTCTAATATCTTGGTGATCCATGATATTCCTGTGTGTAGCAAAAATAGCTTTAAAAATGTCTTTGAAGACCATGAGAAGCGAGGGCTTTGCTCTTTCCCATCTCTGATTTAGACAGTGACAGGAGGGTTGTCCAGGTGCAGCAGAAGAGGATTTGGTCTCATTATGTTTTATTGCCATGGGGATGTTTCTAGCTTGCCACTGGCAAAAGTCTGACTGGAAAAACTAGAAGTACTAGTTTTCTAGGCTCCGCCCATGCTTGGATCACAGAATAATGTTTTGCGCAGCAGATTCTGCAGATGCCTATACTGTAAGTACTTCTACTCCTCAGGAAGCTAATTAACACTGTCTTGTCTTGCTAACTTGGCATTTCAGCCTTTAACTTGTTCCACTGAGGTGCCTGGGAGCAGCATTGTCTTAGGTTGATTGCAGTTATGGGCAGTCACTGTGTTGTGCTGTATTCATGTTTCAGCTTTATAGCTTCTCTTAAAAAGAAAAAAAAAAAATTAAAGATGAACTTGTTGAAATGTGGAAGCAGTGGTGTTTGGGGAATAGTATGAATGTGCTACTTGCTGTTCTGTGCAAATATAGAAGTGCTGCTTCTCGTGTATAATCAAGTGGTTCAGGCTTGTTGCCATCTCCAGCAGGCTGTAGGGCTGCAAATGTTGATGGTGACAGCAAGTGGAGTTTGGCTTTTCCTTTAAGCTTAGAAACCTTTTTAACTTGTTTGCTCGAAGTGGGGAGTGGCTGGCTTTATGGATCTGCACAGTAAAGCAGACAAGTTATTAAGTAAGAAATGAGACACACTTTTTCTTTGGTAATGGTGTTTAATTGATGGTCACAACTTGGATCTATGCTATCCATGTTAAAAAATGCTCGAAAGCAGTTATAGTGATGTGCATATTTGTACTTCTTTTCTCAAATCTGAAGATTGTTTTGTCTGCAAAAGATTAGCCATACTAATCTGAACAATGGAAAGGATGTTACAACAATTTGGATTACATACTAGCATGCCAAATGAAGGTTTACTTTTAATTTTGCCATTATAAATTCAGTCTTCATCCTTTCCTATCAAGTTTCTTTGGTTGCTTGTGATGGGAAAGCAAATAATGAGAAAAACCTTCTCGTTAGGACTATGTAAAACTGTGCAAGGTTTCTCGGAGCACTAGAGGGAGCAAGAAGGTAAAAGTTCTCGAAAGAACAACTGCTTACTTGGAGGTTGAATCCTGAGAGAAGCAGTTTGCCCTACCATGCAGGTAAATAAAACTATTACACCATTAAAAATTCCCCAACAAAACACAAACCATAATCGAAACTGAAGTGATATCTTACATGGGGTTTAGCAGTTTTGTTTGTTTGTGGTGTTTTTGTTACTGTTGTTGTTCTCCCCCACATACACACCCTTGTATTCTTTTCTCCACCCATTTTTTTTTATTATTTTGAGGGGATACTTTTGTTTTCATGTCTCTGAATGCTGTGTGTTGATCTAGGCTAGTGCTAAGGGGCTGGCTCTGATGGAACAAGAAGTCCTTGTTTCTCCTCATCAGAGACCCCTTTAGGCAAATGTTAACCTGCCAAGAGCATGTGCATTCCAAGGAGGATTTGCAAATGAACTAGTTGTTTTCCATGAACAATTTTTCCTGACCTAAATCTTTCTGTCCTAAGGAAAAAAAAAAAAAAAAGAAAAAGGAAAAAAGAATTGGTATGCAATAAGTGCTATTGCAGATGAGAGAATATTTTCCCTAGTGTTCCCCTTGCCCACTCATATTAACTATTTCTAGAATAAAATAATAAATTCTGATGAGCACAGAATTTCATAGTGATTATTCACAGAACTGACCCTAAGCCTATAAATAGATATTTTACCCAAGTGGATTAGCCCACTCGCGTGTTCTTCTCAATAACAATCTGCCAGTAACTTTGGAAAGTCAGAGACATTTTGGGGAATATTCTCATCTTAGTGTGTTGGATATTACTGGCTGACTCCTCCTGGGATTTGTGATCAACACTGCCAGTGCAATGAATTTTAAATACAATTCTACAATGCTGAAAAAGCCTATTTTTCATGTGGCACCACAAGCATCATGGTGGTAAATAATTTAAATGCTCTTTCCTATTCTTCTTTATGTTTCTAGGAATCTTTAACCACTGCTTTGGATAAACGAAGAGTAGGCTAAGTTTGGACACGCTTGGTCTAGGACATCTGCCAACTCCTGCACAGTCTGAGGCCGGTGTGAGGTGACACCTGCCCCTAAGGCATAGGGG
Source organism: Dasyornis broadbenti (assembly GCA_013397935.1). Lineage (NCBI taxonomy): Eukaryota > Metazoa > Chordata > Aves > Passeriformes > Dasyornithidae > Dasyornis > Dasyornis broadbenti. Next base: position 130,518 of record VZRN01004778.1, on the reverse strand, counting down.
GAGCTGTGGACAGGCAGGTGGCTGCAGCCCTTGCTAGAGGAATGCTCTTACAGGCAGTGTGTGTGTAGCAGGAGGTTCCCAGTACAAAGAGCTAGACTTCTGTCTCCTCCAGGTTGCTGAGAGATGCTTTGTTTGCATTTTGAAACACTGTCAACAAGAGGCAGGACAAATTCCAATATGCAGTTGCTTCTTCTAAAGGTGAAGTGGGAAGAAACTCAGTGCCTGTTTTCTTTCATCTGGTTTATGCACACAGGCGTAGCCACTCCAAGACTTCGATGTTGACTATGTTGGCCTTTCCCTTGCAATGTTTCAAAATGTCTTTTCAATATTTTTGGTTTCTTTTCCATTTTGTGAAGCTTTCTGGAATTCCAACTATTCGAGGAGGCAGCCTCTATAAATACTTGTATACTGTGTACGTTTTTGCTATAAAATGGATTTTATCTTCCCTGCAGTTTTCCAAATGAAATGATTGAAATCATTGGATGAGAAGCCTTAGATGAAATAGGTCTCAATATTTATATATTATCCAGGGTAATAATGAATGGCTCCCTACTTGAATATGCTTACAGACTCATACTTTTTTCAAAGCCGGAGAATACATTTTCTTTATGTGTTTTCATTATAATTTTAATTACATATTTTTTCATAAGTGCAGGGCTTTTTAAATTATATATTTCTCATAAAGGAAAAAAAGAACTACATTTTACTTTCAGATGTTCTGATTATAAAAGAAAACCAGAAACGTTTTCAGTTATCCTGGTATGAACTCATAACAGTTGCTAACTCTGGAGTAATTCTGTATTTGCATAAAGTTGAAGATTGGAAAAGTCTGAAAACAAAAGTTGTGAGAAGAAGAAATTTCTTTTTATTGAAAGTCATGGAAATTGCGAAAATTGACATGATCACGTGCCCTCAATTTATTGCTTCCCTTCTTGGTGTAAGGAGCCACAGAAGCAGTAAGTGAAATGGATCTATTGGGTAAATGACATCTGTTTTAGTGTAATCCTTTTATATACTTACAGAGCAATGATTAAGTGAATGTGGCTTCTTAAAATTGGGCAGTGTTTTAGCTCATCATATTGATATTCCAGATATGCTGCTGTTTTGATAATTATGCATCTATTGTCAGAGACAGTCTCCACTTGTATAAGAGCTGCAGGTGTTTAGCACTTATTAAAATCAGGCAGTACATCTATGGTCAGAAAAAGTACACGCTCAGCCTTTTTATCTCTACACGATATGGAATAAAGTTTTGCAACAGATGTCAAAGATCCAGGCCAGTGCCCCTTCTTTTGACTCATTGAAAGGGAAAGGAATAGCTCTTGATTTCTTTTATATGCATATACGTAGCTGTAGATAGGATTAGCTTAGTTCCACTTGAATAATTACTGTCAGAAGTACTGCCTTCCTCTGGCAGTTGTTTATGACAAGCTGGAAAATGGATAGGTTTTTACTTGAGGAAGATCGTCACTTTAACAAGGTAAGTATTCTAGCTGCTCTCTTGTTGTTTGAGGCAATAGTTGGGCATGTCTTGTAAAAATTTTACTTTCCTTGCTGTCCCTCTTTGATATATGAAGGGAGTGAATGGAAGTGAGTGAGTGGCTGAGATGTTCAGCACACAGCACCCTGGAGACACAGCACTGCTTCTCATTTGAAATGCAGAGGCCTCTCTGGTCTGCTCTGCTCATGGAAATTAAACATGTGGCTCATCTGTGCCAGCCCCAGGTTAAGGGGGGTGTAGTGTTTAAGCTGTTCACAAAGTGTCAAAAGCACATTTTGTCTGTGCAATACTCATAATATAAAGCGTGGAACTACCTTGTGTTTCAGATGCTATGTCATCCATTCCTGCAGATTTGCACCATTTGTCATAGAAAACACTCAAGCTTTGGGGTTATTTGCATCATACTTCAGGTGTCTTATACTCTTTTATAACCTCTAAGCTCTGCCAGGATGTCCAAGTGGAATGAGATGTTCAAGGCCCAAGTGCAGATGCACATTCCCAGTGAAAGCTTCTGCAAAGTGGTGGTGAAGTGTTTCAGATGCACAAAGAATAGATTTACCTCCACAACTGGACCTCTGAGTGAGTCAGGTCTGGGTGCTGTGTTTTTCCTGTAGCTATGAAGACTTGTAAGCATAGGCAGGGATTTTGATATATTACACTTATTTTTGCTGTTGTGTAATAGCCTATTATTTATCTAGTGCCAACACAACTCCTCAAAATTGCTAGTAATGTATATTATATTTTGTATTTGCTTTCTCTCATGATGGTGCACTGTACAATGGGAGCATTGATAAATATTCTGTAAACAATATGTACCAATTACCTTGACAATAAAAGGCAACCAGCAATTTTTCCTGAACTCTGATTTTGATATCAAATAAGGCACAGTCTGAAGTGTTTTCACTAAAGAAAAAAATTGCAATTCCAGCAGGGTCATTAGTGGGGCTTTTTTTCTAAATTCTGCTAAAGATCGTTACCAACACCTTTGATCTGTTGATGTTCATCACAAACTTCCCCAACTTCATCAAGTTAGTATAACATAACATTTAACCATCAGTGAAAATCTTCAAAATTTGAGTTTACTTTAATGATTGCAAATGAAAATGACAACCCAGAGTGTCAGGGTTCTTTTGAATATTTTTATGCATGATTTTAATAAACAGCCTTCTCAAAAAAGAAGATGCCTAGAATCTTAAGTTTATAGCTGTTTGAAGGTAAAAGTTTGTTTTACATTTAACTGATCAGAAGTCTGGCTGTGATTGAAAAAGGATGCCTTTTATAAATTTGCAGAAAGGAAGTGATAGACTATTGCTGCTTGCAAATAGCTTAAAGTCACATCAGTGTTCATAGAATGTGATTCTGTGTTTATTTTTACCATAATTTTTAGTGGGCAGCCCTCCATTAGGAAGTGAAACTATAATTTCAGTTTTATTTCACTGGTTTAGTAAGAGACATCAGAGTTCCCAATAGCCTCTTTCCTCTCTCCAGTTATTCTAGCAAGAGTGGGAGTAGTTACACTGAAGGCATGTGGGTAACTAGGAGGGTAAAATCTTCCATACCCATTGCCCAGCGTATCAGAGCAAACCCAAAACCCTTCGCTGCCCCTTGCTGACCAGTGGCAATGCATGTGCATCTGCTACAATGAAATGTGGGACTTAACACGAAACTGAGCAACTCGAATTTTGATGATCAAGTACATACTCATGTACCAACTTGCTGCCTATAGACTCTGCCCAGAAAAGGCTTTTCAGATGGGCTGGAGCCATGAATTTGATAATCACTGCCTGATGATGCTGTCAAAGATCACATTCTGAGGACATTAAATATACCCCTGATTTTCAGTCAACCTGAAAAAGGGTACAGTGCCAGGGACTACCCAGGTTCGAAGAACAGATGCCTGGCTTTCCTCCTTTAAACTTTCTCTGTCTCACAATTGTAACTGTTGGGGATTTGCACAATTTAGGGCTTTGGGTCATTTAGGCATCAACAGGTATGAGGTATGAAGAATTCAGGTCTACATAGGAGAGATTAATACAGATTTGCTCTTACTTATTTTTGCTTGCCCGTGCTTAGCATTTTAGAGATTAAAAAAATACCTTCATACCTTCAAAAGATACATCAACCTCTCTGTTAAACTATTGCAATAGTTATGGACAAGACTATTTTTTGTGGTTCCACATGTGAATTAGTTGGATAAAGGGCATGAGCTGTTTCTTTGCTTTTATTACCCTTATTTCATGAAATAGTCATCCTCATACCTAGAACGCGTCTTGAAACAAAAACACCTTCCTGGGATTAGCAGTGTTTTGAAACACTTCTGTAATATTGTGGTGATATTCAGGTGGCTTAATTGGCCTCCAACTAAAACACCTGCATTCTGAATACTTACATGCTCCATCCAGGCACCTACCATTTCTCTTCAAATACCCAGATCTTATATTCTGAACTGTGCCAAAGCTACTCAACAGTGTATGGCATGGAAATCCCTCATGATTTTTTATTTTGCTACAGCTACCTGGCATCTGTGAAACTTTGCCATCTGCTTAACACTAACTCTGTGTAGATGATGGAGACATTTTTGCTACATCTATAAAATTTTTGTCAAGGATATGATACTGAAATAGTGAAGGAACAACTGAATGAACAGTATTGGAACACGCAACACAGAAAACACCCTGATCTCAGAGATGATTAAATGAACTATTCTACTTTTACAAGAGTATTTTTCTTGTTATTATCATAAAAGAAAAGAAACCGTAGAAGTGTAATTCTAACTTTTTATAAGAGAATTTTATTGATCATAATTTCAAGACCGAATAATTGGAAAAACTTGGAAATGAGTTGAAGAAAGGTGGAGTGGGAGCTTGAAAGAGCTTTTTGGGGCAAGCCATTATGACTTGAATTTAAAAAGTTACATGTTTCTATAGTAAGCAGAATATTGTGGAGTGTTTTTTTAATAGTAGCTTGTATATAGAAGTGGTTTTAAAAGGAGAAATAAACTTCTGAGAGACTAGAAATGAAACCATCTCAGCATATCAAAGGAAAAATGCAGGATAATACTGAAAAAGATCCAATAACATGAAGATACTTGGAAGATATGAAAGTGCATTACCTGTCAAATTGTTTTTCAAGTATTTTGCCTCCATGATCGGACAAGATCACTGAGAAAAGAATAATTTTCTATTCTCTCTGAAAAGTACCATTTCTGAGAGTCATGGAGGCACTCTCTTGCGTCCATTTCAAGAGGGCTATTGCTATTCTCTGTGAACAAATTATTTTGAGATGGCCCTCACAACAATTCTGTGAAGCCTGACTGATGCTGCATGAGTTCTTGCAGGGTTATGTCTGATAGCACTGTCTGTCTGTCCTCCAGTGTGTGACAGACATGAGCAGAGACAATCCCAAGGGCCATCCCTTTGCTTGTGACCTTCGCTGGCTCCAGCACAGTCCAGCTCTGCATGCACTGGGGTGCATTAGGAAGAGCACTGCCAACAGGTCAAGAGCGGTGATCCTGCCCCTGTTCTCAGCCCCCAACATCTGGAGTGCTGTGTCCAGTTCTGGGCTCCTCAGTACAAGAGAGACATGGAGCTCCTGGAGCAGGTCCAGCAGAAGACTACAAAGATGAATAGGGGACTGGAACATCTCTTTTCTGTGGAGAGGCTGAGGGAGCTTAGACTGTTGAGCCTTAAGAAGAGACGACTGAGAGGGGAGCTCATCAATGTCTATAAGAAGGAAGCATGTCAAGAGGATGGGCCCAGTATCTGCTCAGTGGTGCCAAGAAATAGGACCAGAGGCAACGGGCAGAAACTGATGCACAGGAAGTTTCACCTGAACATGAGGAAGAACTTCTTTACCATGCAGGTAACCAAGCACTGCAAGAGGTTGCCCAGAGTAGTTGTGAAGTCTCCCTCACATATTGAGGGAGACTCAATATCTCAATATCATATTGAGATATTCAAGAACTATCTGGGTGCAATTCTGCATCATGTGCTCTAGGACAACCCTGCTTGAGCAGGGAGGTTGGACCAGACCACTGTGGTCCTTTCCAACCTGATTCATTCTGTGACTTTGTATATTTTCCACGTTTGAAACAGTTTCATGGTTACAAAGCAAAGCACTGAGGAATTAAGGGAGAGTTCCTTTGTGACAGCAATTTCACACTTGCATGTGTGAATCGGGTTAACAGAGATCAAACTTCAACAAGGTAATGCTTGGAAGCACTGTTCAGGTCTAATGCCTTAAAGCTTTTTTTTTTTCTTATAGTAGCTTTCTGTGTAATTGATTAGCTGCCTGTCCTATTCAGGGATCTTGCTGAATAGTTATTAAGGGATTGTGTCATGAAATATTTGGAAAGACAGTCCCTACTGTAATGAAGAACTTGTGATAAAATTACTGATTTGTGCATATCAATAAGAGGACTCAATTTTTCAGTAAGAATCACAGCTGCTAGACTCTCTGTAATCCTCTAATTGTCAAGGGTGCATCCCTGGTGATGGAAGAAAGTAAGTTTGGGAGCCAGAAGCCTTCATGTGTGCAGGAGAGAAACTCATGAAACATGGCCTATGAAGATGAAACTTGTATGCCTGACTTCTAAAGAATGTCTATTAAATGCCTTCTTGGTTATATTTTCACTGCTCCAGCTTCACTTTATTTTGACATGCAATTCCTCCTATCCTGCTTTGTCTATCCTTGATTTTCTGCATTCATATTTCAAGATCTAACTTGTGTTGAAAACAACCTCAGGACATCTCTAGCCCAATCTCCTGATAAGAGAAGAACCAGGTAGGTCAGGTCAGGTTACTGTTTTGGTCAGGACTTGAAAACCTCCAGGGACGGAGTATGAAAAGCCTCTCTGGACACCTTTCTTGAACATCTGAGTGTCCTCACTGTGAAAAAGCTTTTCCTTATATGCAGTCTGAGCATCTCTTATTTAAATTTGTGCCTGGTTTGTCTCTTCCTTGCAGTACACACTGCTAGCAAGAACCTGGATTTTTTTCCCGGATGACCTCCCTGTAGATACTGGCATACCCTCCTCACTGAAGCCGTGTCTTTCCCACTGTGGTGGTTTAACACCAGCGGGAAATTAAACTCCAAGTAAACCTCTTCCTGACCCCCCGCTTCTGGTATGGGAAGGACAAAAGCAGAGACTATAGGCTGAGGTAACAATTTACTGAAAACAAAAAACAATGGAATAAGAAATGCACAATAACAACAACAGCAATACCAGAAGTATGCAACGAGAGATGTTTTACTCCAAAAAATGTGTTCACCACCAAGAACAAAAATGAGATGGGTACAGTCCCTGTAGGTCATGTCCAGTGGCTTCCCCAGACAAAGGAAATATAGTGACTGTTCCCATGTGCCACCCATGTGGCAGTCGAGAACAAAGGGAAAATGCTGAAGGTACTCCGATGGATAGTGTTTCCCACCTCCCTTGCCCAAAGCACTGAAAAATCAATGACAAACAAACTCTCCAAAAGCTACTCATCCTATTGGATCTCATCAGCACTCCACTGGGCTCTGCTCTGCATGGGTGCCTAAGCTGGTGTTTCTACTGCTCTGCTGTGCTGGAGGTCAGTCCTGCAGCTGCTGCTCCTTTCCATTCCACTGCATTCCTTTTGGCTCAGTTCAGCTGGGTTCAGCTGAGCTCCCTTTTGCTGGGCTCTTCTACTGACAGTTTTGGCCAGGTTAGTGTCGCCCCCGGCCTCTCCTTTGCCCATGGCAATATCCACACAAGAGCCGTTGTGTGGAGCACTACAGTCAATTCACTTTTTCACTGCTTTCCTTTCAGCACCACATCCCATAGCCACAGTCTGGAGCTGGGTGGGTGTGGCCAATACCTCAATGTTTTTCTATACAATCTTGCATCATTTCCAGGTGCCAGGGAAAGGGACTCTCTTGTTTTCAGAAAGCAAGGGTGCTCCTTTCCAGTTGTAGGAAAAGCATGCGGGGCAGAGGGTCTGTCCACTATTAGTTTTCATTGTCCTGGACTTGGTGAGCATTTTGCATGTAAATCGCCCTCTCTTTGTACACTTTTGCTATAGTATTGTTGTTGCTGTTTGTTTTCTCATCTCATTGCTGTTTCCAGTAAATTGTTTTTATCTCCACCTGTTATCTTTGACTTTTGTGCTTCCAGCTGGAGCGGGAATGAAGAGTAAGCGTTGGAACAGTTTCAGCGGCAGCACTAAGTTGGGGAATACCATTCCTAAACCATGACAGCTTGTTTCTGGCCTTCAGGCACCATCTCATGCATTAACCATGGCACTCCAAGCCTGACCACTTAGATATTTTTTACTGATTGACTACTTCACACATACAGACTACAAGATCCTAATTTGAGCAAAAGATACTGTGATAGAATATTGCATGTCTTTAGTCTTGCCAAAGTCAGGGCAAATAAAATCCATTGTTCTTTCTTCCTCCACAACTCCAGTGAATTTATGATAAAAGGCAACCAGGCTGGTCAGGCATCATTTGCACTTAGTAAATCCATGCTGCTTGTTTTCAGTCACCTTCTCATTCATGGGCACAAGAATGTATGCCTGTAATGACAAAAGTGAAACTGGTTCTTTTGAAACTCACATTGGCCTTCCACAGAGTCAGTGAAACTGGAGGGCATTGTGTTCCTATGAAGGGCAAGATACTGCATGTTTCAAGACAGTGGGAGTTTTAGCAGCTCTTTCAGTGGAAACAGCTCCTAGCCATAAACTAGAAATAGATTTGTTTGGTAATAAAAACTCTTTCTGAGTTAATCATAGTTTAAGACCGAGGACAGGATTTTTTGTTTAGTTGGTTTTTTAGACAGAAACCATAGGCCAAACAATAATAATGAAGGATGACTTGCCCTGGGAGCCGCTTTCACCCAGCTACTCTTTGAATTGAAGTTCATATGAAGTGGAATGCATTATGAACTACCCAAAAAGAGCAATGCCTTTAGTGTGCAATAGTTAGGATTATAACTGTGTCTTGAAACTCAGTCTAGGGCATTTTAACTCAGTAGGTAGAAGATGGCTAGAGGGTCAAACCTGGGCTGCCCTTCAAGATAACTTCAGCAATAGTACTAAAAGCATTGTATATATTTAGCTTTTCTGTCTTTTTTGTTTTATCGAATTTTGCAGTCCTCAAATAATGAATTTGAGGCTGCATAGCCTAATGCAAGAGCAAAAAACAGTGTGACACTTCAGCAAGGTAAATATCATCTTTGTCTTGCTGACTGATAAAGTAATCCTTCCTTTTTGTTGTGTATTTTCTTTTTTCCCCTATTGTTTATATTTGACTCTTACATGCTATTTCAAAGTAGATTTAAACTATATACTAACACATTCCTAAAAAGAGGTGCTCTCTTCACTACATAACCAAGGAGTTTTGTGTAACCTTTAGTGCACAGAAAAGAGTGAATGAACCCTACACTGCTTGTGTGTTCCACAACTGGTACAGCTTTAAATCACTTGACCAAAAGGATGCTCATACCAGGAGCAGAGTGTGTGCTCCACGTGACCATGCATGTCAGAGACATTTGATATGGATTTCTACCTGCTGCTTGACTGTGTGATCTGGTGATATTAGAAAACTTGGCATCATTCCTTACTCTGGCTCAGATTCATCTAATCTAATTTGACACACTCAGCTGCAAAACTTGAGTTAGAGGCATGGTCACCTAAGAGGGTCTTACAATTAGTATGAAGAGATAAGCACATTGCAGGAAGGATTCAGCCCATCTCTCTTTATCTGTCTGTTACCAATACATGGAGTTTGGGATAGTTAGGCTCCTGTATTGGTGTCTCACTAAAGTAAACATGTCTGTCCATGTTTCCATCCAATCTTGGGCAGACTTTGTCACAAACAGGGTGTTACAAATTATTTCACCTACTTTCAGACCCTTGAAAGATTTAGGATTTTTTTACACTTCTTTTAGTATGTTCTTGAAAGAAGTGTGGGTGGGGGGAGTTATATTTTGATAGGCAAAATATTCATTGAGCAACTTTTAATTTTCTGTTATTTTAATAAATTTCTGGCTGGAAGTCATTCAATACTCAAAAATCTCAAAAACATGCAAAACCAAGAGTTATTGCACAGCTGTGATTGGCCAGAAGGTGATATCAGGGGCCCTTAAGGTACCACCTCATTACACTAAATTCAGCATATCCCCTTGGCTTCCCATTGCTTTGTTTGGTCTTCAGAACTGAGTGGAAACACAGATAACAACTGAGGATAAGCGCACCAATGGACTTTCAGGTACAGTTTGGGTCTGCAGACAACCAGACTTATTCAGACATAGACCCTTTTTAGAGGTATACCATTTCTAGTTCTGTGGCCACGGCAATGCAGGAACCAATGGCAGCCAGGAATGGGCAAGATATTTATTACAAAAGACTATTGAATACAGCTAGAGGGAAATGCTTCAAGAGGGAACCTGCACAAGAAGAATGTTGTCTTACAGCCTGCCCTGGCCAAGGGAAAAAGACAAGACTTATATGTGGAAAAGTTTTACCTGAGATGCCATTAGCTGGGGTGCAAATTCCTCTTGAATGGGCAAAGAGGTCTACGGCACGTGCTCTCATCTGTTCATGCTTGGTGCATCATAGAAGTGCAAAGCTGATATTAACTGCAGCCTCTGGGTGTTACTTGTTGTTTCCAGAGTAATTATAGCCAGAACAGGTCTATTCAAATGTAGGATAAGGGAAACAGGAGATGTAAAAGAATATCCAGGATTCAGCACATTATCACCTGCATTCAGGTGATATGCTCTCATATCTTTGTGAGGTATGGAAGCGCTGTTATTTTCAGGATAGTGAGGGTACATGCATTAAAGTCTGGCAGTATTAGGCTGTTTTTGATAAATCCCACAGGGAATCTGCAGAAAAGCACATAGAGAATTCACAAGGTTGGCTCTGAGCCTTCATTCTCAGATGCTGCATCTCTTTGCTCAACTACTAATGGTGAATTTTTCCCAACCTAATGCAAGCTGTTTTTTCTCTAATTTCATTCCATTGTTTTTTACTGTCCAATCCTCCTATTGCCTTGATAAGCTGAGCTTCTGAATTCAAAAGGAATTAAAAAAGAAAGCATGAGTATGTTAAATGTCTTATACAGTATGCTTCAGTGGAACTGTTAAATGAAATGTAGCAAATAGTCTTGTTTCTCCTCTTGATAGTTTAAGTTGAAGCTATAATATAAATAGTGATATTTATGTATAGGATAATGTTTCTTGTCATGAAAAGACAAAGTAATACTGTTTTTACAAAGCAAGATCTGGCACTGCCCTATGCTTTGATAGAACACAAGTGAATCTAACATCATACATGCTGTTCCTGTTTGCTGCTGCACATCTCTGAATTACTTGGACAGAAAAAGAAAGAAAAAAGAAAAAAAAAAAAAAATCAAGTCCCTGCAGAATCCTATAATCCTCCTTGCACAAGCCCCAGGAATTATCAGGATTTGCAAGAGTGCAGGTATACTTGATGAGAAGTCCTTTCAGCGTAATATCTTCTTAACAGAATTTCTGTGTTATTCTTTACTGGAGAAACACAAGAGATGCTGCAAACAGCTGTCCACTTGTGAACATAGGGTAGCTTTTCACAAAAATATTTGCAATGGTAACATACCAGTAGCTATCACTGGGCATTACTAGTTTTTTATATCAGAGCTCAAAGATAAACCTAAAAATTCTAAATTTTAGCAAATTGCATAGCACCACCTGAAAGCATAATATTTCTCGTGAGGTGCACCAGTGGTGTCAGGCTGCATACCCACAACATGACAAAGAAAGTCTCTTGGTTTAAACTGAATGAGTTCAGCTTAGCTTTAGTTGCGGTAATTTTTTTCACTCAGCTAATCATCCTCCCTCTGGGCTAATTTTAAAACATTGCTCTTTATTTTCTCTTAACAGCTACACTTAGGAAAGGAAGAGAGGCTAAGACATAGTCGTATTTTCCTCATTTAGTCCTTTAAATGAAGTTAAAGAAACTCTCAATGTTAAGGAGCGAAAAATCTCAGGAAATGTTTTCATTAAAACTCTGCTAGCAGCAACTGTGCCTCTGGCATTGAGGGTTGTCTGTGTGTTCCTCATTCTCAGTTGCTCTAATAAACTAGATAATTTCTTCCTGTTGAAGTGATTCAATGTGAGCAAGCGACTTTTTTTGCCATATTCTGATGATAAATTATTATTTTTAAATATAGTACTTTAAAGGTCTTATCCCAATATTTGCAGCATATTTAGAAACTTTGAGAATACTAAGGCAAGGAAAGAGACGCTACAGAATAAGATTTTATTTATAAGTTCTTTGCCTTCTATACTTTTGCACCAACAGAAGTATTTCTACCTCTTTGCTATCTCTGACTAGGAGGGATGCACCTATAATGGAAATTGCCAATTCCTTTTTGCCTAAGAATCTGGTTCTGAAAAAGGCACCTGAAAGTCCATCATGGGAAAGAGAGAAGGAACCATGTGACACCAGGTTGGGCCACAAAGTTATAAGGTAGAATATCTATGAATATCCTATTTCTTCTGCTACCTGTTCTGGCAAATGCATAAATTGATAAACCTTCAGCTAGTTTTCTTGTCAGTTTAGGTATTTTTATACGTTCTCAAGAAACCTTATAGATACCAGGAGGAGAAAACAACTTTATTTCAGTCCAATGATAAGTCCATCTCCAAATAATGAGAGCCTTTCTCTTCTTTTAAACCGTTTCTTCAATACTTTGTCATATTGCATAAAATCCTATTCTAGAAATGGTAAGTTTTACTGCTTTGGGTTTTTTGGCATGATCTGTAAGTAATTCTTAGGCATTGAGATATTTTCTACTCTGGATTTTCCAGTAAATACTGCTTAAGGTGGTTAATAACAGGTTTGTGTGAGTTTAATTATTTGCATATGCAAGAACCAATGGCAATTAATTCTGGGTATTTAAAAAATACTCCATGGAGCTGTTGATACATTCAGAATACACAATAATTGGCTGGATTTAATCAGATTGATAAAGTACTATTGTGATAGATGACATTGCAAGGGAAATGGTCTCAGTAATTTCAGAGTTTCTGTATGAAGTCGGGTGCTTGTTATGCCTTATATTTTGTAGTCAACAACAGAGCAGAAATTCTGAAGTGTGTGCTGGCTTTCTATCGGTGTTTCATCTTGAAAGCGTGTTTTGAGCAGTAACATCACCATTGGGCAGAAGTGGAAGGGGAAAGCTTTTATCTGTGCACAGAGACAAACATTGTATTGTCTTGTCTTGTTTGCCAAAGAAACAGAGAAGATGTGAAGACTCAGGAAGACAGAACTGATAGCAGGAGGGGTGACCCAAGGAAAGCCTGTAAAGGCACAGCAGTTTGACACCCAGTTTTGAGTGACTATGTTGATCTCTTTAGTTTGGGAAAGTTTAAAGCAAACTAAAGACAGAATACAAAGTGCTTTCAGGAATCTGAAAACAGAGAAGTCTGAGAACACTGTTTCTCTTTGCTGCTCATTCCCGAGGCATTTCATGATCTGCAGAGGTCACCACTCCTCTCTTTTTCTAGGTGGAACCCCTGTCATGGGGCTTGGGGAGTTTAGTGTGAGCAGTACTGTAGTACAGTACGTTTCATACATATATATATATACACACACACACATATTTATATATTCTGTACGTAATGAGCACAAGAAATAGAGAAGATGTAACAGGTCCCAAAGATGTGTCGGGGTGGTTTAGGTTGGATATTAGAAAAAATTTCTTCACCCAGAGGGTAGCCGGGCCCTGGGGAACAGGCTCCCCAGGGAAGTGGTCACAGCACCAGCCTGACAGAGTTCAATGCTCTCAGACACGTGATGTGACTTTTGTGTAGGGCCAGGAACTGGACTCTATGATCCTTGTGGGTCACTTCCAACAGCTTATTCTGTGATTCTGTAATATATTAAAAAGTATAGAGATATGCAAAAGTCTTTACCTTTTGTGTTGTGGGATTTAAAGGAGAGGGACCACAATGGCTTAAATTCAAAGGCTGAGAAATACAGCATAGCCTAAATCCATCTAACTGTAGCATCATCAGCAATGTTTCTGAATAATAACAAAGAGAAAACCTAAAATTTATTTCAAATACCAAGTCTATTGAGTTTTTCAGAGTTAGACCAGAAAACTACTTGTGTAACTATGCCCACATCTGTGCCCCAGACATGTATGCATGCATACAACTAGAACTCCTCCATATTTCAGTGATCCCTTGAAAGGTCTGCTATAATATGCTGGTGCCAAACACACTTGTTTGTCAGGCGTGCATAGCTGTGTAAAAACTTTGCTAGTATATCTGAAGAATATTTGACATGCTGACTGCTGTAATTTACAGCTAAGATTGAAGACAGCTGACTATGTCCCTAGGGGAGGAAAGCACTCAATATTTTAAGTTTCTTATATGCCTTTCAAAGCAAATCTTCACACGGAGCTTTGTTTGTGTACACAAAATCAAGCTAGTTGTAGATACAGGTGACAATGCTTTATTCTTGTAAATGCAATTATAAGCACTGCAAGAATGCCAACTCTTGTTCCTGGAACAATTTATATTTCCTGATACACAGATTCATACCCTCTTATGTTCTTCAAGTAAAATAGTTCATATTGTACACATTTTTATAAACTCAGGTTGAGATCCAAAACGTCTGCACAGTAATTTGCTTGTAAAGATTATTTGGCAGCGTAGAACTTTGGGTCCTCCGGTTTTAAGGTGCATCATACTGGAGTGTACAATTGTTCTTGCATGAATATTCCTGGTATTGAAACAGCAACATAAAATGCCAGTGTGACCCATGAAAGCACAGTAGCACAGTCATGTCAGGGTTCAAAAAGGACACGTAGATTACGGGTTATGGGAATCAGCTGAAGAAAAGTCTGCATAGATTTTCTCAAATGTACACTTGTATTCTAAGTGATCTCCTGAAGGAAAATACACTTTCCTGGTTGAAGTCCTAAAGCTTCCTTAGGTTTCAGTCTATACTCTGAGTTCTTTCAGGTGACAGTGGTTCAAATTATGCTGAAGCATTTGTCCCTGCTCCTTCAGCATTTTCTGAATGAGATCCATTAGTTTATTTTTCAAAGAATAAAGACATTGTTTCTTCATGTTCTCTAGTTAAATTCACAGAGTCCCTTAGTTTCTACCTCCCATCTGTTCTAATTTTTCCTTTGATTGTAAATTTTATTAAGCAAACATCCTACTAGTGTAAATTAATGTAGTCTTATTGACTTAAATGGGAAAATGATAGTTTATAACAGCTGAGAATTTTGCATTATTTCTTAAATGAATATGTAAATGAAGATTAGGATGCTGTAATTGGCTATGCCATGTCCCGAGAATACTCTTAAAGTTATTTATTTTTCCCATGTGTGTTGTTTCATTGGGACTTTCTTTGTTTGTTGCTTCAGCCACTATAATCTATGGATCTTTTTTATTTGCCTTATTTTCTGAATATGCAAATTAGGAGTAAGATTCTTTTAGTCATGCTATTTTTCTCTGTAGTAAATTGTCTCTCTAGATGTTTGCTTCCCATCATAAAACAGGTAGGATTAATCAACCTCTGCAAAGGTGTAGAATGTCACTGTCATCTCTAAAGGAAGCATAAATGATTAATTTAGACTGGAAAGGAAAAATTGATTTAACCAAATTGATTTAACCAAATTCTGTCTGCAGTCACTACCTACCTTTATTGACTTTGTCAAATGGTTCTTTTTTTAGAACATATTGAGATTTCTGAACTCTGAAAAAGGAACTCCGTGGTTTCACATATTTCAGTGATATGGAAAAAAGAAAACGTGCATTCTGAAAGTGTATCTACTGTCAGTTTATGAAAAGTACCACTCACCCTCTACCACTAGCTCCTGTTCTTTTCGATAATGTCTCTTTTTAGATGCTTCAGAATATTTTGCACCATCAGAGGTGTACCTGAACAACCTGCCCATTTGGTTGAGCTATAGTCCTCTCCTGTCTTTTTGAAATAGGATATTAAAGGGAATTATTTCAGTTGTGACTTGATATCTAAATCTTCAGACTTGGCAGTTGTATATTTTCTATTTCTGCTCGATAGTCTGTTCTGGGTCTGCTATTAATCACTAACCTAAAGCACCATGGTTATTTTTAATAACAGGTAGGGGAATCTCAAAGTAATCGAATCTGGAAAGGTCAGTATCAGAGAATAGTTCCCATATATGAGACATTTTCGAAAACTAAATGGAAGGCATCAAGTGGCAGTCCTGTAAATAGGAACATAATCAAAAGTGCAGATGGAAAAAATAAAGGAAAGTAGGTCAGGGATGATTCTACTGATGCAGCAAGAGAATAACTGATGCGTATACTAAAGGCTCTGTCATTTCCATGAAGAGCTTTATCCTACAAAGCTAGCAAAAAATAGAGTTGAAAGTGGAAGAAGCATTGTGTGGTTCGGAGCCTGTTTGCATTTCAGAGAGACAAACAAGGGCAATATGTCCCGCAGTCAATAGTCTGAAACTGCAACAAGAAGAAATCTTTGGAGTACAGCTCATTGGACACCATTTGTTCCCCTCTTCTTAATCAGTCACTTTTTAATACTTGTGATGGCAACAGTGCAGTTGTGTGTGGTCTGGTACTCAGTAAAATGTGTCTTATTAGGATGATGTCATTCATATGGTGTGGTAGTGCTCCTGAAGATTTTGAAAATCTTTTCCTCAAAGCTACTGGTAGCTTCTGTTTTTAGCTAGGACAGACAGGGATGACTCATGGGTGTTAATTTGGGTTTAAGGCTGTATTTTTAAACGTCATTCTCCAGTTTGTAAGCACTTAGCATCTGTGCTGGAATCCAGACCTGCTGCTATTTAGGGATTATTTGTATTCACAGCATATTGTTTCAAAGAAAGCATCAGTCAGGACATTGTGTTGCGTGGACATAACATCAGTTTGGCAGAAAGTGTCCTAATCTGCACATTCACCACTTGAACTGTTTCAGTGGTTCTAATTTAAGTTTCTCTCCATGTGCATTCAGATGCCATTGCTTGTTTGTCTTGTCTCTGATAGATGGTTGCTTAACATACTTTTACTTTTTCTTTGGGTAGTGGAAATAAAGACAGTTCCCTCTTTTTACGCTTGCACTTGCTTTGAGCTACTTCAGTAATGTAAAATGGCAATAAATTTTTCTGGGACAGATCTTGGGCCCCCAGAGTGCCCTTTGCACAGGGAAATATGTTGGAAGCATGGTGTTTGCCCAATAGGAGCAGTGAGCTACAGGTGGTCAAAGATATCCAAAAAATCACAGGAAAAAATCACTGCAGAGCTCCACAGGCTTCTGAGTCTAAAAATATCTAGATAATATCTGTACATATGCACTCTTTTTGGATAATTTATGCTCAGCCAGAAACATTTATTAGTTCTGAATACATTATTGAGTATGAATAATACCCATTGCCACTATTCTGTTACAGCAGTCATCTAAACTTAATAAAGCTTTTTTTTTCCCTGATTAAGCTTTTGTTTATTGTCCAAATTTAGACAGCAGTGAACTTGTTTTTCCATCACCTAAGAAATAATTTTCATTCTGAAATCCATGTGTTCTGTCTTCTCTGCTTCCCCTTCCGCTTTCTGATCAATACCCTTTGTTTCTTCCTGAACTCATTATTTTAAGGTTTTACAAATTATCAGTCCAGATTATTTGATAAATAAGGTTAAAATTGTTCAAAATCGATCATCACCATAGTGCTGATTAGCACTTTAAAGTTCAGTCATTGAGTCTAACCTCTGTCTCTTCAATTACAGTGACTGTCACTTCAGGTTGCCAGTGACGTTTGTATCTGTTGTAGAGAGGGTTATGTTGTCTTTGAAAGTCCTTCTATATAAGCAATTTTTCTGTCCAGGCTAATTTTTTTTCTCTGTATGTCATGAAGTTGAATTATTATAGGAATCCTATTTTGTTCATGGACAAGACATGAAGCTTATCTACTCAGAAAGAATAGAATTATTGGACCTAAATCATTTGGGGAGAAGAAATTATGCTTCTTATTAAATAATTTTAATTATTAGAGCCTCTGAAAGCCACTGGAGCCCCTGCTTGTGCCTTCACCATTTCTGTTCACTGTAAGCTGTCTCCTTTTGTCACAAGCCAATTCTGTGTTTTCTACAAAGAATTTCTCTTGAATGTCCAGTGAGGAGCAGCACTTTTTTTGACTGCTATGAATAGTGTTTTTCAATGAATAGCTACAGCTGCTGAGAGAATTGGTTTGTTTAAAGTTAAGGTTGAAAACAGACTTTGAAGTCTTTTCTTCCCCTTCTATCTTCCAGTTAGCAATAGAGCTTACGGTGGATGTATATATGTATGTGCATGCTTCAGTACATAAAACTCTTCGTATACTGCTAGAGAGAACAGACAGCTTTTAGGTTTTTGACTCAGTGTGGCAATGCTGAAAATTAACCTGAAGCTGGTAACTACACTTATTTTTATGACCAAGGGACAAGTTTGGTCATCTCTGACCAATCCACATAATTCCATTTTAAGCAATAACATGGAAGGTAGAAAATATTCAGTGGATTCTTTTTCTCATCATTCTTAAATGTTAAGTCCTGAATCTTTATTTAATATTCATAGGTCAAATTGCAGTACAAGCAATTGCTAGAATAAACTATAGAAACAATTTACAACATCAACAAAAAGCAATTAATTGATTAATTATTCTTGTTAATACTAATTCCTAAGGCAATGAAGTAGCATGGTTTTAATCTAGATCTCAAATATGTGTAAAGCAAATCCATGTGTAAAATTAAAATATATAAAACCCCAAACATAATGAACCGCTGGTAAAAATAAGCAGAAAAAAGGAAAGATAATTTGTGTAGTTTTCAAAAATTGCTTATGTACGGTATATGAAAATTATATAGACCTAACTCCTCATTAGTGTTCTATTTTTTCTGTAACTAATGGTGCTCCTCTGAAAAGTAGTGTCATGGGATTGGTCTGAGAATAGTAAACAGCATAGTTTTTCATTGTCTCCCTTAATATTTGAAATTGAAGTACTAAAGAAATACTTTACAAAAAAAGCAGTAGTACATGGTGCAAAGATGACCTGCTCCCCATTTCTTCCCCTTCTCTTCACATCGATTTTGAGAGAGGAAACATTTCATTTCCTGATAAATATGAAAAAGGAGGTGAAAGATGTAATGGAAGCAATGGAGATATGTTATGAACAGTAGAAAACCTACAAAAGCAAATGACTCATAAACACACAGAGTTAGGGATAAATCTCATATCTCAGATGCTCCTTCCCAGCCACATGACATTTTCCCTATTTTCAAATGCAGGAAAGTTAAGTAAACTGACTTGCTTTTGTTATCACACTATATGTTCAACTCCATGGTTCTTCTGGCTGAAATAATGCTATTAACAGAAAAAAAAGAAAAAAAAAAAAAGAGAGAGAGAAATCATAGCACAAAAGTGAAGATGGTGTTTCAATCATTCTTTGTTTCCCTTCCATGTCTTGACATCCTCTAAGCTTCATCCTGTTCCCTGAAAGCTCTCTTGATCTCCAGGAAGGCATTTAGAGTCATAAGGCAAAGTGCCTGGCTTTGCATGGGAAAGCTGAGATGTTTATCATGAGAGAACGGAGCACAATGCAAATTCTGAGCTTGAAACAGGGATCAAACAATAATCTTCTGCACAGCCCTTTCAAGTATTCTTTTGGTCTTGGTGCCAGAGGGCAGCTTGGAAATTGGAGTTGTTGCCAATACAACTGCACAGCCCCATATATTTTGGTTTAAAATTCAGTTTGTGCTTTGTTCAACACGAGATGAAGACACCTTTTAAACTTGAAGGCTTTGTTTATTATTGCATCATCAAGGCGGACTTCCTAAACCAGCAGTTCAAAACAATGACATAAAAGAAGGGTATTTTTTGGTCATTTTTAAAAATAGAAATTGTGTCCCCATTGTGCATCTTCTTCTTGAAAATGACAGCCCTTACTCTTTCAGTACAAAAGATACAAAATCAAAACAAAATCAAACATTTACTACCTATCTCAAATGAATTCAAAACAAGTAAAAATGTACAACACCAATCTGCGTGTCAGTGTTATCTTTTGAAACACAAAGAGGACGACTGATGAAAATCCAGTACCAATAATGGTGAGTTTCTTCTGAGTTTTGGGGATCGGCAGGTGGGAGGATATATCTGAAGACTGGCCATGAGCAGGTTGAAAGCTCATGGGTAAGAATCAGGCACTGAGGTAGCTAAGGGAACCTTGTGAGTGGTGTCCACTACAGGCTGCCTGATAAAGGGGAGTCTCTTGACAAAGCTGTCCTGCTCCAGCTACAGGAGGCATCACGCTCACAGGCTCTTGTCCTGCTGGAGGACTTCCACCACCCTGATATCTACTGGAAAAGTCGCATGGCGAGCTGTAGGCAATCCAGGACACTCCTGATATGAGTGGTGGGTGAGTTCCTAAATATCAATAAGTTCCCTAGGGGATCAACAGCAGCCCTGCTGAGAAGGACTTGGGGGTGCTTGTGGGCGAGAGGCTGGACATGAGCCAGCAAAGGCCAATCGTGTTTTGGGCTGCATCAAAAGCAGTGTGGCCCAGCGTGATTGCCTGAATATACACGTGCACATCTCCCCAGGAGGGCTTTACAGCCTCTGCTGAACCACTGCATTTTCCTGTCCCAAAACAGCACATCTACACATTCAGGCCTGTTATTCACGCACAGGCTGCAGACCCACCTCAGGCAGCCTGGTGGATAGATACACTCTTGTAGACAGAGCAATTGGACTAAACCAGTATGGGTTTGGTGCCTAAACATAACATCAAGCAACAGGCCAAAATCAGACAGGTAGGCTGCCATCATACAAATCATGAGTATGCCCTTCTGCAGCTACTGCCTTCTGCAACAGTCCTTCTTCAAAAGAAGGGAAAGCAAAATAAACAAAAAACATTGGGAATGCAGGAATTTGAAAACCAGACATTAATTTCCCCCTAAAACCCAGAAAATTCTCTGTGTTAAAAAAGATTGAAAATCCTAGGACTGTGCATCTAGAGAAAAGACATGGATATCTCCATTGGTGATCAAATCAGGAATAATGAGTGATATACAGAACATTAATCAGATGTTCTTAATAAACATCTCTCAGAATGATGTTTTATACCATTACCACCCCTCAAATACTTTCAGGCTTGCATGTCTCTTGGGATCATGTAGCAGGGGATGTTATATGACAAATATCTTTTCCAATTTGTAGATATCAACACTTTTTGTACATTTTTATTCCTGTCTGAAGAGACCACCTGCTTCAATTTCACAGCAATAAACACTGCAGCCAAATCAGCTTTGAACTCAGACATAGTAGAGGTCTGACTGTTCAAAACAGCCCTTTAAATAATTTCAGGTTTATGTTCCTGAACTGACATTTTGTTATTCAATTGAGTCTTTGCTTGTAGATGGATGCCTTAGATGCAGAGGTTCCAGTGCATTAGGAAGCAAAAAGAAAGGTGTAATTTGCATTTTTACAGGAACTTTTCTTTCTTTCAATGAAGTAGTTAAAGGGCATCAGCAAACTGCAACCATTATACATGCATCACCTCATTGCAGGTTTCTCTAGTTTTTATTTCTCTTGGTATATGTCTACTGTGGAGCTGATGGGCTTGAAGATTTACACCACTGTTTTCTGGAGTTTCTCTAAACTTGATTTTGAGTTTTGAAATTGTGAAAGCAAAGGAGAATCAAACCTCTACATCAAAAGGGAGGGAGGAATCATTTATATGCAAAGAAACAGTTTGAACAGCACTTTAATCTTTCATAAAATAGGAGTTGCAAGCCTGAAAGTCAGTAATGCACAGCCCCTGTGTTTTCTTGTTGGCAATTATGATCATTATTAACATAGACTTTATGAGGCGTGAGACAGATTGTTGCTCCAGAGAGCTTATTCTGAGCAGGAACAAATGTCACTGTTGGTTTTTCAGAATTTTGAAGGGCAGTTTGGACTTTGGAGATCCTTAGTTTAACTCTGATGAATTAACAAAATTTTTAAATCTAAAAGAATCTTGGTGAAGCAGTAGGATTTTTTCAGAGCATTTTCAAAAAATGTGTTTCTGCATAAGTGAGTTACACAGGAAAGTGCATGTGCTTCAACAACTATCAGCAGCTTCCTGAGGGCACATAAAGAAAATTCCACTTTTAGCAGAGGAAACTAAAAAACTGACAGCTGAATACAGCTCATGTTTTCAACTTGCCCCTTTCTCTTTCAATTGGATGGTTTGAGATGTCCATTAAGCTAGATCTGACTTCAGAGCTTTGAAAACTTTCAGTAACTATTAATCCTTTTTCCCCACCATTGTCTTGTTTTCAGTGAGAGCATGCCACTCCATGCACAACTGAACAGATTCACGTCTCTAGGATTTCCTTTTGTATCCTCTGCTGAAATCGTACTTTATACTCCTGCAGATTTCTGAATGTACATGGAATTTGTTGGGGGTTTTATTATATTCTCTGTCCTCCATGTGCAAGTCTGGTTGTAGTTTTCTACAGCTTGAGAAGCAAATTTGAGAAGCTTCTTTTATGGTTCTTTGCTTTCTCTTGGGAGGGAGTGAGCAGTTTGTAATGGCTGCCTAATTGCTTCCTTTGGACAACTTTAGGAGTTGCTGATTGATTTAAGGCAGACAGCCTCTGAGGGCTGTCATACAGCACACATAGAGGTTATGGGGAGGTACTGGATTTTCAATGTTTACTGCAATTAAAAGCAGCAGAAATGTGTCTTAAGATGCTGTCCTTCTTGGTTCCTAATCCTTTCCGTGGTCGGGTTGTGTTAAAGTGTCTTATTGCAGGTGTAACGCCAGGTACCAATGGCCTAGAAACAAATACAGAACTTGGAATTGTTAGCAGCACCTGTGGGTGAATGGTTCTCCCACATGTGATTAGGGATAAAGTGGAAATATTAAAATGGTCACATGTGCCTTGTGATTTGTTTAACAGAGCTTATGAAAAATATTGCACAGAAAGATATGTAATGCAATGCAAAGTTTTCTATGCAAAGTCAAGAAAGTTGATAAAATGCTCCCAACATGAGAAGGACATGGAACTGCTGGAGGAAGTTTTCAGAAGGGCCATGAGGTTGACAAGAGCATTGGAGCACCTCCCATATGAAAACAGGCTGAGAAAGTTGGGGCTGTTCAGCCTGGAGAAGAGAAGGTTGTATGCAGACCTCACAGCAACCTTCCAGTATTTGAAGGGAGCTTACAGGGAAGAGAGGGAGAGGGACTCTCCATCAGGAACTAGGATAGGACAAGGAATAATGGGTACAAATTAAAAGAGGAAATGTTTAGGTTAGATAAAGAAGAAATTCTTTACTGTGAGGTTGGTGAGACACTGGAACAAGTTAGCCAGGGAGGTTGTAGATGTCACAACCCTGGCAGGGTTCAAAACCAGGTTGGGTAAGGCCTTGGGCAACCTGGTCTAGTGGGAGGTGTCCCTATCCATGGCAGGGAATTTTGGATTAAATGATTTTTAAGGTCCCTTCCAATCTATTAACATTCTGTGATTCTGTAAAATTATCCAGGCCAGGGCTTTATTTTTACATGCAAGAAACAATTCAGCTAATAGTTGTAAAACTTTTTTAGACAATTTAAGTGCCTTTTATCCATACTTAATTGTTTTAGTGGGTTATCTTTTATAAGATTCTCATAGGAGGCTGTTCAGGCAAAAGAATGTTCTTTTCCACATGAGACAACGTTAATTGAAATCACTACATCTCCCGGTAGGTGATGTCTGCAAGTACTCAGAACAGTTGTTGCACTTCACTAGTTGTTGGTTTCAAAATATGTCATAAAAGTGAACTGGAAAGCTCAAATAAAATTACTATTCATTCTAGATTTATGTCCTTGAAGACACTAATGATCAATCCTTCAGGGTATGTGCTACAGAATTTTTTTTAAACTTTTCAATGAAAGCTCTTTTTCTTCTGCCATCTATAAAAATTATGTCCCATTTTTATCTCACTAAAAATATGTCAGAATATACTATTTTGTGGTAGCAGAAATTGTAAAGGGTTTGGTTTTTTTAAACTGAGCTCTGGCAGTGATGTTTGACAATAATATTTTTGAATGAGAAAGTGCCAGTAATATTATTCAGTAAAGAAAAGGGATTGCAGAGGGATGAGTGGGTGTAAAAGATGACTTATATTTCTGTACTAAACCTGTTGTAAGTGGTAGGAGAGGACACACCGCTCTGAAATAAACTAGTTTGAAATCAGATTTGAGAGTACTGAATAAAAGAAGCCTGGACACCAACATATTTGAAAATAGGAAATAAATATGTACATATGCTCATGTTTGCTGCAAGAAATACCATACATGGGGACCATTGTTGCCCCTCATAGTTCCATCTTAACATAAGGTACAAATTGAAGAATGGTGGAGATGGTGATTGATCTCTCTTAAATCTTTATCTATAAATATCTGAAAGGGAAGGGACCTGAAAGATCATCTAGTTCTGCCCTCCCTGCTGTTGGCAGGGACAACTTCCACTAGACCAGGTTGTTCAAAGCCCCACCCAGCCTGGCCTTGAACACTTCCAGGGATTGATGTGATATATTAAAAGTCATGTGAAATCTACAATAAAAACACAACAGCAGTGTTTTCAGGATAGCGGTGATATTCAGCTGTATGTTTACCTTGCATAGAGGATCAGCCACACAGTGAATATCTCAGATTTATTTTACAAAGCTTTTGAACAGGGTGAGGTTGAAATGACTAAGTCTGATTCCTACCTGTATGATTTGTAGGAGCCTACTAGAAGAGGTGACTCTGAATTCAGATGATTAGCTGAATCCACCACTTCAACCTCCAGTATGTATTTCTGAAGTCATGTGGAACGCAGTGATGACATTGATGTTGGAGATAAGGAAAAGCATGTTCTCATCTGATCAGCTAAAAGAGTGCACAAAGTTTTCTTGTAGTTGCCTTACCAGATTGATGACATCTCCAGGAACTTGTTCACCTACCTCATGTCTAAGAATGACTTGTTTACTAAACTTGTTTATTAAGCAGTAGATACTAAAGAGGGGTGTTCAGAAGAGGTAGCACAGTAGTTAGCATTCTAGTGAACTTGTAAAGGAAGGTAACAGGTTACAGTGCATCCTACTGTCCTGCTGTCTGGGTCTAATAGTTCTGTATATCTCCATTTTTCATAAATGAAGAAAAAATAAAATAAGTAGATTTTCTTCCCCCACAGATAAAGTTAGCCTTTCTCTATACACCTGTAGATTTCTATCTAAATATGCAAGAATTCTATTTATATTTTAAAAAGTACTTTAATAAAAGGTCTTGCATGCATATGCCTGATTTATTACTTTCTGATAAATATGTGGAACTGGAGGAATTCATCAATGACGATGGTATGAAAAGTCCCAGTTCTATTTGTGATCAAAATTTCTGACTGATTTTGCTGCTAGATAAATAACTGTGCCTCAAAGCCATGCATGGTCTTCCTATATTCTCTTTGATTTCACTTTATCATAATTTGCTACAATTTTCAGTCAGTGTTTTTTTTTTAAAAAAAAAAAAAAGTTCTCATGTCGCATGTATAAATCCAGGTGCAGTTTTAACCTAACAGATATTCATCATCCAACAGGAGGCAGCATTTCTATTCATGGGTATTGGTATCAGAGTGAATAGTGCTTTTTGGTGTAAATTCTTGCCATACTACTATGCCTTCCTCCAGCAGCACAGATCAAAGAAGGCTGTGTTGGAGAGTCTGCAGAGCATTCTAGAATCAGGGCTGCAGGTGTAATCAGAGCAAACAGTAGGTTGTGACAGTCCTGCAGTTCCTCTAATGGATGGCAGTACAGAGCTACAGCACAAAAATCTTTGTGATTCCCAACCAAATAAATATGTTACCATCTATCTCTGGGGTGCATTTTCTTCACTGCAATGAAGTTTCTAAGAGGTTGCTGACAGGAGCAAACTGTTAAACAATCAAAATATATCAAAGACGTTTTCCTGCTTGTTTTCTTTGTTCCCTATCTAGTAGTACAAATCTGACATCTGGCAATAGCAAGTCAGCAGAATTTCTACATTTGTTGCTCCTTTTTTTTCTGTATTATTCATATATTGATGCTGGGGAAAGTCAGTACTGCAATCTTCCCTTGAAAGACAATGGGGGCTGTTAGAAATATTCTTGTGTCTTTTCTTAGGTTTCTGTGGACAGATATATTCAGTGAAGCCTGATTTTGTGATTGAACTGAGGGAGACTTTTATTGTTTTCAAAGATCTGTTTATAAAGCTTAGAGAAGTATCTGGTTATTAGCTTCTCCGTCCTTTTGAGAAACTATGAGCACACCCTGTAATTCTTTTGCATGATAGCATAGGAACACACTGAATAGCTGCAAAGAAAAATTCTAAGGTAAGTTCTGTTAGTGTGCATATTATATTTTGTCAGTAGTACAGCTGACTGGGAGAAGTTAACCACAAAAGACAACATCCTGGAGCAGTGAGATAGAACATGGCAGCTTAGACCAGAATTTGCATATGTGTCATTAGTTTATGTTGAAATATCACCCCTTCAAAAAAAATTATTCACTGTTAGAATGGTCAAGCATTGGAATAGGTTTCCCAAGGAGGTGGTGGAGTCAGCATCCCTGGAAGTGTTTAAGAGGCATCTGGATCTGGCACTGGATGATGTGGTTTAGTGGTTTAGGGGTTACAGTGCTGGGCTGATGGTTGGACCTGATGATCTTAAAGGTCTCTTCCGACCTTGACTATTCTATGATTCTATTCTATGATTCTAGGAGCCCACATGTTCTATTCTGACACCTGGATCCAATATCTGTCATCATTAACAGCCTGAGTGAGTCCTGTTGCAAGAATAACAGAATTATATCCAGCCCTATGACTCACAGTGGGGCTGGAACACTGATTTCCTGCTGAATATTCAACACAGCTATCAGCCTTGATAGAAATTGTCTATCAAAAGAAATGCTTAATGTTTCGTCCTCTCTACACCTTAGGCTCAGCAGGAGACTTCTATTTGCGTTTTACACTCTGCCTGGCCTAATCAAAAATTTTCCCAGTTAATGGAAGGTGATAAGGTGATGCCAGCATGCCAAGACCTGTGTTACCAGCGTATGCTTTGGATGGGAAAGGGAATAAACTAACTGCAAGGAGGAGACCTTGGTAGGGTACTAGCCTCTCCCAGTCTGAGAAATGCAGAGGAAAGTCCTTTAGAAGTGCACAATGCACAGAGGTAAATGAAGGCCCCTGCACTTCTTTGGAAGCAGAGAAACCCTACGCCAGCTAAGGCCAGGTACTGATGTGCTCATTTCAATGCAAGATGATTTCAAGCACTTTAGAACATCATCCACACACCCCGTGCTTTTGAAAGCCCTGTGTGAGTGAGTGGCCAGTTCAATTGTTCCTTGTACAGGGGATCCTAAAGAGCGTTCTAGTTGGGTATTAGACTGCAAAAGCTGTGATATCTGTAGAAATGAAATGGGCGAGGCATGGATAAAACACCAAGAATGGAAGCTCTCGTAAACAAAAGAGGCACACTTGTGGTTATATTACTAAAGAGTAATAAAATTGTCTGAAATGAAAGCTTATTTGGCAAGAGGAAGTTATGAGGCTCATTACCTACAGATCATTAAAGATCCATCATTTAGGTCTCAAGTTCAGGTCACGCAATATTTCAAAAAGATAGAATACAACAAGGAAACAAAGCCTAGTAATGTTCATTAGATGTGTATAATTAAAAGAGCAAAGTGAATGAAACTGTTATGGCTCACATTATAGTAGAAAAGGACTAATGGCCAACATCAGAGATCAGCCTGAAGGAGTCTAAACTGTTATAATTTACAGTTTACATAAAATCTTCCCTCAAGGCCTGATCCATTGTTCATTTAGAAACCTTTTACTCTAGCTGTGCAGAGAAGAATAATTCTGGACATGGAGCGTCTTTGTCAGGTCCAAGTTCCCCATAATCATGCCTGTGGCACAGAAGGCAGAACAGAAATTTCTGAATTGTTTCAAATGTCCTGCTTCCTGCATCCTAGATTAGAGAGCTGAGATTGTGTCAGACACAGTCCTAAAGGCTGCTTGTCCCACCTGGCTCATCCAAAGGGTACAACGTTGTTATTTATCACTCATGGAGATGATGAAACAATAAATGTTGAATAAAAGTTTAGAATAGTTTACAGTAGAAAGTGAAATGATCAATACTAAGAAAACAGAATTGGGGTGGGGGAGATGGGACCTCTAGAACATTTTTTGAACTCAAGGCATTATTATTATTCCTTTGCTTCAGACTTAAAATTTTACACAATTATTATTTGTAACAGTAATCACAACCAGTATCTGAAATTTCCTACTGGACTGAAATGAACTTGAGTGAAATATGAAGGACTCAGTAATAAATATTCCAATTTATATAAATATCTATTCAACATAAGAAACAATCCTGACTAAATATAGTATGAAATCACTAGACCAATTTAGATAAGAATAAAAGTCAACAACTATGTGGAAAGTGTAAGCAATAACAGAAGAAGACATAAATCAAGAAAAGAATGTAAGCAAAATACTGAATGCTATAAAAAGAAGAATGCATTAGAGGAGAATTAAAATTAGACTTATAGGAACACATAGACAAGGCAAATTTTTAGGTAAAAAACCTCAGAATTCACTGAATAAAGAAATTAAAATATCAGAGGAGGGAATTAGAAAAGAAGATGGAAGGAATGATAAAGCATACAATTACGTGGATGCTTCTTCAGTGTATTTACTTGAGAGATCAGGAGAAATATGCCATCTGACACTACTTGTGTATGCAGTACTGTGAATGATTTTGTGACCAGTGAAGCAGAAGAATTTAGTAATTTAGCACAAATGAAAACTACCAAGGCTCCAGAACTAAGATAATATTTCTTCTAAGATTTTATGAAGGAGGCCATGGAAAAAAAAAATACACAGGGCAGTGAAAAGCAGCATAGAACAATTGTTAGGCTACAGTGGGTTTAGAGGAAAAAATTACAGCAAAAACAGGCCAAATACTGCAGAAGTCATTTATTGTCCTTCTGCAGGTGTTAATAAGATAGATCTCTGAGCAAACATCATAGTGGAGTTTTGTTTGAGTTAGGATGTCTAGTGGCTTTGATAGGGGTCTGAATCCATGGTTTGCATGTGGGAGCAAGGCTCTAATCTGGTTGTTATAGCAAAGCCTGAGGGTGGCTTTTAGGGATGTCATACTGAGAGTATTCCATTGATAAAAATAAATACATTTTCAGAGGGCAAGAAACAAGGAGAAATATTTAGTCAATACCCTGGCTTCATCCTGTCACAAATGAAAAATCCATTTTCCATATGGTTTGGTAAGTTTGAAAGATTGGTCAGAGCAGGAGTGAAGAGGACAGACAGGCTGTGCTTCTGATGGAAAGCATTGAGAGAGAAAGTAAAAGGAAAAATGTTGCATCAATTTACTTGAGTGAGCTGAGCTGACTCACCCAACCTCTCATGCATTGATCTTGGAAAATGTTTTCTCTTGCTCTCTATGTACAAAACATCTCCTCATGAGGGAAGATCTATTTGTGCCCTGTGTTGTTCCTGGTTGTTGAATTGATAGAAAACTGCAACTGCTCTTCACCACATTAGATTTTAAATCCTAAATATGCAAAGCATTACCTCTGATTTACATCAGCTGCATATTATGCTGCAGCAAATTATAGAAAAGGAGAACAGGATCTGATCTGTTTTCATTTCTAATAACTAGTAAACAAATACCCATGTTTCTCATGTTACTTGATGTCTGCAGATGGCCCTTCCAAAACTCCATAGCCTTCCTCTAGCTTTCAGTATTGTGGCAGGTATGTACATTCTGACTGGGGTTTCAGGACTAAAAAGCTCAGATATATACCTTTCTCTCACCCTTCGACCACCTAATGTTTTTATTTTCACTGGAAATATGTTCTTGCCAGGTTGAAGCTGACACCTTGTGGTTTGTGACTACACACCCTCACTGGGAAAAGAGAATGAGCTGTTTAATAGAGGAGTTTGTTCAGCTCTGTCCAAAGGTAATGTATCTGCATATACTTCCATTAATTTATTTTAATTTTTACATGTGAATAGTGTAATTGAGGAAATATAACACTACCCTATACATGTAACTGACACCAGACAGTCATATATCCATTTTCCTCTCTTACTTCCATATGTTTTCATGTTCATTCTGCTGAGTAAATATGTTGTTGAGAAACATATTTAAGTTATTAAGAAACATAGTTGAGTAAATATGGTGTTGGAAACTTTCAGTTTTTAATCCAATTTTTTAACATATTAGCCTGGGAGTGATACTGGATCAAGAAAGAATGTAGTTTAAATATCACATCATAGACTGAATGTGCAGGTCAAACAGCTTCATGGAATCACATTTTTAATTCAAATTAAAGCCGATTTTTATTCAAGACTTGAGAGATAACACAGAGTTATACTTTTTATGTGGGCATTCACAGGCAAACTTTACCATCTTCCATAGCAAAAGTGAGAAGGAATAAATGTTAAAGAGGACCTCTAAATGGCTTAATTTTGTATATGACTTCCTTTTTTTTTTTTTTTTTTTTTTTTTTTTTTTTTTTTAAGTCTTTTTTTCTTCCTTTTTTT
>VZRN01004778.1:54846-100361 GCA_013397935.1 Dasyornis broadbenti | reverse complement strand
TTTTTTTTGTATAAGGCCTGATCTCCTGCCTGTCTTATATCCTGGGAGTCAAAGATGATTGCAAAGAAGTGGGATATTGCATATATTCATGCAGTATCTTTCTTCTGGGGACTATGACATTTCATTATGGGCTGGCAAGAAGTACAGTAATACATATTGCAGTTCAGATGAGGTTTCCTAAGTTCATATAGAAGTGGTAAATATTTTCCAGGCCCAGTGTCTGAGATTGTCAGAATTAAAGAAATGTTTCCTTGAGCAGGAGGCCAAGTGGGATGCTGAACTGTGCCAAGAACCTAACTATGTACAGCTCTAAACCTCTAGACAAAATGGTCATGTATTTTCTCCTGAGGCAAAGCAGCATTATTTTATAGGTGTATGTTTTTTTATTATTATAAAACTTTGATTTATGAATTTCAATATTAAGGAAAGCAGTGCTTTCAAGTGAATTGATCTTGAAATAAGCAAATATGTTGTCATTTAACCATATGCTTAATGGTATGCTACTTATAATTGTAACGATTGTTTGCCAAGCATAGTTTCAAATAAAGGAAGGAATGCACAGATGGTTTTCTTATTTAAGTGCATTAAAATGCATACAGAATGTTTAGAAATGCAAATCCTTTAAATCAACTACTTGACAAAATCAGGCTTTGTTCCAAGTTGTTGTAATAGAGTCTCTTGCATATAAATAAAAGATTGTGTTATAGAAAGAGAGAGAATAAGTCATCTGCAGAACAGCAGTCAAGAACTGAATCTGAAAAGGGTGAAAACACAGGGCCTCTGTAATTCTGAGGAGTTAGAAGAGGTGGAGAAGTAAATTGTTTGCAGTTATTTCTGTGGCTGATTGTACAGTAGCAGCAAGATTATGTTGATGCATTTGCCCCATTATAGTGACATAGAGGGAATTTACTCCTTTTAATACCTCAGTGTCAGAAGCCAGCATTGCATTATTTTGATTTATAGCATTATTAGTACAGCTTATATTTCAGTGCTCTCTCTTAATCCCCCCATTCATAGTGTTCTACCAGTTTCTCTTGGCTTTCAGCAGTGTCTTCAGAAAGACAGTTTTCTAAGGGAATAGATGTTAAACCAATGCTAACTGTGGTTTATGATGATCAAAATGCACAAACGCAGGGGTATATGGATAGCTGGCCCTGTGATGGAAAGCTTGGCATTTACTATGCTGGAGTTATTATTTTTCTTTGAAATTCAGAAGGGCACCACGCTTGTATCAAAGTCTCAGTAACTATGAATGACAGATGAAAAGAAGATTGAGGAAGCCTATAAGGAAGGACTCAGGAAAAGTTTGAGAAAATAATAAGTGAAAGAGTTGTTTGCATCTCTTCTTTGCTATGACTGTAGGAGTTTAGATTTATCTAGGAGAACTAATGAGCATGTAAGGAAAAATTGGTGGAGTCAAATTAAAACTGAGATGGGGAGTATGGTTTGGTTTTTCAGGTAAATGAGACACTTGACACAAAGTGCCTGCAGTCATGATGCGGAACGATTGATTATTTGCTAGCTCAGTGGCCTGGCTGGATGAGTTTGGATTTTAGAATGCCTTGGTTTAAATTTCCGTTTTTTTTTTTTTTTTGTTGTTGTTGTTGTTTGTTTGTTTTTCGGTTTTTTGGGGGTTTTTTTGTTTTTGTTTTTTTGGGGTTTTTTTGGTATTTTATGCCTCAGTAACTGGAATATTGAAGACAGCTTTTCAGGAAACACGAATATACACCTCTCAGTGTCTCAGGGACAGTAATGAATATTCTTTGCTGCTATTGCAATCTCAAAGAAGCGGAACAGTATCAGAAATACATGTAGTAAGGAAAGGCATGTTGCTCATGTTACTTGATGTCTTCAGATGACCCTTTAAAAACTCCATAGCCTTGCTCTAGCTTTCAGGATTGTGGTGGGATTGCGGCACTTTCTAATGGAGTTGCAGGACAAGATAGTTCAGATATGTCCCTTCCTCTCACCCTTTTACCACCTAATGTTTTCATTGTACGTAAGTATTTTCTTGCCAGGTTGAAAGCTGGCACCTTGTGGTTTGTGACCACACACGCTCTTTCATCAAAGAGCATTTTGTAGTATAAAGAAGATGAGATCGATGAGATCTATCTAACCTCAGCTGCTGGTCTTGAGGTTGGATCATTTTGATCCTTGTGATTCTTGTGTTTGGGCTGGTTTTGGCTGGGGTAGAGTTAATTTTCTTTACAGTGGCTGGAAAGGTGCTATGTTTTGGATTTTTGCTGAACACAGGGTTGATAATATAGAGATGCTTTTGTTATTACTGACCAGGGCTTACACAGGTCCAAAGTCTTTTCTGCTTTTCATATTGTCATGCTGGCGAGGGGGCTGGGGGTGCCTGGGAGGCTGGTAGGAGACACAGCTGGGACAGGTGAATATCCCAAAGGATATTCCAGACCATAGGACATCATGCTCAGAATACAAACTGAGGCGGTGAAGGAGGAAGAAGGGGGATGTTTGGAGTGATGGTGTTTGTCTTTCCAAGTCACAGTTACATGTGATAGGGCCCTGCTCTCCTGGAAATGGCTGAACACCCGCCTGCCCATGGGAAGCGGTGAATTAATTCCTCGTTTTGCTTTGCTTATGTGCACACCTTTTGATTTCCCTGTTAAACTGTCTTTATTTCAACCTACAAGTTCTCAAACTTTTTCCCCTCTCTGATTCGCTCCCCAGTCCCACTGGTAGGGGAGTGAGTGAGCATCTGAGTGGGCCGTGGCTGCTGTCTGGGGTTAAATCACAGAAGTGTTTTAGCTTGTGACCATAATAATATTTGGAGTCACCACTTAGTGCTTTTGCAAGCCTTGTAGCTAATAGTGTTTGCCTAAATATACAGGATCTGGAGATTAAAAAAAGCATGCCTGATGTCTCTCTTGGTGACTCCTTAATGAAAGTCGCTTATATAGTCAGTAAAATTAAAAATTCAATCTCTGACAGGAAAATTGCTATATCACTACTGTCTGTATTTAATGTTAAAGTAAGAGACAAATAATGTGGCACAAAGCTAATATATTCCAATGGTGTTTAACAAAAATAAGTTGATTTTAGCAATGTTCTTCTGATTCATATTGACTTCAGAGGACTGAATATCCTTTATATCCTTCAAAGACCTAGAAAGGTGACTTATTGTAAGGAATGCCCAATACTGTAATAGACACTGATTTTGCTAAATCAGCTGTAGGTTAGAGAGGCTCAGGAGGAGTGAAGACAAGCACAGTCCTTTGGTTTTATACTTTACTTTTGTTGTATCTTGTGATAATAAATTCATTTTGCTACAAATGAAAGTGACATTTATTTCTGTCCAGCTGTATTTTTTACCTTCTTTGCTCTCACAGAGTAGAGGAATTCCTTTCAGAGGAATAGAAACAGATCAAAATCTTGATAAAATATGACTCTGTTAAAAAAAATTGCACACGCTGGTGGTGCACAAATTTATTTCTTACCCACTGTGGGCACATCTGTTCCTTCTGGGACCATTTTTTTTTTCTTTTATAGTAAGGTATGATGCGTGTGTAGGCATACATGTTTGCAGGCATACTTGAATTTGAGCTTAGAAGCAGATTTCATGCATTGGAACTTTTTATTCCTTCAGGTTTGGGGCACATCTGATAAGAAGAGGCAATACACTCTGCGAGGTGAGGGGTCAGGGACATGTAAGAAGTAACTAATTATGAATAAAATATTCCTCATATCACAATTAGAAAAACAGCTCTACTAAACTGTACCAAAGGATCATGTCCCTCTGTACTCTGTTTCTAACAGTGGTCATGAGCATCTCATAGAGGAAAAGTAAGATTAGGCAGGCATGCTTCTTTTAATGGTTCTCTACATTGCTTAAGTCATTGTTATCTGGATCTATAGAGAAGCTATTTTTAATTTATTTCTGTGAACCTGAGCCTGCGTATTCTCTCTAACATCCTGTTGCATGAAGCATTTAATCTTTGTGTATTGGATTTGAAGCTGGCTGCTGACTCACTCTCAGTTCTTGTCCTTGAAGAGGGCACAAGAATTTGTCGTATTCTCTGACATGGTTCCTGCCTCTTCTGATTGCACAAAACTCTGTTGTTTCTTGGCCAATTTAGAGTCCCAGTGCTCTAGTTCCTGATCCAGTACTCACTGTGTATGTCATAGTCCTTCTCTGAACTTTCTCATTTCAACCTCAGATGTGGGCAGATGTATAAAGCAGCACAAGGAAACACTCTCTCCTGTCACGATAAGACCAGCCTTTTAAAGATACAGGGTTTCATCACTAGCACAGCCCACTCTCAAATTTCTTCTACCTTGATTATTTCTGAGTGACAGTGCTTTTTTTCTACCAAGTTTCCAGCTTATTTATTCATTCTTAGCTTTCCTTCTCTGCTGTCTTAATTACAGATTTTAGATTTTAGAGATGCTGTAAGAGCACGTGTTTTGGTCCTTCTAGCATCCCATTTAAATGGCATCCTGTCATTTAAAAATAGGACTGTTTCTTATACTTCATGAGTTACACAATTTGTATAGCATTCTGTGTAAAAGAAACACTCTTTTATACATATTAGCTTTGCCCCAATCTTCTGTTTAAAAATTCACTTACAACTTCTTATCTTTAAAGGCCA
Organism: Dasyornis broadbenti; assembly: GCA_013397935.1. Lineage (NCBI taxonomy): Eukaryota > Metazoa > Chordata > Aves > Passeriformes > Dasyornithidae > Dasyornis > Dasyornis broadbenti. Next base: position 95,748 of record VZRN01004778.1, on the reverse strand, counting down.
ACAGTCTGGTTCACTAAGAGTTCAAATTAAATACGTCCTTCCTCTATAGCCTTCTTTTACTCCAGAAGTATTCCTTCTGAATCATTGGTGGGGAATTAATCTCTAGTATTAATATCTGAATATGTTTAAACCAAAAGCAGGGAAAATGGTCTTAAAATATAGCAGAGGATAGAAATTCGATATTACTTTTTAAAATGTTGTTACTATTTTTTTTAGATATTTTGGATAATATTTCAAAGTTAAATAAGAACATTAACCTATCCTTTATCTAACTAGTTCTAAACAGTTGTGGCAATTTTTCAGTGAGATCAAGACTGAAACTAACTACAAACTCAACTATCTCAAAAAATACTTAAGAACTTTAGGGTGAAATAAATTCACTGTGATATTTATATATAGGATAGTCTTGTTCTCATGAATCAGCTAAATAATATTTTAGATAAAAGTTCTGCCTTTTGATGAACTATAGGTCCTGACTATAAGCAGAAATATTTTAATTGTGTTCAGTTCTGATAATATGGAAATAGAATTTCAGTGAAAAGATACTTAATAACCTTGTTTTTATGGGAGAACCCCATCTCTTGACTCGTGGAAGGTCACCCAATTTGACAACGTGCTAGAGCTTACAGAAAGTGTCAGCCAAATGTTGTGCTCATGCTTTTAAAGGCAACAGTTTTTTTTCCTTGTTTAATGAATTTGCAAAGCGATATTGGGTCTTTGTCAGTCAGAAATGAATGGTTAGTCTTTTGATTTAAAGAAAAAAAAAATGAACAAAAACCCAAAAAACCAACAAAGCTGAAACTGAACCAGGTTTCAACATTTTTTCCCCTTAGAGGTATTGTTAATTGGATTATTTTCATAGTCTAACCAAGTTAGTACCAGGAAACCGGGGTTTTGAGGCTACAGAGGACAGAGAGAAAAAACCAATCTAGTTCATGACTTAGATTAGGAATTGAACATTGCCTGATTTTCCCACTCAAGGGGAGTACAGAATGAAATGAAATGAATGTTGATGTTAGATGTATAAAGCCAATAAGATTACATTCACAGATGTTTTTTCTGATGGAGCTTTATGAGGTTTTCTCAAGTGTTGTTTGCCCTTTGATCTGTATCTGCCCTAATAACAGCAATATTTGGACCAAAAAAAAAGCCTGGATGTGAAGAGTGTTTGAAGTTAGGAAATATGCTTTTGTATGTGAAATGAGCATTTCTCAGTAGGGAAATCAATTGCTGGGATGTAATAAGCAAGGAAACAAATAAAAGGGATTTATTTTTGATTTTCAAAGGAGAGTAGCAATTAAAATAGATAATCTTTAATTTTATTATAGAATTACAATGAAAACAAATAAACTTTACTTGTATTAGATGGGATTTATTAATATCTTGTTATCTTACTACATTCTAATTTCTCTCTAGCAATTATCTTCTCTTGTCAGATACATCTTTCCCTCATTATCCTCTAGTGGTTATTCAGGCACCTACGTCTACATCTAGGTTCTTTCCCAGGTAAAAATACAGGCTCTCTGATTTTCTTTTTTTTTAAGAATTAATATAAAATCATATGAATATATAAATTACAATTATTGTAGTTTTGATTAAATATTTTTTCCTCTCGCTCCTTAAAAAAATAGAAACATGTCTCCATACTTCAAACTATTCACTTATTTCCCTTTAGATTTACTCTTGGCTTTGGTATACAGCAAGTATATGACAGAGGATCATATACTATAATATTATTTTTATTATCAAATCCACTTGCCATTGTTTCTCAGCAGTAATATTTGAAAAGAGATATAATTTTACAAAGGAAATTAAGATGTTATTAAGGGTAGATAACACCACTTTCACAGAGCTCCACTGCTTGCTGAAATCATAAAAATAATAACTCTATTTTCTCTTAAAGTATTCTGTTCCATGAACTGTGTATAAAACGTGGGATTATTGCTTCAGGCCTATGAGATCTAAAATCCTTATAGCATTTGCACAGATGATGACATTAGAAGAATCATAAAAGATTGCTATTTTAAAAACAAGAACAATATAGATGTGGTTGGTATTACTTGTTCTGCAGGTTTGGTGAGAAAACATATTTTTAAATTAATGAAATTTTGACTTTTGACCTAAGTAATTTCACAATGGGAGCTAGGCTTTAATAAAAATATTCACATGCCATGGAAAATTACCTCATTTAAAACATGGCTCTTGAGTTAGACTCTCTCACTGATGACTAGAGTATTTTCTGAGTGGGAATTAGTGACCAATGAGTTTCCACAAGGTGCTATATTATCTGAGCTCTGGAAGTGGAGTCAATAATCAAAGTCCTGTTGTATTTACAAATACCTGAGACTTTTCTTCATGTAACATGAACAGGTGTTTCTTCTTTTTCCAGACGACAGAACCAGACTTCCGGAGAGAATTGAAGGGCCTGGAAGGCAGGAGATAAAAAATTTATATCAGAAACTGAAATGCACAAGACTTTCAATTCACTAAGAGAGTTATTAGACAGGATCTGTGTTGCTGCCCCTGGCAAAGATTTCCATCAATGGAAAACTGCAAAAGAACCTGCGTAGGTGGTTTGGAAGTGCTCAAGGTACTGTCCTCTAGGCCTGTGGAGTCTCACAATGTGAGGCAGCTCAGCTCCATTAACAGAAATACCCCATTAATATAGACTGGCTTAAATCTAACCTAGGTTTATAAATAACCTAAATCTAGGTTAATAGATTTTCCAGATCTGTTTAAAGTATATTGTCATGGATAGACTGCTTTAGTGACAACCATCAGCACAAAATTGGTGTCTCTGTGTCCTGCTCCCTTATGCTGGTCACAAGTGTCACCAAAGGACAGCCCCTCATGAGAACCTAAAACCAAACATGCTTCGTGGGCTCACAGTTTATCTATTCTTGTAGAACTGTTTTAAAATTCAAAAACCTAAAAACGTGTCTTAGTTAGCCACCCCTATTCAAAAAGGTATGCTTCCTTTATACTTCTTCAATTGAATTTACATCACAAATAGCACTCACACAACCTCCTTCCCTAAAGAACAGTCTTTCTGTCAACATAAGTGAATTTTGTCTGGGCTGTATTTCTACAGAATGTACATCTCACCTCTGAAAGACGCAATTATGCATGAGGATTTTTGCTTATTTCTGAGAAAACTGCATGTCACCTGCCCCTGGATGATGGACAACCATGTAGATAAAGCATTAGTAAAATTCTAGCAAAGGAAATACTGCAAGAAACTGAGAATTAAAATAATTTGCTTGGCATTTACACTGCACTGCTCATCTGTAGTTTTTAAAGGCAGGTGAGCCATACCTGTGTTTAACAGCAGAGAAGTGGAGTCAACATAAAGAAATCTCTTGTACAACAATCATGGAAGGCTGTTATGGACTGGCACTAGTCACAAGATCCCTATCCATCACAGGTGATGTCCCCATGGTCACTTGAGAAGTCTGGCACAGACTTGTGTCTTAAAACAGAGATAATCTCTTGTCTCCTGACCTGATAACCTCATTTTGAACTGAGGGTTGGCATTGCCAATAGTTCTTTATTTGAAAGGTGTAATAATATGATGTGGATATGTTTATGGGTGAAGAGATTATTGAAATATATGCAGAAAGGTTCTTACAAAAGACCAGTAAGTATTGACAATAGTTATAATGCAGATGATACTGAATCACAAAATCACTATTCCTAATAATGAACTGGCAGTGCCACACAGCTGAATCTTCAGATTTGGCCTGATACAAAATGAAAACAAGGAAGACAAAGAAGTCCAGTTTACTGGGATATGAAGTAAAATGTTTAGGTAACTGAACAAATATTCACAGGAGAAAAGATTACTTATTTAGTTCTGCCAAGCTGAGGGTCCTCCTCCCTGGTAATACAATGTTTTGTAAAGAGCAAATGGCACAAGCAAGCAAAAGCTGAATTGGTTTTATACATAATATTGCTTCTTGGAGCAATAACCAAACCTATTAAGCATCAAACTTGGGGGGAAAATGTATGTGGAGAGAATGAGACAATTCCACAGGGCCTTGTATTTTACGTTATTACTTCCTTTATGTTACCAAGGTCTCTGTCATTATTACCATTGATGATTACTTGGAATGCAAACGAGTTGAAGACATAAACAGTTTGAGCTTTCCTAAGCAGGATACAGGTCAGCTCTCCCCAGATTTCCTTTCCTTGTAATTATTATGTGCCCATGGTTATCATGTCTCTCTGACTAACAATTGATTTTCAATCCTACTTCAAAGCATTTGTCTTTACCCTGATAGCAGTGAGTAATAACAACAGGCAAGAGACCCAGATACAGGATGCTATTTTGCACACCTGAAAAATACTTCCTTTTTCTGCATTTCTACAATTTTATGGGTAGAAAAAGCACTTTGTTATGAATGGTTCCGATATTTTTGATGTTAAACCTTTGGCATTTTGTTCTAGCAATGCCATCTATTCTCAAATGCTTAATGAATGTTTATTAAAGTGATATTTCACCGTAATTCTATTTTCCAGCACACTCTTTATCTCAATAAATAACTCTTCATTTTGTCTCTGGGCATTGGAGGTCCTGTCACATTGCTGAAAGAAGCACCAATGATAAATTATGGGAATGCCACTCAGCAAGTATTTGCATTTTTCATCTTTCATTAAATAAAAAGAAAACTCTCATAGAGAGATTTGAGTGTAGCTGCAACAGCCACATGTGATATCTGTCAAGAGATGATAAATTGACAGTTTTACCCTAGCCTCTTAACTCTTTGGACTGAACAACTTGAGGAAGGCCTTGTTTTTTTAGCAATTACAATCACATTCATGAGGCAAAATGTGCTAACTGTAATGCCTTTCATTGAGGTTTAAGCTAAGGGCAGTGTCAGAAGCCACTACTTGGCATTTTAGCTCAAGAAGTTACTGCTTTTCAGACAAATCTGCTCAACACTGCACTGGACTGAAATGAATTTCTGCTCTATGATAAGCAGTGTAGCCATTCAATGTATAGTGGGAAATTCCTAGGCATCTGTGTCTCTGCTGTGCTCTGCCCTACAAAGCTTTGCTGACACCAAATTCTACTGATTTCTCAGGTCTTGCTCAGAATGCAATAGAGAGGAAAATGTATCCTTTATGCTTGCAATTTTCTCCATCTGTGTTAACATTTTGAATTCTTTCCTAAACTGGAGAAAAGTGTACTTGATGAATAATTAAATATTTTCAGGCGGAATCTTTGTTCACCCATGAGGTGTTCAGCCCTTAGAAATGTGTGAATTGCCTGTTTCCCAAATATTGGTTGAAAGTGTTTAGGAGAAGAAAAGAAGATAAATATCACAGATATTTGAAACTGCATGGGGAATTGTAGGCAGGGAAAATGAAACAGATTACATACTTGATTGAGATGCTGGAGGCCTTTTTAAGTCATTATGCTGGATCATTTTTCCATTTAGTATAATTTATATTTTCTCTCTTGAATCTTTACAGATAGATTTATTAAGATACTGTGTCTATCCTGAAGTAGGTAAATATTTATCTTCAGAAAAATTGCATTTGCCATATAGTAGCCCAGGTACTTAGTATAAATGTCATAGTCCTTCTGGTTTTGATTTTGACAATGCAAGCAATTTGCAGTGTTGCTGTGGTAATTACACATCTGGATTTTTTTTTTTTATTATTATTATTTTTTTACTCTTTAAAAGAACCTAATTTTTTAAAATTTCCCCATACAGAATTTTCTGCAAAACAGAAGTGGAGAGAAGTCAGCAAATTCATATATGACTTTAATTGCAATTAATAGTATAAATTTTAGGAGAGATTAGTTACTGAAAACCATACAGCCTCATGTTAATTGTTTAAATATCTTGTGCTAAGCTGGTAATCAATACTCTGGTTTAGTCTAAAAAGTATCTAAAATTGCAAACAGTAAATCTTTGGCTAGTCTTGGCTTCAAAGGGACAGAGAGCTCATCCAAACACATGCAGTATTCAGAATGTTAAAAAGTAATACTCTACCCTAACTCAATCTATGGCGAAAATATCTTCTAGGGAGCACAGTCAGTGGAGACTGATGATCAATAGTAGAGTAGCTAATTATGTTGGCATTTTACTTTTTCTTAAAGGGCTTTTAATAAAATATATGTAAAATACTTTAGGGAGCCTGATACATCAATGAGTTATATATTCACTGCCAGCTAAAGTAGGAAATGTGCTATTCATTGAGTCATCAGGCCAATTTCTCTAAACATATTGGAATTTCTGCACTGAAAAAGGATGGCATGAATTCATCAACTGCCTCCTCCCTTTACTTGCAAAACCATTCAAGAATCACATTGCTTTAGATACTCCTTGCTAAGTTCTTAGATATTAATTAATATTATATATGCGCATCTGAACGATGCTACTCTTGCAATGTATAAAACTATTTTATACGTTTTCTTAGAACTAAGCATCCTGAATGTATCAACTCTGCCAATCCTCCTCCATTTTGCTATATACAAATGGGTTATGGCACTAACAAATTCTGCCTTTACAGTGGTTATAGCTGCTGCTAAGTGTTATGGGTTGGCTGGAAACACACTAGAGTCTCTTGACTAATTTCTCTAGTGTCCCCACTTCTCTTCAAGATATCAAGATAATCTGCATCATAAATGTTCTTACTATCCTGATAGAATTGCTTCTTTAACAAGTTTTTCATCATATCTCATAAATGTACAGACCGTAACAATAAAATTCAGACAAAAATTGTGAAAAGCTTGTATAAAAAAGTCACCTTCCTATTAACTTTCTCATCACTCAGGTACTATTTCAGTAATGTTCTTTTACCATGCCAGCAGTGAGTATAGTCCCTCCTGGAAAAAGGTTACCTGTTTCATAGCAGCTTGTTACCTTTATTTTCTATTAACCCCTTTGTGTTTGTTAAAGTATCTCAGAGTAGAAAATAAAAGATTGTTTCTGAAATATCTTTACCTACCTCTTCCTATACTTGAGTGGACTTTTGACAGTGAACTGAAAATGGTGTTCAAATTCAGGCCATGTATCTGTGGATTTCTCTGTAATTTCCTTTTGTTTTCAATGTCAAATACAGTTTAGAATAAAACTAACTTCTGTTCATAACACCTGCAAGCTTGTGATTTAAGCAAATGTTAATTTTGCAGCAACAGAAATCTGAACAGCATGATAATGGAACGTCCAAAGATTCTCACTTTATAAAGTGCAACCAGATCCTGAACTGGTAAAATATTTTCTAAATCGATGGACTGGTAAGCAGTAGAAATTGTCACCCTGGGCACCTGTTTGGTGAAATACAACCTAAGATATTTCTGGTTCTGTACCCAAGATTTGAAACACACCTTGAGACATCATGTAGTTTTAAAGCACAATTAACTGTATGTCTTTTATTTTATTAATATAATTTGCTTACCTAATTATCAGAAGTCTGTTCTAATGCTTTACAGATTTTACTGTGAGAATATGTAATTGGAAGGAGAGGATGCTTCACTCAGTTCTTCTTGTCCCACACACCCTGAGAAGGTAAGAAACGCCTCACCGCATCAGAGAAATGCTGCTTAGGAAGCACACAGCAGCATTGCTGCTTTCTGTGCCCTTACACTACACCAGCACCCAGAGCTGTTAGAGTTTACATGCCTAATTCTGCAATCCCTCAAAAAGTTTGGTCCTTTTGTTATCTGGTTGTGGATCCATATATTTCTTTCATCCACCTTTGAAAGTGCAGCTGACAGGTGCCTCCTCAGTCTCCCGTGGCAGCAAGTTCCAGAAGGTCACTGCCTGCTGTATAAAGTACTTATTTTTATTCATATTGAATTTCTCCTACTAGTTTAATCTTATTTCCCCTGTTTCTGCACAATTTTATGGAAAAGTGTCATGCATTTTCTTTATGATAGATTATTATGTTTGTGATAAGGATGGTAATTTTCAAGTTTTCTCCCTTCTTTTTCCTGTAGTTTGAATGTTTCAGGACTGTAATGACTTGTGTATTTATTTTGTCTTTCAAAAATACTGATGGCAGTACTTTCCCTTCTTCTGATTATTTTTTCAGGTCTCTTTTGGTTGTGCAAACACAGCTCCTCATATCTGGCCTGAAACAAAGCCTCCATGCTTGAAGCCGTTCCAAAGCTGAGTGAAGCAGAAGGCTCCCTCCATGCCTCTCCCTCTGTACTTCTGCCTCAGCCCATTTGCCTGGCCTGTCTTACACTCCAGCTGCTTTGGGAAGTTTTAGTCTCATAATCTAGAAATTTCATCAACCTAATTATTTTTTCAGAAAGCCACCTTGAGGCAGTTTCAAAAGTTTTAGTTGAGATTTATGATTTCTCTACAGTCTGCAAAAGAAGTAAATAGTTTGGCTTGACATATATTCTTTATTATTGTGCTAATTATCACACATTTCTTGTTTTTTTCCAAAAGGTCACAAATTGCTTCAAAATTTTCCCATATCAAATTGGATAATTTTTATTCAATCAAATAGTGACATATTTATGGTTTTAGTTAATTGCCCTAGCATTATAGGTGAGAAAATATGTAAATTTCTTATCATTTTCAGGAAATTAGTCTGCTTTTTCTTTTATTTGCCTACTGGTTTCAACGTTTCCGCATAAAGAAAAGTTTAACCACATGCAAAAGTGTAGCTTTAATATTGCTTTCTTGGTAGAAAGACAGCATCATTCTTCAGCAGAACCCATTTTAAATGTACTGCAGTGTCAGCAGATCTGGGTATCTCAGGCTATTTAGCTGAGTGTCATCACAGAGACAAGGACAGAAAGCAAAGACCTCAAATTCAGTGATAGAAATGAGCAGATTCTCACTTTTTTCCTCTGCTCAGGAGCAAAAAGGTGTGTATTCTGAAGCATCTTTATGCCCCTGTTCTCAGTTGCCACTGCACTCTACATCTGCTGGTTTGGCAATAGCTTTCCCAGAATTGATGTAAGACTGAAATAAGGCAATGCTTAAGGACGTGACTGTCCTGCGTTTTAAACAGAGCAAGGAAATCTCTGTCTGAATACCAGTCTGACACTGATGTCCCTACTTGAACAGTTTGTTTTCCATATCAAGGGGAACAGGTCCAAACAAGCAACTGAATTAAAAAAGGGAGTGAAAAATGATCTCAAAAATGCTGAACTGAAATATTTTAGGATGGAAAGTTCCATCCTATAAAGTCAAAATATACGCATGAAATTTTTATAGTTGTATCACTTTTGTTCTAGTTCTCAAAATAAAGCCAATCAGTGCATTTGATGAGAGTCTCAAAGCAAAAAGAAGCATAAGGGAAAAGTGGAAAAATTTATGCTGAGCATCATTTGTAAGTGTTATATAAAAGACTATAATGTTACTGATATTTTCTTCTAGTCTAGAGACTAAAGAAAGAAATCAAGACTCAGATGCCATGATGCTCTTCGATCTTTTATCTTTGTTCAGTTACAAGTAATTTTCAGAAAGTGCTTTGAAAACAGCCGTGGTCATGTTGCAAATATTCAAATGTATTCAAATAAAATCCTGGTTCTTTTTGTAATCCTAAACCAATATTGTTTATGCCATATTTTTTGCGGAAAAATTCACTATGAGTTAATGTGATAAAAATCTACTGAAGACAAACCACCAGGTCAACATAAGGAACTGCAAAAGTCCCAGAACTTCAAGAAGAAACTGGAAATAAATTTTAATCGAAATCAACTGAGATCAAGCTGTGAATGCTTAAATCCACTGCAGTTTACATGTGGTCTTCTGAAAAGTACTGTCTGGAGTCAGTGTAGAAAAGTGGACAGAAACGTTGTCTTCTCAGAAATTTTGACTTGTTTTGAGCGTATATTTGTGAGGAGGGACACATCTTTCTGATTAGGCCTAAAAATGATTGTTCTACCCTAGGAGTATGGTTGCACAGTGCTTGTTTGTGCTTCTCAGATAAAGATCCATTATGGTTTCCAGCTTGTGTAAAGGAATAAAAAATAGTTTTTAAAATACTGATAAAAGTACCTTTTCATTTTCTAAGAAAGTCTTGTGTTTGCTTTTAAATAAGAAATTGTCAGCTATCTGAAAATGAACATCATTGCCAAAAACATTTCTACAAAACTGAATGTTAGTTTTCAAATATATCTATCTCTCTCTGACATTTCTCCTTTCCTCTTGCTAGAGGCTATGTTACATTGGAACTTGTCCAGTGTACTGTGTCTTCTTAGATTTGCCCATCAACTTCATTATTATTATTCTTGCAATTCTTTCTGATATCAGTTGTGCCAAGATTTCAGTGCTGAGCAACTGTGTGGCCATAGAGGTTTCTCCCCTGGTGATTTTAACTGGCACAAATTGTATTACGGTCTGATTCTTATTTCTGTGAAGATCAAACGAGGTTCTGCTGGAATAACTTCTTCGTTCCCTTGTATATTCAGTTGGTAATTTTTGATTCCATACCTTCTGAGTTGCCTAAGTGAAATTCTGGTTGGTATTTTAAATGATGGCACCTTCTCCATAGAACTATAGAAAAACTCAGGTTGGAAGGGCCTTCAGATGGCCTCTAATACAACTTGTTCAAAGCTGAGACTGTTGTGAGATCAGACAAAATTGTTCAGGGTTTTACTCCCTCTTTCCTCATTGACATCATTATTTTAATAGATTTCAGTAATTTTATTATTTTTATTTTTCAGGAAATATTAATCTAAGTTTTGGCATCAAAATTTGAATATTCCATATAATTAACTGTAATGCTCCAATTGTTCAAAAGGGTTTTAGCTAGAAGATTATTTTCTGATGGACTGTTAGCTTTCATTGTTCTGTTCACTTGTTTAGTCACAATAAGGTATTTCTAAGTGTGAGTAATCCTATCACTTGTATTGCTTTTTCTGTGCATAACAGGAAAACTGAAAGGTACCACAGCAAAGTGATTGCAATTTGAAGTGCATGTGACTGTTCAAAAGCACAAAATGAAACATATAAATCAAAAGTAGACACATGAATGGGCACAAATTTTTCTTCTGTCTTATAATATTACACTGAAGAAATTTTTATCTGTTTTTCACTAAAAAAGTCATGCATGTTTAGTAAAAGATAATTCCAACCATGAGTTAAATTGGTTATTGTGGTCCCCCATAAATTACAGATGGAAGAGGTACTGTTCTCAGCAGGAAGGAGAAAGGGGGAAGAAACCTGGCATTCTAACTCAGTTGTTGAGTTACTTGCTACTGACAAGGGTCACATTTTTATACAAATGTTTAGCTGTTACAAGTACAGGAGTCCAGTGCATGAGTTAAAGAGAAAATCACTGATGAGATGTTCCTTCCTGATCAGAAGGCTTTGGTTTCATGATACTGGAGTAAACAAAGACATGTTTTGAAATATTTCAGAGAAAGCTACCATCCACTCTGTTCTGTTCGAAGTAGCTCTGAAAGCTTGGGAAAAAAAATATTTTGTCTTCTTTTGTGTTTGGGATTTTTCCTTCCTGTTTGAGATGAACTCCTTTATACAGAAAGGTTTCAATTCCAAGCTATGTTATAAACCCCTCGAAATGGGTCTTAGTGGTGAAATTGCTGAGCCATGTTTGCAGCTTGCCAGAATGGCACATCTGTCTCTATAAAAGCTGCACTGTGAAGTGGAAAAGAAAACCAGTATAGAATATGATTTCTTTTGAATGGTAAAAATAATGCAAAGCAAAGACAGGGCATTTGCAAATTAAACATGGCATGATCTAACCCTGTTTGTGCAGTGTTTAATTTTCAGGTGTCTGAGCTACGTCACACCCGAGTTAGGAAGCCCTCTACTAACATAAATTACAGTAACTGAAGGAGGAGTTAACTCCTGCCCCTTTTAAATTGTGGGTTTTTTCTATTTATGCAGGCCCTCCCTGGATCACTTATAATGTATTATAACTATTGTTTAGTGACATCAGAGGCAGTAAGCCTGTTGGAACTGAAATATGCTTATTCAATCTCTCTCCTTAAGTGGTGCCTCTTGACAGCTCCTTTCGAAATGGGAACTGACACCTCATCTCTTTGTCTCCCATAATCAAATTCTTTTCTTCTTTCATAGGCTGCTGTTCAGAGGAAATTGCATTTTGCTGTAGTTTTGATGTTTTGTGAATCTGTGTTACAGGTAAAGGGGTAGTTGAAGGTACAGAGTCTCAGTTGTGCCCTGATAAAAAGTCAGTATCAATTTTGTTTGTATGAAATTGAGCTGAGTAGCAGTTCCATGAGGGCAAATATAACTGAATCTTATCTGATTTTAATTTTGGTTGCTCAAATGTTGAGCTGTTGTTAAAACTAGTGATATTTTGTACATAAAAGAAACTTTTCACTGCAGATTTGGATAAAACAGAAGTTAATGAGACCTCCTCTGGTGGCATTTTCTCCTTTGCATCCTGATTTTCCATAGCTCTGTTTCTTTTCCTACCCAAATTTGGCACCCCAAAATATGCACCCATGTTATCATTTCAACTTGAAAAACAAGCACTAAATAATGTTAAGCCAAGAATATATATACATACATTTAGTGAAGACAAATGGGCCTTTTATTTTAGTAAGTCGACAGACAGTTTGCATTATCCCTCCATGGCTGAAGTACTATAGTTAGGTGTGCATTCACTGTGAGTGTTCTATGTATTGCAGAACCAAATATTAACCTGGAAAAAGAGGAACCCAAACTGGGCTAAGATAATTTCAAAGAGCATTTTCACAAGAGATGTTTTCGTCATTGATGTGGCAGTTTGATTCTGACTGTGTTTCAGGGGTCTTAACGAGGATCTGTGTAGACACTAGAATGCTGCCCTCTTGATCATGTTTATAAATCTCTGTGAAAAGCAGAATAAGGAGCTGCTGCACTTATAACTTCCTCTGTGAGGGCCTATTCAATGCAGTAGTAAAAATGAATTTTATATTCTGCTCTGTTTGAAGCAAGTTTTTATTTATCTTTTCTAATATCAAGTGGGAAAAACCCCACATCCTAAAGCAACTGAAGTTGTGTTTTTTGTTTGTTGGGGTTTTTTTCACCTTGATGTGTAAATGGATAAAAATGTTTTTAAATACTTTATTTGTTCTTTACAAAGTTGACTCCCTTGAAATTGAAAACAAATAACTTCTTCATTGACTATGTAACCACAAAGCTCTGTGTGCTGGGCTCAGTGTAAGCTGATACTAAATATATGTGTGATGCAAGGATTTGGGTTCTTAAATCAGATATCTGTCTGTTTTAGCATCCTTAGGAAAGGGTTTTCAGTAGGAATAAGTGTAGAAAAAGGCTGTGGAGGCTGTGATCATTTGAGTGCACCCCCTGGTCCTTTCCCGCTGAAAGGAGGGTAATGAACCCTCCTTTCATTCAACTGAATTGGAAACTGTGCAGGGAAATACTGATTACATTTCTCTGTACTACTAAGAAAAAAAATTGTTTTCTTTAAACTGGACAAATAAAAAGCCTGAGCTCTACACAGTGCAAAGCCAAACACAAATCTCTAGGCTGCTATACTTATATTTGGGGAAAGGAAAATTCATTGATTCCACTGAGATTGCAAAAGCCTCCCCCAAACTTGAAAGACACATGCCATTTACAGCAATATAATTAATATGCATTATTATTTTTAATAGACTAATTACTCCTGTTTCCTTTCAAGGCTGGTTGTTTGTTATCTTCAGAATGGCCCACACATGTGTGTGTGTGGTTTTGATCTGCAATATAGAGCAAGATTTTTTTCTCACTGCCAGCAAAAAGTACGATGGCTCATCAGTTCTCCTGTGAACACAAAGGGACAGGTTGCTGCAGCTTGTGAATGCTGAAGACTGTCTGAAGGAAAGGCCCCCCTTTTATTGGCTTTTTTTCTCCCACATCTTATAGCAAATTTCCCTGATCAGTTCCCAGCATGGTTTCTTTCAAGGATGTTGCTTCCAAATATGCATAAAGTGTCCTGTGTTTCCACATTCCCTCCAGCTCAGTAAGAGAAGCTCCTATGTTATCTTGGACAATTTATATACCACGTGGTAGGATGTTGACTGCATGCTATGCTCCCTTTTTTTTTTTTTTTAATATAGTGGAACTACTCTTAAGGGGCATAATTTTTTCCCAATTATAATTTTCTGCACTCTTTTTTAGTGTAATGTGAGAATCTTTTTTTACCAGAGCAGAGAACAATACATGACTGATGTGAAAAATAGGTGGAGCTCAAATGCTGCCAAAATGGCATCACATTAATACCTGCAGACACAAGACAAATCTCATTACAGCTCCATCTTTTAATTTTCCTTAAAGTTAGCCATCAGTATTTGCTAATTTTTTACAGTACAACAGAGGATTTAGGTTTGGTTTTTCATTCTACATTTACCAAGAGAATTAAATCCATTTCATTTGCAGAAGTATAAATTATGTTTCTTCACAAAATCCTACCAACTTCAGGACAATGATCTGTGGAACTGGAGAAAATTTTAAGTAGCCGTGGTCAAGCAGCATGGGGAGAAAATGCAGGAAACCAATTGTGAAATTTCTCATTTGTTACAGGGATGACACATAAGTATTTCACATATAAGTATTGTAAGGCAACAATTTCCTGGAAGGCCAAGAGTTCTATATTTTTTCTACACCTATTTCTGTAAAACTGTGCTCATTTAGATTCAGAATAGGCCTGTTGGGACTTTGTTCAGTCTAGGTCTTTAATGATTAGTTATTAACTTCATGTTGCTTTTTAGAGTTATCTGTGAGACTGATGACTTTTGCTTCTATTGTACTATGAAAGGTGTCTCCTTCCTACAGTTCATGTCTGCAGTGTTTTTTCTGCTGCAGCTCATTCAATTTAGGTTTATCTTTGTTCTCAGTTTTCTTTAATTTCTTCCTGCATTATTTTCTATTTTGCAACATAGTGTGTTTGATTTTGATTTCTTCCAGACCCTTTCTTATTGTTTTCTGCAAACAAGAAAACAAACTTTATATTCAACAGGTAGGTCACCCAATAAGTATATGGCATGTCACAGATCCAGCAGTTCTTACCCAGATAAAGTACACCTTACTTATACTTTCTTTCTAGTTCGTGTAATTCCATCTAAACATGGTAAAATGAATTCTGTCTAATTTTCCATTTTTCTTCTCAGAAGACGGTAACTGAACCACACAACAATGGTGGTCACAAAGCTTTGTTTATATACTTAATTTTTAACTCTTAGAGGAGAGAGAAGGAACGAAAGGGACTTTCCCAGCTGAAATGGTGGCTTTTTCTTTCCTTTTGCCTTGCTAGCCATAATATCCCTGTGGAACGGAGAGCAAAAGTGGTAGTGGAGCACTTCCTTATTTATTCACAGCTTTTCTGCTCTGCTTAGAAAATTCAAACATAAAATCACTGTTTAGAAAATAACAGACTTAGCATCTCAGCAAGACAGGTAAATGAACATTTAATAAAGTTATGCCCCAGAATATGCCTGCAGTTCAACATTAAAGAAAGAAATCTACAATTAATAGATCAATAATTCATAATAAGGAGTATAGTCTTTTAAAATAAGAAGCTCTGGTAGAGATCATTTCCAGGTCATCTAAGTCAACATATTCATTTTTGTAATGTGGGAAACAAAGTCTGATGAAGACCATTCCATGTATTCTGGCTTTAATTTTTTCACTAAAGAAATTTTTCAAATATGTTAGAAGCTGCTTAAACTCTAATTTTACTTTTGATTGGAATGGCCTAATTGAAGGTTAAAGTTAAAACTAGTAAAAAAATTAGAGAAAATTACTGAAGGAATTGTGAAACATTTAATGTTTAAAATATTCAGACAATATCCTCCTGGATCAGCAGTCTTTTGAAATGATCATTGCATGCACCCTGCTCCAATCACATGTAACACCATCATCATTATTTATTTTGAGATATCTCACAATCATAACCATTGGTTTATTGTGCCATGCCCACATGCAGTTAAAGATGACATCTGCCCAAATTGTAGTTTATTAATTGTCAATGCCTCTTATGCTCCCTTAAGATCTTCAGTATGTGGGCATTATTTTTCCTTAGCCTTAATTCTAAAATTTCAGCTCAATCAAAACTTTTCTAGCTTTGGAACATTTCAGCATGGAAACACTATAATAGTTATATATATGCCTTTGGGTTTTCAGCTGCTACTGCAACAAAGTCTTCTGGTTTTCAGAAACTGCCAGAAGCAGAGGGAATAAAGGTCGTATATAGTTTTGATAACTCCCATCATCATCCTTCTGTGGCTACAAAGATGTTTTTATTTATATGTGCTCCACTTTTTTCTCTGCTCTATGCCAAGTTTTACTCCTCAAAACAGCCATTTCATTTTCAAAAGGAGATCTCAGGCAATCAAAACTTTTTTTTATAGTTGACCTACAGTGCTTATAAATCAAAATCACCCAGGCAATGAAGAAGAAAGAGAAATGTATACATTAAAAATGGAACTCTATAAAAATAGAGCTAAGAACATCCGTCGGTACTAGAAGTCCTTCAAATACGGGAATCATGAATAATGTAGTTCTCTATTGGTCTCAATATGCCCAAAACAGAGGGCAGGCACATTTTGCCAATACCATGGGCCGTGAAGCTAAGGAAGAACATAAAAGAAATTACTTCCTCATTTTCACTCAGCAGGGCAGTGACAGAACTTGCTCAGTTTTGAGTTTTTCAGACATATCATGATTGAGATAGAGTTGATTGTAAGACAATTAAGCTCAATGGAGAAATTGGTTTCATGGAGAATATTCAAGTTCAGCAAGTCCTGTTTTGTATCCTGGTCTTGCTGCTGATCAGCTTCACTCCGTGCTTGGAACATCATACCCTGTTGCTTGTGGTGGTGTTTTTTCACCCTGTGGCATTATTTTCCCCCTGCTTGGCAGGCAATCAGACCCACCTTTGCAGAGCACAACACAGAAGTGTGCTTTTGTGCTTGAAATCTGTCAATACACATTGCTTGAAAGAATGCATCCCATTCCTATAAGCCTACCACCCTCTAAGACTCCTTTTCTCCTTTCCTCTCTCCCTGGACAGCTGCAGCAGGTGGTTATGGCACTGTGCAGCTGTTCTTGTTTGGAGCATTGCTGAGCCATTAATGTGACCCTGCTCATCTCTGCTGAGGATAGGTGGTGCTTTCCTTCTTATAAGATGGACTTCTGCCTCGGTCAAGCCAGGCTGGAGTTTGTCCACCTTGCAGATTAGGCTTTAACTGGCCTGGGCTGGGGTCCCTGGTGCCACCACTATAGAAAAGGATTCAGTCTTTCAGATCGAGTGCCCATTTTTCTGACACTGCTGCAGATGAGCCATGCTGTGGCAGGCAGTACAATATACAACAGAAGCGAGTGTTGCTAGTTCTCCTTCTGCCTGAGAGTGAGTGAGAATTATTCTCTTAACTGGCTTGTCTGTATCAAACTGGATAGGAGTGCCAGCGTTGTCCAAGACCTGTCATTCCCAACCACTCAACACTTGGGTGCTGCTTCTGAACTCAGAATTGTCCTTGGTCTCCGTCCCCATTTAACCTTCCACTATTAAAAGAATAACATCAGGAGCGAGCTCCAAATACTTTGCATGGACTTGGTAAGACCTTTAGTGGAGTGGACTGACTGTGGCTGCAGGCAGACTGCCCTTCCTTCGGTATTTATTTAGATGTCAGTGCCCCTTGTATCACACACTGACTCCAGAGCCAGTACGTGTACAGCAGACAACCCAGTTTTGAGAGAGCACTATGTCTGTACTAGGTATGTGATGGGAGGGCAAAAGGTCAAATATATAAGTTTTCCATAGTTGGCAACAGAAAATGAGCCAAACTTCAAGGCTCTCATTTAGCAGAACCTCTAGAAATTAACTTTGGCAGTAAGTAATTTTTTTAGAGTAATCAGTGTGAGACTGGATGCCAGTAATAATAATGTTAGCTGTGTGAATTTAAAATCAAGTAGTCATGACTTATTTTCAGGAAGACTTAATGCCTAATACTTCAATCCACTCTCATCAAAAAATGAGATAATTATCTGTAATTCTCTCCTCTGGTGCTACGATTTTTTTATTGTATATAAGACTATGTATTCTTAGAGCAAGTCATTGTTAAGTACTAATCGTATCACATATGACAGTTTCCATGACAGTCTAATCAAACACTGGCTTATTAGTCAGAAACATGGAATAATTTAGGCTATTTATTTTAATTACTTGCATGTTAGTTAATCAAATACCTTTCCCAAGGTAGTGATCATTTTACTCAATATTCCTCTCTCATGTATGCACACACACCCACACAGGTTCACTTTTTAAGTTAAACTTCTCCTGTGAATATCATCAGAGTAATAAAAAAACCCAACTTTCTCAAGCAATATTATTTTAATCTAAGAATTTAGTTTCCCACTTCCACAAAATAGGAATTTTTTCTTAAATTATTACTCTCTTCAATTTATTATATTTTATAATGTATATCCTGTGACATTTAAATAATTTTAAAATTTGATTAATTAAAGACAAAAAGATGATTTCTTAATCATCTTAATATATACTAATTAATTTATATTCGTAGCTGTTGGTTCTCAAGTTAACCACTGTAATGATATTGCATACTGCAATGATAAGCATGTAGCATAAAATTGGGGAAAAATGCCTTTAGTTAAAGAACATTATATATACTCTACTATTAAGTGATTAAGCTTGGTCACATTCTAGATTTACTGTTGCAGTATACATCTTCAAAGGAGAAGCTGAATTTATCACTTTTATTGCATGATGCAGATTAAAAAAAATTCTTTAAATGCTTTCATTTAAAGTCCTTTATTGCTTATAAGGGTAGGGAAAAGGGTTTGTGCTAAAAATTTTAAATTTTGTTGACTGCTTGGCTAAGGCAAAGTTTCTCCTATAGAGTCCTGATTTTACATCATATCTTTTTCATAGCTAGTTCACCTGGTACAGCTGAATTTGCATCATTATGGGGTCTGGCATTGGGTAGGCTGAAGTGATACAGGAAAAAATAGCTTTGTTTTGCTAACAGTTGGAAGACTGCCTTTCATAAGTGACAACTTTTAGAGGCAACACAATCCTCTTTGAAGGAAAATTCTGTGTGTTTTGGAAAATTCTTCATTTCTTCCCAGCTCTTCACAACACCCAGAATGGAAAACTGTCTTCCAACTTGACAGAGCACTCCAGGAGGAAGTTTGAGGTTGTAAACTAATTCTTAAAGTTTGCATATGGCCACATCAGGGCTCCAAATCCTTGATCTATATATTGTTTTTTCTTGCTGTCATTTTTTAAGACTCATTGGTGTGATAGCCTGCAGCCAAAATGCTGCTAGTTATTCCTGATTTCTCTTTTAAGAACATGGAGTCTAGCTGCACGAAGCAAGATCTAATGATATTCTTCTTTGGCCAGTAGTGAGAGACTAGTCCAAGTAGACTTTATTGGATTGTTTCTGCAGCAGTTGTTGCAAAAATAGAAAATAGATTCATAGACTCACAGAATCACTGGGGTTGGAAAAGAACTCTGGAGATCATCTGGTCTGGCTTGCTTTCTCTATTCAGGAAGTGTCAACTGCAGCAGATTGCTCAGGACTGTGTCCAGTCAGATTCTGATTCTTAAATTAAACAGTTATTTTCTTTTTGGGAGTATTGGATTGTCACAGAAAACTGCATTTTTTTTCTGGAAATAAAAAACCAAACCAAAGCACAAAAAAGAAACAACACCAATGTGCAGAAAGATTTTGAAGTGTTTGCTGATTTTTCTTTTTGTATTTGACTGAATACTGAGCAGTGTCATCCATTTGCTCATACAGAGCTCTCATTGTTTTACCTATAAATCAAAATTTAATTGGCAAAAAACACTATAATAGCATTTTAATTTCAGTTTTATGCTTTTGTGGTAGGTTGACCCTGGCTGCATGTCAGGTGCCCACCAAAGGTTCTCTGTCCCCCCTCCTCAGCTAGAGAGGGGGAGGAAAATATAATGAAATGCTTGTGAGTTGACATACGACATATGACTTTTGGATCTGGAGAGATCACTCACCAGTTACCATCACAGGCAAGAAGGCTTGGCTTGGGGAAACAGCTAGGGGTCCTTTGACAAAAACACTGTGAAACTGGTCAGTGCCTTGGTTGCAGAGCTATACCTCTCCTCTAAAATATTTTTCTAATCTGAACACCACAAAAATTGCGGGTCACTCTCCTGCTGCAAGAGGTTCAATACACGCAAAGAAACCACACATTTTGTGGTGTGAGTTCTGAGAGGTAGTCTGCACAGGGTGAAGCATTAGAGGGAATGAGTTAGCAAAGCACAGAATCCAGTATTCAGCTCTGTTGTGGGTAATGCATTGCCTCTGGCAGCAGGTAGGCTTTTTGTTTAGTAGCTCATTAAGTAACATCTTCAGAGCAGATCACTCCTAATTTATAAATGCACTCATAACAACAGATATTCTGTTTCAAGCATCTCTGCATCTGTACACAATGAAATTACTTTTTTTTTTTTCCTCAAAATTCTTTTAAAAACAAGACAAGTGAACGCCCTAATTCAGAACTAAGTGTCCTCTTTGTACTTGTGTTAGTGGCTTAATATTCTTTAAGGCTTACTCCAGAAACCATTGATGGTTTGCTCATTCATTATATTGATTGACAGTAAAACATCAAGAAAAGCATCTGTCTGTGACCGTTTTGTCAAGAAAAGTCCTGTCTGAACATTGCTGTCTCTGTGTATCTTGGCATTTTGGCACAACATCTAAATCACTAACAAACAAAATGCCAATCTAACGAGCACAGTAGTATTTGTTCTCACAAAGCATTTAAAAACAAGAGGATCAGAGAACCCCAGCTCAAGAAGGAGGGCATTGGAACAAGTTTTATCTGCAGAACTTTTCTTTTTCTTTTTGCCTTTCTCTTCCCACCCATAATCTTCATTCCTCATCTGTTCCTTCCTCTCCCCTCTCTCAACTCATTCTCTCTGGTATTTCTTTTATGTGAAAATCTTTAGAGAAACAATGTCAGAATTTGCTTTTCTTTTTCTTTTCAAATTTGTTGAATATTTATGAATCTAGAAGACTTTCAGTTCTTCATTTTTGTTAAGATTTTTGTTTTGATTTGTTTTTCCAGCAGGAACTATAATCAGTCAGGGGCTGTACTCAGAATTGTAGGATTTCAGGTGGGGTGAAACAGATGATATTTTACAGGATCGGTAGTACTGCAGGAAAACTAGTTTGAAAAGTAAGCTTGTCAATGTGAGGGCTTACAAAATCATTTGTGAAGGTATATAGTTAATAAGATAGAGTAATTAGTCTCTTCACTGGCTTGAGAAAATGAAGCAAAGCAGCTTCCAAAAGATAATTTCCATTTCACTGAAATCTAGGATTGCACAGTTTCATCATTCATTAGGAAAAAACATCATGGCATTATCTGTGAAAGCTCTGGTAGCCAGATGAAGACAGTCCTTTACATTGGGCAATTAAGCAAAATAATAATTGACAATTTAAGTCAAGGTTTCATAAATTTGCAAGTAATAACTGAATTGTATGGAACTGTAGAAACACAGAAATTACCTCTATTTATTCAGTGATCTGAACTATGGTAATATCTTTATTAAATCTGGGTGCACAGTTGATTGAAGTTACACTTGCATTTCCATTCATGTTGAGAATAATACTCGCCATGAACATCACAGGTCTCATAGGACTGCATGTCAGCTGGTTTTGAACCATCCTTCAATAGAAGTAAGTTTCTTTCTCACACAATTTGACATGATAAATCTGTGACAGTTCAAGAAAGAAATAGCATCTAACAACACAGAGAAATACAGTGTTGATGTAGATCAATATGTTACTTGCCCGCACTTATAAGCCAAATTTTAGAAGACTATGTGTGCAGCTTCTGGATTTATCTGCATACACTGTTATTTTATGCTTACTCATTAAAAAAAAAAAAAAAAAAAGAAAAGAAAAAAAAAAGAATTTGGGTGAAAAGCGCTTTTGATTTGTACTCAGCCTTGGGGAAGGAAGTATTCAAAAATAAAAGAGCAAGTCTTCTGCAAATGCAATTTTGTACACGGGATTGTAATTTCAAAAGTTGCCAATGAGAGTAATCAAGCCCTTCAGATGAAAGTCAAATTTAATAATAGCCCATAGTTTAAATGATTCTTAATGTACCCATTTCCTAAATGGGAAGATAATCTTTTTTTGGAGGCACTTGTGGATTATTTTTGGAGCCACTTTCTCTGACTTCGTAATTCTTTTGCACAGCTATATAAAGTTCTGCCATACATGTATGCCGAGAGACAAAACAGTCTGAAAAGGACATCCCAGCTGAGAACTTTGAAAACAGGAGACAAAAAACAAAGCTCTATTACAGTGATATAATTCCTTCTTTGCATCCTTGTTTTCTGTCTTCCAAAGCTTTGCTTATCAGTGGTTAGTAATTTTTCTATGTATATATGAGTATGTACATTTATCTTTTAAAAAAAATTCTCTCTCTGCATTCTTTGTAAGCAGTACATGAACTGAATCTAAGCTAATGTCAAATTGAAGTTTAGGATACTTTAAGCCTCTTGTAGCTGTTTCCTTTTACAATGTGATTACTCACATCCAGGTCAGCTAGACTTCCAAAGTCCCTGGTGGAGATACTCGCCATTTTATTTGCAGTTTCTACGACATAGTGGTGAAAACAGAAAACAACTTGTTTGCTTGGCATCCTGCAGGGGTAGCCTAATTCAGGTCGGGCATGAGTGAGGCTCAGTGTGATGCACTCAAGCCACAGGCTACCAGGAGTCCAAAGGGCAAGTGCCCATCCCAGCAAGCAGGGCAAAGTAGATGGCATTGGATTGGTGACCTCCCCTACCAGCGAACAGGCTTGGAAGGGTGAGCATATCATCTCAAACTGCCAGCCAGTGTGGGGTACTACAGTTTGGTGGGTTTTGTCAGCCAAGAAACACACAAGATATGTAACCCTGTTAGTTTGCTCCTTGGTTGCTTAGGTCAGTTGAGGAAAAAAAATTCATTTTTCTCGTGTAATTTCATATGAAGAAACCAGAAGCTTGATGGGGGGAGCAAGATGAAAACTATTCAAGAGTCATTATTTTACAAGCCTCTGTTGGCAGTTGAAATTGTAAATAAGTTGTCTTTTTATTGCAGCATCATTAGCTCTTTGAAGTAGCAACAAAAGATTTGAATGAAAAAATATCATAGTTAAAGCTCTTAATGTCGCATAAAGAGACATTGGTCTGCTGGGTAACACCTCCTGAAATATCAATGAGTAGCCATGCTCTTCATACAAACTGAAAAGTTACCTGGACATGCTTTGTGCAGAAGAATGTACAATTAAACACTTGCTGGGCTAGATGCTCTATAGAATCCTGTTCATCGGTATCCAGATGTTCATTAAGGACAGCATAGGGATGTAAATGGTAAACCATTTCACATCAGCCAAATATTTCTTGTGTTCACTGAGGTGTGTTTTAGGTAACAGCTCAATTGCTTCTTCAGACAGTTGGTAGCTATAAAGCAAAGGACGGTCAAACTTGGCAGTGAAATTCCAGCAGCCCTGATTCCTTGCCTCCAATGATGAATTCAGGCTATACCCTCAGTTAAAGTGATTTGACATAGTTCTACTGGATAATTCTGTTTAAATCTTATGATGCATTATTTGAAACTAATGTTTTTCATAAATATAAGCCTTCCCTGTAAACAGCATAAGGTTTCCATAGCACCTGGGAAGCCCATCCTTAGCAAAAATTAATTCAAGTGAAGTCAAAGCCTTATGATACATTTTATAGCCTGAGAAAATACTATTTGGATGCAAACTCTTGGATGACAGCCTTCTATTTCCCAGCTATGGGCAAGACACAAGTTTAAAGCTTATTGTTCTAAGCTTGGGACTCAAAGCCTGTATCCAAAGAATTTGCTGACTTTACAGAATGCAATTTAGAAAAAAACCCCTTGAAGTATCTAAGACAGGAACCACAAGTCGATTTTAGATAGAGACCACATAATAAACATACAGTTAAAATGGTCTTGTATTAGATACATGACAACTCTTCTGCTTTTAAATAAAATTGAAGCCCCAGTATTGTCAGAGCAGTCAGGAGAATTTCATTGCAAGTTATTAAAGTTTTATAAGTTCCATCACTACAAGAAATACTTTGGAGTACATGCAAAGCTACCACAGAATTGTTTCATAAATAATTTTCATTTTCGTAACCTCTTACTAGCATTTCAGTATCAAAAAATAAGAAATCTGACTTGTGTCAATTAATCATACAAGTGTCAACTATCAAAAACATAAAACTCAAAAGCAAACCTTCAACTTCAGAGTTGTCTGTAAGCAGCAGATACAATTGACATTGACTTCTGATCCTCTGTGTATTCTTTAGGTTTCATTAATTTTAATTATGTTTATCTTGCTCTGTGAGCAGTTTCAATAAATGCTGAGCAATGAATATAACAAATTATTAATGCCACCATCATAATTCAAAGGCAGCTGGAAATGTGCATACATTTGTTCTTTTAATTTTCATGCTCTATTGTCAAAACTCAGATTATGCTAAGTGTTCTTTTGGGAATTATTAATTAGTCCAAATTCCATCCGTAATAATGAAGTTAAAAGTTTCTAATTGTATGAGTACTTTGGGATGATTACATTATACTGAAAATGCAGTGGATCGCGGAGAGTGGTAGGGGGACTGTTGGTTAAGAGCAAAACACTGAACAGAATACCTGGATTCTAATCATGTGTCTTGATCTGTAATGGATGTACCATCTTTAATAATGGTGCTGTTTGTTTTTCTTCCTTTGCCTCTGCCAAATGAGTAAATATTCAGCTTAGAAGGGTATCAAGGTGCTTTAATACTGGCTTCAATACTGGTCCTTTTACTGAGTATCAACAGCGCCCTTATGCACGTAGAAGACAAGATTACGAAGTTTGCATGAAAACAGGAATGTCTGGGACCATTGTTGTAGTATTATTTGAAGCATGTCTTAAAAAGAAGTTAATGTTTTAGAATATTCATATGAGGCAGAAGTGCGACAGGCAAAAGGCATTAGTCCTGAACTTTATAATCTCAGTTGTGTACATTGACTTATTCAGTAGCTGTACAAAGTCATGGCCACTGTGTTCTTACACAACTGACTTCGAAGTGAAACTCACACTCTGGGCAATTTGCTCAGCTTTCCAAACAAGCCAAAGAAGGCGGTTACTCCCCAGTTTACATCTGGAAATTCAGTTACAAGTCTGAGAAAGGTTGTATGTGAGTCCACAGGTTAATAGCACTGCTGATTAAGATTTTCACTGCAGAAACTGAAAAACCTCAAGCCTAGATTTTATAGAGAGGACAAGAGGACTTTAGTAACTCCTGAAACTTTAGACATTTCTGTACTGCAAAAAAAAAATATGTTCCTGGGTTTTTTTGTTTGGGGATGGGGGGAATGGTTGGTTTGTTTATGAGTTTGATTTTTGGGGTGTTTGGGGTTTTTTGTTTTATTTTGTTTTTTTAACGTGAGAAAATATTAAGAGCTATGTAATACTGTGCACAACATCCATAACCAAGATGTAGTCATAATAACTGCTGTAGAGAATTCTGCTCACTACTCTTACCTTCTGCTTCTACTGAACCCTGAGAAACCAAACTAGTTCCCCATCTTGTCTCATATCTGATTTGGAGGAGGTATACATATTATTCAATTTGAATATCTGGCCATAGATATTTTGTTATTAGCCTTTAATTATATTTTCCAGGACTACAAGAAAACTGTGTGTGTATGTGTATTTCAAGCACACATGCATTATACACTGAGCCACAGTTTCCTATATATAGGCCTGACCCACTTCGATTTGACTACTTCTTGGACAATGTAGAGTTCTTCAATGCAGCAAAAGAGCAGCAAGAGGAAAGTATATTCAACCAGAAAGTGTATTCAACCTGAAAAAGGGAGGCTGTTGCTAAAAAAAAAAAACAATCTCTGTTTCACCATCTAGATCTATTTCAAGTTGAAACTTAGTCCTTTGGTGTAAGGCCAGATTTATCTCCAGAAGTTTATGTCTTTTCCTCTCTTTATTCTGTTTTCAATTTGCTTGTTTGTTTACCTTTTTGTTGTGGCACCCTCTGGATTTCAGGAAGAGATTGCTTTTTGTCCACAAAGATGGTCTCCACAGATTAATCCAAACACAAGAACTCTCTGTGAAGCTTCTGAACAATTGAAATCTCAACGTTTTGAAGGTGGAGTATGAATGAATGCACATCTTCACCGCTGCTGTTGCTGCAGCTGTTACAGCGGTGTATAAAGAAAATGTTTTTCCCATTAGGGTTTCAGTAAGGAAAGGCCACAGTCTTCACTTTGAATTGACACTGAAAAGTCTGTCTACCTAGAGAGATGCACTACAACATGCATTTGCTAGTTGACAATAAGTTGTGCCAAGATTTGAATTTGAATGGATGCTTGGCTCTCTGTAAATACTGAGAAACAAAAGAACTTTTCAATAAAATGAAATGCAACAGGCATAGAAATCACTTCATGTATTGTTCTTAAAAAAAATAATAAAAAAATGAAAGAAAGCATTAAAGAAGAGATTAAAAAAGACCTACAAATGACAAGGATGTTTTTGTAAATATTCTTGCTGTTACAGCTGTGCTTTCGTTTTACAGGGAATTTTGCTATTTCAGGGTGACTTTTTTGCCTACTTTAAAATATGACTTTTTGGCAATGTCAATTTTTTCTTTTCCATGTAAAAACATACAAGGAGAATTAAAAGTGTGCTAATGAAACATGTCCAGACAATTCTGATTACTATAAGCCAAATCACAATCCTAATTGGCAAGCTGAGCTCCCTAAATCATTCTAGTTACTTGCAGCAGGGTGATCCCAATGATGTTAAAGGGAATTTGTGCAGGAATCTGGTTAAGAAAGTTCACATTGAATTTTTTTTTTTTTTTTAATTTTAAGTTGATTTTGCATAGAATCTTTCATAAACTTCTGTGGGAAGAGAATCAGTTTTACATCCTGATGCTGTATTTCCCACCTTCTGAGTAGTCCAATCCGAGTATTTGTCCATTTTTTGATTTGCCTTTTAATTTCTTTTAGATTCTTCTTTGAAATGGATGGGATTTGAAAGGACTACTTGTTTTGCCTAAGTGTATCTCTCACGAGATCTCATCATCTGTTGTTGAATTTCTTACGGGTTTTAATTTACTGATAGACTCACAGAACCATAGAACGGCCTCGTGTCAAGGTTTGACGCAGGCCAAATGCCAAGCACCCACAAGACCCTCTCAATCACTCCCGTCCACAACTCAACAGAGGAGAGAAAGTTTAATGAAGGGTTCATGAATTGAGATAAGCACTGGGAGAAAAATGTTCCAAGGGCAAAACAGGCTTGACTTAAAGATATTAAGTGAATTTGTTATTAACAAACTCAGAGCAGGATAATGAGAAGCAAAATAAGCCGGTAAAGACACGTTTTTTACCCCCCCAATCCTTCCCTCCTTCCCACCGACATCACAGGGAGACAAGGAGTGGGGGGTTTTGCTCAATATTTAACTCCAATTACAGTTATAATATTGTTTATTAGATTCCTGAAAACCTAAAGACATTAGGGAATTATGGTGTGTTCTTAAATGTTGATGAAAATTGGTTGAAAAAGTTCTGTCTGACGAGCTGAGATAGTGATTGAATCATAAAATGATTCAGCTCTGGTTGGAAGGACCTTAAAAGAGCATCTAGTCCAACTTTTTGTGGGAAAGGGAGCCAAGACGAGCTTGTCTAGCACTCTGTCCAATAGCATCTTGAAAGCCTCCTGATGGAGACTCCACCATGCCCCTGGGGATGTTGTTCCAGTGGGTGATTGTTCTCTTTAAAATTTTCTTTCTTAAGCCAAGATGAAACCTCTGCTCACGCAATTTGTACCTGTTGCCCCTTGTCTGCTCTCTGTGACTGATGCCCTGTGGAGGAAGTGCTTCTCTCCCCTCTGTAGCTGCCCTTTACATACTGAAGTACTGCAGTGAGTTTTCTTAGGGGTTTTCTCCTATTTATTGCTTGATGCATTTAGGTTATCAAGAAAAAAGGCAAGATATAAAGCCAAACTTTTATGTTTTATTAATAATCTCAGTAAGGAGTCATTATGTATCTAACCTTGGTCTTGTAGAAGGTCAGGGGTAGTTTGCTCTTGGCACTGAAGTGTGGTCAGCTGGGCCCACAGCTGCTAATTCAAGGTGCTTGATGAGCAGCAACTTCTCTTCACCAGTGCATGGCTGAGTATTGTCTGTCATTATGATTTTAGGAAAGTTCATCTCCAAACAAATTCTCTTTTCAGATGAGCCCTGCTTTACACAGCTACCAGTATGAAAGGGAAATGCTTTCCAGTCTCTACATCGCTTGGCTTAAGTTCATTTGAAAAGTCTTTTGGTAAGCTGTTCTCAATTGCAAGTTTCCTAATAAAGCCTCAGAGGGTCTGAGTTTTGCTTGACACAGGATTTTGTAACTTGAAATCTGTGCAGGATATTTTTACCCATTTAAATCTGTAGCTTGAAAAATTTCTTGAGATGTGTATGAGTTCCACTAGGGCATTAGAGGAACACCTTCAGAAGGAAGATCTGCACAATGCCTATTTCTGGAAGCCAGACTTTGAACAGGCTGGACATTAAAGCCTTCTTACATAAAATCTGGATGAGTCTAGATTATAGAGGATATCAATTGCACTTTAAGGAAAACTTGATTAAAATAAAGTTTAGTTAGAGGCTTGTCTTTAGGAAGACTGTCAGTAAAATATATTGAAAATACTTGTACTTGATTAGTGGATTTGTATCGAATGCTCCATAAACACTTTCAGACAGAACTAGGCTTTAATATGTTGCCAATAGCTACATTAATTCTTACCTAGAGTGGTCATATTTGTGCAACTTGATGGAAACAGTCTAATTCTGCAAGCTTAGAAGTATGTCTTATTTTAGGTAATCTAAATTAAGTTTTTGAAGTCTTTCTATATGCAGGGGATTCAACTTGCCTCCATAGTGATAATTAATCACATTAATTCTGAGTGTTTCTTTCTATCTGTCTGTCTGTCTATCTACTTATTTATCTAATCAATTGAGTCTTTTTTAATTTTGATTAACTTCTCTGAATACTTAGTACAGACAAATCCTCATCTGTGGTTGAGGCAGTTTTCAAGGACAAAAATGTTTCTTCCATTAGGAATTAGTTTTTAATATTACAGCAGATTTTTCTAAATACTCAAGAGATATACATGTTCTTCTTAATATGGAGTTAATTTACTGCTGTGGTGCACTGTGAAACTATTTAAGTTAGTATATTAAGTTTTATATTAGTATATTAAAATTATCAAATACTATAATAATTTTAATTCTTTAATAGTGTTTCCTCTGGAACTTAAATCTAAGATCCTCTTTTCATTACCTTTTTTTAAAAAGCTGCTTCCAAATACATGGATTATTCCAAATCCAGAGACACTGTCCTTATTGAAAATTCAATGACACAGCTCCTATTAACATAAATGCAACTTGCTATAGGCATAATCTGTCCCTTACCAGAAAAGTCCAACAATACTCTGATGTTACAGGGTTCCGGGTAAAAAGGACATTTTTAGATGAAAACCTGTTGATGTATTTTTTTGTTTTGTTTGTTGATATATATTTGTCTCAAGTCACTGTACTTAAATTTTAAAAAATACTGAATTACAAAAATCATAAATATTGAAAGAGCATGGTTATAGTACACAAGCTTTGCAATGAGGCACTTATAGAAGAAGAATTAATTTCTACCCTTGATTGATGACCTCACAACAATCATTCATAGCTGTGCTATGCTCTGTCACTCACAAGTTACACATAAGGTCATCAGTAATGACTAGAAATGAATAATGTATTTACAATCACTTCATTCAATAGCCTTTATCACACACATTTCCTTGAAAACAGGTTTGCCAATGAGGTCAAGACCTTAAGAAAGGCATAACATTCATGAACAGTAAAGTAGATATTTAGACAACTGTTTTTTTAGGAATATTTATTGCATCTAGTTTTTAATACTGATTTAGT
This sequence comes from Dasyornis broadbenti, assembly GCA_013397935.1. Lineage (NCBI taxonomy): Eukaryota > Metazoa > Chordata > Aves > Passeriformes > Dasyornithidae > Dasyornis > Dasyornis broadbenti. The sequence continues at coordinate 65,793 of VZRN01004778.1, read as the reverse complement.
GATGTCATGTTAAGGCAGATACAGAGAGCTCTGGATCAGTAGAAAGTCCTACACTGAATTTAACAAGCTTTGAGCTGAGTTTAGTGTCCAGATTTTGACACTTGGTTGCTTCGCTGAATAGGGGACGTGTAGGATTGGAAACGGCTAAGGAATTCATTTTCTTTTCTGTCATTGGGTCAAAAAGTAACAGGAAAATTTTTTCACAAGGTAACATCTGCCCAAAAAAAAAAAAAAGAGAAAGGCAGACCTTCATGATTTTACTCTTGTCCATCAACCCCTTCTTCCTCACCTTCGTCAAGCCTAAGCCTTTTCTCAGAAAAGTGAGACATGGGGAAAAAGAGAGGCTCCCCAATACCTAAATGTCCTTGCTGACTGCAGTCAGGCCAGATGGATACTCCAGGAATTACATAGTACAGAAGGAGTTAGTTATTAGGGAGGCCAGATTTAGATTGCATAAGATTCAAAAGTTTGCTCATCACATACTTGCTAGAATTTTTTTTTGCTTCATCTCTGACCTTCTCTACTCCCAAGGGTTGCATTATAACAACATTTTCCCTTTTTCAGTATGATTTACATTCAGTGAGCTGACACAGCACCAATTTTTCTTCCATACTACTGTTGCAAAAAATTCAGCTGAAGAGCTCAGTGTGACTAACAGCCTTTCAGCTGCCTCACTGTGCACCACCTCAAAATGGTCTCTCCAGCCGAACAACAAATGCCATCAGTGGACATAAAGGACAAAAAGTCATGTGTAATCTCTGCCTACCTGCTAATAATGAATATTCTTTATATTCAGAATAGTTCTAGATTTCAGTTTGTTTTGAGTGGGGCTCGGGGCGGGGAAGGTGAGGAAGGGGAGGTTTGGCATAATTCTAAGCAATATAATCAGTATGAAAAATGTCATCCTATTTCCTTTCAGAAAGTTTGTCACTATCTTAAAAAGAATTTGTATAGGGCCAACACACTTATTAAAATTCATAAGGTCTTAACTTACCTGGCTATGCCATTAACTGACAGGCTGCTTTTTTATCTCTCTCCATGTCTAATCTCATTCTCACATGAAAATGGGTTATTTTTGAATGTGGTAAATAGAAAAATGATGTCAATTTGATTTCTCTAGCCTTTGTTTATCCTGCTCTTTGTCAATCACGTTATCCATGTTACATATCTGAAGCCCTTCGATTCTCTCCTTTTGTTCCTCTTATCGTTTTATTGTATATTTACACACCTCTCGCCCACACACCCACGAGCGCACACGTAGAAAGTCTTGACATGCAGCACTGACAGGCCCCTTAGATTACCACATGCAGATAAACAGATGTGACACTAAATATATCATCGCTCCTCTATTCAAATAGTTCTTTAGCTTCAATGACAAGATAAAATAAATTTTGTCTTTTTATTTTCTCCAGTCTCATTATACGTGCAAGTGACTTGATGTATGAAATCTTTTCATTTCTTAGTCATAGAAACTCCTTTTTTGCTCCATAATGAGATGCTTTGTTGTTGTTTTTTTGAAACTGCTTTTCTGTACTCATTTGAAAGATATGAAGTTAGAAAATATTCAGAAGTTGAAAGTAATGTTAATTTAACCCCTCTTGATAATACAAAAGCGTATTACAGGAAGGAACTTATTCTCAGGAATGGCCTAAATCAATACTGGGAAAGCCAGCCTTCCTAAATGTAAGCCTTCCCCAGAGCTTAGAGACTTTGAATTTGGTCTTAAAGTACTGACATCTTCACCTAATTAAAGTCACTGCTAACATTGGCATTGACTTTATCAGAAAAACAATTAAAAAAAAAAAAAGTTTAGATTATGCTATTTCTGCACACCTCTCCCTCTTCATTAGAAGCTGTGTATTAACACTGGACTGAAAGGACTGCGAGTTGATGAAAACAAGCACGGGGAAGAGTGTCCTTCAAAAGTGGCCTCACCACTACAGACCAAGCTGTAAAACAACACGGTGAAATAAGTTTTATACCTTTTTTACCTCTAGGTAAAATTAGCAGGGATTTGTTTCTAAAATGTTTCCTCAGTTCTGGAGTATTCTGTTTTATTCTCTTTCTGTTACAGAGGAAGTCTTGCTTCTTTCTCTGACATTGTCACCAGACTTATTCCCTGCTGCCCAGATTTTTCTATTATTTACCTCTGCTCAGATGTTTTGTTGCCTAGGCAACATATTCCATTCAATTCTACTTTTGTTCTAAAACAACCACAAGCTCCTCTTTAGTATATATCTGTGTCCCTGGAGGTGGACTGAGGTTGTTTGTTTGTTTAAAGGGGCCAGGAGTCAGCTCTTATCCTGACGTGAAACCAATGGTTTTCTAAAGTGAGCCAACCAAGCCCACCAAAATGCTTCTAATTATTAAAGGTTGGTTTAGTAGGACATAAACATATTAATGAAAGAAAATAGTTCTCAAAATAGAGAACCTTTCATAGGAAGGTGTGAAAATAAATCCCAATGAACTGCTCCAGCATGGTCCCTTCCATTAGGTGTAGTCATTCAGGAGCAGGCTGCTCCAGCATGGGTCTCCCGCAGGGTCACAAGCCTTGCCAGAAAACTTGCTCCAGCCTGAGCTTCTCTCTCCATGGGTCGACAGGTCTTTCCAGGAGTCTGCTCCAGCATGGGCTTCCCACAGGACCACAGCCTCCTTTGGGCATACCTCTACTCTGGCATAGCATTCTCCAGGTGCTGCAGGTGTATTTCTGCTCCTCTGCGGACCTCCCAGGGCTGCAGGGATACAGCTTCCTCCCCATGGCCAGCACCACAGGCTGAAGAGGAACCTCAGCAACAACTTGCCACACAAACCCAATACAGTCCTCAGGAAAAAAGTCCCCTTTCTACTTCAGCAGTTGTGCACAGGCAAACATCATGTCTATTTATGCTCATGACCCTGTCCTCCAAAACCTGAGCAGTGGACACCTGCCTGCTATCTGCACTTACAGTGCTATACTCTGAATTCTGAGGACTTCAAAATGTTATCTGCATTCTCTATAGCTGAAATATATAGCCTTGAATTGCTAGACAAGAATTTTCTTGCCATGTATGTGGGTAGTGTTTTCCTCAACTATAAGTTATGAAAGGGTGAGAAAATTGCTGAAAATTTCTGGTTTGAGCACAGATACTTTTCTTAGACTACATTGTTTGAGGATTTAGGAAGAAAATGTGGAGAAATGTCTCTTTAATAAGAGGTTTATTTCCCACTTTTTGTCTGTACCCTGAAATAAAAAGTGAAACAAACATTTTCAATAGTAAACAGAGTAAACTTGAGAAGCTGTTTTCCTAACCTGGATGAATATTGACAGATAAAAGTAAAGTCTTATTCAGAAGAGAGGAAAAGACAAGCAAAAGAAACTACAAAACCAGAACTAAGATAAAAGCTGAAACAAAATAAATAATGAAGTGAATGTACCATTAAGTTGAAAAGTTATTCATGACATTTTATGAAGAATTAATTTCCTTAGAGATCTTAAACAAACTGAAAAACAAAACAAAAAAAAATTGAATGAAAGATCTTTTTGGCATTCCAAGTTCATTTTACCAATATTCAAAACAGGCAATTTGACAATCACAGGAATCTTTTTCTGAAAAAAAATTCAAAATGAGAAATGTAGTGTAACCTGCCTTTTTCTTTTAATATAGCCCTTTTTCTGTTGGTGATGTTAGAAATATTTGCTTTCAAATCCTACATTGCATGTGGTAGAAGGAACATCCATGTATCTGTTCCCAAATTCTATCTTCTGTTCCTTCTTTGTACCCGAGCTGCATAGAACAGAGCTACATCTGAGATTTTGATAAAAAAAGCTCAAAGATTTGATAGAAATATTATTAAGGGTTTGGATATCCCTTTGTAAAGCTGGCCAGCTTTTTTTTCCTTTGTTCCCTTTTTCCTTTTTCTGCCACACACTCCAATATGAGATCTTTGTTTTGCTCTGTCTTACACTGTGGCCGCATCGTCCATTGAAGATGTAGCTGCAGTGATATCAGTGATTACAGAAAATTTATGTCTTTTACATTTAAAACATTGTTCCTGGCTTAAACTCTGTATCCAGAGCCTACATCTTGCCACAAATTATTATTTGAATAATTATTTGGACACATAGGACACTTAAACAAATTGTTCCATTTTTCCTTTATTGAAAGCAAATACGTAGTGTTACAAATTCATTGGTCACCAACAATTCAGCAATAATGAATTAATGTGTCTGCACAAATAAGAACAGTGTAACAGTAGTCATGTTCTTTTTGCCTGTCTCTGAAGATTTGCTTTAACTATTGAAGAAATAGCTAAAACAACTCTTTTAGAATAATAAAAATACTGTGACATTGTATGGTGTTGCTCTTATCCTTTGAATAAGCCTATTTTATTACATATTGCACATCACATATTTTATCAGAACATAGTAATTCCATATTAATTAGAGTATAATCTGTGATTTGAAAAGCCAGTTCTCTTTGTAACAAAAAGCCTTTGGATTTTTATATGAGAATAGTAAAAAATTAGTATTACTTTATGAGGCTAATAAAGCAAAACAGGAAGATTATACTGCTGTATTTTAAATTCCTTTTTCTTGTCTCTTAGGGTATGTACTGCAAATGTTAGTTGTATGAATTAGGAGGGAGCTAAGATAAAAAGGTGAAATTTTGATATGAATTGTGGTTAGGTTGACCTTAAGGCCCTCTGGTTCTTACTGCCCAGCTTGAAGTACCATGAAGGAGCTTGAATTTCAGACATGCTCGGAACATCATGCAATCAAAATCTCTTATCACAGCTTGACTGCCTGATAGCAAGGCACACAAAATGTGCTTTGATTATGAAAGTGTTGGCCACTATGTCAATTTCCCCAGATCCTGAGATCCAGGGACTTTCCTTCAGACTCATTACCGGGAACAGGTGATGTTCAGCTAAACTGCATGTCAGATGTCTTCAGGGAATTGATGCTGTTTCTGTAATGTAGACCTACAGAGATACTACCAGTATAATTCAGCTGGCTAGAGTCCCTGTTAATTTTCATCAGACAATTATGTTGAGTTTCTGTTAAAAGCAGGAAAAGGATATTTGACTCATTGGCCCCACAGCGTTATTATTCCCTACTCCAGCATGCTGTGGAGCAGGGAAGGCAGCACTGCTGTCCTGGCCGCAGGAAGCAGGGGACACCTGTCTCCAGCCTCAGCTGTTCCCTGCAGTGGGGGCAAAGCCACTTGGTGGAGAGCATTATTCCCTCCAGAGAGAAGGAAAGAGAGAGGGAGTCATTGCCTCCCTTGCCCTTTGGCACGTTAAATGTCGATGTATGCCTGTGTAATACACACAGGACCTGTTCCCACCGGAGCTCTTTGGGCTTTCTGTCAGCAGCTGTAGAAAACAGGGTGTTATTTACTGACATTTCCAGAGGTGCTCGTGGCAGGTGGTGCCAGGCCTGCCAGGGTTGCACGGTGAAGAGCTGTGGCAAGCGCTGCACAGCTCAGCCCAGAGCTGCTGTTTAGAGGAATTAGTCTGTCAGCATGGTTCAGCTCTTACAAATTGCTAATGGATTCTGTGCATGTGTTATCTCGAGCTCCAGTCCTGCTGGTTTTGTGTGAATGTACTGCTGGAAAACTATGTTGTTATAACTAATAGCTCTATGTCGTGTACAATAGAGAGGAAAATTCATTTCTGATTTCTGTCAGGTTTGTTTTCCTTTTATCCCAGGTGGCACGATGTCCCAGATCTTCATTTTTCAAGTCCTTTTTTTACTTCAGTTCTTTCCTTGTGTGTAAAGGCAATATTTAGTTTATGGTTTTCAGCCATTCAGCTTTGTACTAGAACCACAGAACCATAGGATTTTTGAGTTGGAAGTGATCTTAAAGGTCATCTAGTTCCCACTCCCCTGAATTGGACAGGAATAACTTCCAGTAGACCAGGTTGCTCAAAGCCCCATCCAACCCGGCCTTGAGCACTTCCAGGAAGGGAACATCCACAACTTCTCTGGGCAGCCTGTTCCAGAGCCTCACCACCTTCAAAATAAAAAAATTTATTCCTAATATCTAATCTAAACCTACCATTTTTCAGTTTCAAGTCAAGCTAGACAGACCAAAGGTACACAGAACCCTGCACCCTGTGACAGTAGATAGAAGAGGATGCTTAGGGAAGGCTATGAGTACAGGGCACATCTCGATCCCTCGCCATTACCTCCTCAGCTTTCAGTTTATGTTCTAAATAGTGAAGGCAGATGATGACAGGAGCAAAAATTAATTGCCATTTTTTTCACAGGCAATGACAACATGATTAATAAATGGATTGACAATTTCACCATGCATCCAAACCAATAACTGGGTTCATTTGTCTTAGGCCTTTCCCAAGAAGCAGTAAGATATCAGTGTCAGATAATATCTGATGTTCACGTAAAAAAATCTGTTCTTAATGCATATAGTCACTCATACAGTTAGACCTGGACTAGATTCAGGACTGAAACCTGTATTCTGACTTGGAGCTGTAGCATTTACTTAAAGACAAAGAATCTACTACAGAGTCAGTTCCTAAAGTGGGAGCTCCTCAATTCCTGTGTAATTCCCAAGTGCGGAGCTATAACATGTAATGTTGGTCACATTCTTAGGACCTAAATTAGTGAAACAGGAGCTTTCAATGTGCCAAACAAGGGCAGCACAAACCTTGGGCTACTGTGCATGGAATTTTCTGGGCAATCCAAATGGTGATTAGGTAAGCTTTATACATAAGCTTTTATGAAAAATGGCTATACTTTTATAGGTGTTAAATAATTTATCCCTATATTATTTATGGTAATATTTTGATCATAATTAACCTATTTAGTATTAATGGGGATGTACTATGTGAGAAGAAAGTCCAATTAATTTTGCAGCTAAAAAGTCATTCAATTTTCATGCTGCAGCATCAGGACATGGACATTATACTGTCACAAAACCAGACAGACACAGTGGGAATATTATTTCAGCAGTCCACAGTACAGGAAAAACACCTCTCCTTTTCACAAGTTCAATCCTCAGCTGATGTCAGGCCCAGCATCACAAGCACAGTTTTGTAAATTTATACCAGTCAGATGCCTTCTAAATTCTAAGCGAAAATTCTAAAAGCATGATGTTTCCTTTATTCATTTTTTCATCTCCACACTTAATCAAACTTCTCAGGGGATCTGCAACCTGTGAAAGCAATAGCCTTGTTTTCTTAATAATAATGTTTCAGGTTACAGTACCCAGCACAAGTTATTCAGTAGAATCTTGGGCTATAGTCAAGAATTGATTTTTTCTTTTTTCTATAGAAATCCTTAGAGCTGTGGATTGGGATTTTTACTGAAAAATAGATTGCTTGACCTGCACCTTGATTTGGCTCAGAGCTGCACATCTTACAACACAGAGGAACACTGTTGTGGGTTTTTTTGGTTGTTTTCTGTTTTTTTGTTGTTTTCAGTTGCTTTTTCTCTTGCAAGTAACCTCTGACTTAATAAATATATAAAAAAGAGCAATACATTCATCGTTACTCGTTTCCAAAAAATAAAAAGATAGGCCAGCCTGGCTGCATAATAAGTTCAATGTTAGGAGTAAGAGAGTCATGTATAATATATTTCTAACTTAGCACAATGAGGAAGCATTGACAATGTTGTTCTAGAAGAGCAAGGCCCGAGGTCCTTTCAGTCTGATGCCCATTCTTCATGATCTCTTTGAAAGTACTAAATGTTCTGCTTAGTAGGCATCCTCTTTGTTCTTATCCTATAGGGAAGTTTTCAACCACATTGATTTACTTTCTGTTTTACAACTTAAAGTAACAGCAATGTCCAGTGATATGAAACTTCCATAAATTGCTTCATAAATCTGAAAAAATGTGTGACCTACCTCCCTCCGCTGAGATTTCTCAAGACCGGTCATTGTTACAAAGGCCGCAGGAGAGGTAGGCATGACTTAATCATCAAGCTTTTGGTAAGTCATGTCATTCTGAATATTTCTCATTTGTTTTTACTACAAATAAAGCATTGTGTTTTGAAATTTAAATTATTAAAGCCCCAGATCAGGCAAGCTCTGTTCAAGATCAGTGCAGCTGCACAAATGCTTTTCTTGTTGCTTAGATTAATCAAAAAAGAAGGGAAGATTTTCTTTTAGTTATGTATAAAACCACTTATTCTTGGTAGGCAATGCTATGGAGGTAACTTATTCATATCTGTTATGAAATATGCCAGTAATAACTTTCAGAATATTAATTTTTCCATATCTAATGCTAAATGAAAAACACCTTTAAGGCTCTCAATTTAGTGTCTCATCTCTAATACAGTTTTTCTTTGTCTATTTCAGTACCAGCATTATAAGTAATCTTTTTTAAAAGTATACATACAGTCTCATGTATATTTACATTGATATATGAGTTGATTAGTGAATGCTAAAGCAGTTTGAAGATTTTTTTTTTAAAAACAAGCATAGGCATACAGCTGCAACAATACTTATCTGCATTTTATACAAAGAGCTTGTATACACACAGAAATTTATGTTCCAAGTCTATGACTGGCTTTACATACTGAGAGCTGAAGGAGCTTAAGATAAAAGGCTGACAGGAATTACTACTTTAAAAGCACTAAAATGTGGTGGGTTTCTAATAAATATTTTGACAGTTTCCTCTGCTTCAAAGGAAATAGATGGGGTCTTAGCCAGAATTCTGTTATTGGTTAAAAATATTTTCTGTCTTACAGTGAAGGTTGACCACACTAGTTTTCTGTGTATGCCCTACGAGCTCACCCTTGCTAATTTAGAAAAAAAGATGAAGTGGACTTACGTGGAAAAGATACACATGGCGTGTGTTAAATCAAACCAAACCACACTGCCTGAGTGAGAATGTTGCAGTAGCACAGCAGGGAAGCAGTGGTCTCAGATATGGCTGCATGCTAAATATAAGTACCTTTTTACCTTTTTTTTTCTCCTTTTTTTAAGTGCTTTATTGCTATGATTCTTAAACAGAACTTTGAGAAACATATACTATTCCAACCCTTTCCTATTCCATATATTCACTTCAGGGATCACCAGGCTCTCTGTGAGTGTTGTCTGGTTTCCTTGCCCATGTTGCTCCTGCTGGAAGTGCTTCAGCAATATCCTCAGCAAACACTCATGTCAGCATCGGCCCATCAATGTGTTGAGAGGAGATTCAGCAAGCTCCAAAGGGTTACCTAGGATTTTTGGATGTGAACCTCTTATCCCAGTGAAATCTCCACCAAGCATAAACCTCCTCTGTTCTTTATACTCTAAGTGCAGTGTTTCTTAACCATAATCACCTTTCTTGGCTCTGAAAGTCTATGGCCTAGTTTTACAGAGTGTGGGCAGGCGAGCACATTTATAGCTATTTGCTGATGTGTGTAAGACTGCCCTGAGCTACCTGGATAGCTGACAGAAGGACACAGCAATTTTTGCCTCTCAGGCTACGACTCGTGTGTAGCAATTGCTTTCTTATGTTTGCAAGACACAGGGAATTAATTCAACAAAAATCTTGATCAAAATAATTTAACAAAGGAACCACTGATTTTCTACTTATCCGTGAAAGAGTTCACATTATTTTAACAGCATAAAGAATCATTCTCGGTAAAACTTGACTGTCAAGACTGTGTTTTCTCAGAAAGTAATTCAGTTCATGTTCTCTCCTCTTCTGTGAGATAAATGCTTAGGAAAAACACAGCTTTTTCCATATTTAATTTTGCTGTGTTTGGTCATATAGCAGTTGCAGTTACAGATCCTAATTTTATACTCTGCATGTGTTAGGAGGTGTAAAGTTACAAAGTTTATCCACTTGGTATATTTTTGAAGCCAAAATATTTATATAGGGCATGCTGCTGATGCCCCAAGCTGTTATGATCCAATTATTGAGAGGTGTCTCTGCCTGAATTAAGGTGCAAAGCAGACCACATGCCCAAGTGAATAGTATGGATTTTATTTAACAGTAAATGAGAGGTAGAGAGAGATAGAAAGAAATAGGAAATAAGGGGGGGCAGGGGAGAGACAGTTAGAGAGAGACAGATTAAGTAGAAAGATATCACCACCTGTAGATCTTGATGGCATCCCATTGGCCCTTCTTCTGCTCCTCTTCTTGGTGTTGGGGTCTCAGAGTCATTCTTCTGGAGGTACCACGTTTATCCAGTCTAAATTCTGGGTATCCACAGGATGGTCGCAGATGTTCCCGTAACTTGGGGTGGCATGGGTGTAAGCAGTTGCTTCATTTCCCACAGTTTGCCACAGTGGGATTTTTTGTCCAGATGCATTAACTAGGAGGTGCTAACCAAATCTCAGCTCCACTTGGTCTGGAATTAACAACTTCCTCTTGCCAATTCCTCTATTCTGCTTATCTCAAGTTCCTGCTGTTCTGCAGCCTTGGCAGTGTTTGAGGCAATTGTGATATTTAAATCTCCTACACAAGTTCAAAAATCAGCACAAGATGGCTAAATAAATCCTTCCATATACTTTTTCTGTGGATGGGGTTAGTTCTTGAACTGGCGTACGTGGATGGGAGTCAGACTGGAGAACGGAAGCTCCCTTCCTTGTTCTGCTGGGGTACCAGTGGTTTAGACCTTGGTCACAGTGCACAGCAGTGTCTGTGAGGAAAGGTGAGCCATGTCCTACAGTTTCTAAAGGACAGGAGGGAAGCACAGAGTTTTCCAAGATATCTGTGTCATGTTTGTTAGCTATCTAACTTTGGTGTTATTAATTACCTACACAGCAAATGATGGGAACAGGTCTATGAGAGATGGCTCAGAGCCCTGCGTTCGGTGGCTACATGCAGGCAGAACATGCCCTGCTCAGAGACCTGTTCTGTGTTCTGGGGGCTCCTGGGGCTGCTCCAGAAGCAATGCAAACTTTGGTTGCTACCAAGTGACTTTATGGTGCAGCACTTGATCTTTTTTCTTTTTTTTTTTTTTTTTTTTTTTTTTTGGAAGTCCCGTTTTTTCCCCCAAAACAATTGGAC
>VZRN01004778.1:0-44796 GCA_013397935.1 Dasyornis broadbenti | reverse complement strand
TTTTTTTTTTTTTTTTTAGTGGCTAGAATTGGAAGAATGGCCACCGGAGCAGGAATTTTGTCTGCATTTCTATTAGTATGCTGCAGTCTACAAGTTGCAGCACTGATTGAGGAAACAGTAAAAAATGTTTCACTCTTCTTCTGCAATACGATATTATGAACAAATAAGGTCATCAGAAAAACTGCAGAAACTGTATGTTTTGGCAAGAGGATTTCTCTGTCTCAGTGGAGTTACGTCCTCTGTTGCATTGTCTTCCGAGTTCAGTTTTCAGTTATTTGTCCCATCTTGGAAGAGTACTTTTGGATAAAAAATGCCACAAAATCTAATATAACCTTCAATTGGACTATTATTTCACTCTGCTGGGCTGAAGGAGGTACAAGTTTGCCTCTTTGCAAGTAGACAAAAGAACCAAGGCTGGTTTCCATGGGAAGACTAAAACCAGTCTCAGTCTTCTTAATGAGTACCCTTAAGGAGAGGGGGAAAATCCTATTCCAGGATTTTTAAAATGAAGTGAAGCCTGCAACTCTATTTTTGCCGAATTTTGATTTTGTATGTGCTCGTATGTTCATACCATATGGAATAAGCTACACAAGGAACCCAGGCAGATAATTATATGGTTTCTTGACCTTGGTTCAGTGGATGATAAATTAGCAAGATAGTTTGGACTGTGATGTCTCAGAGAGAATGACTTTATTGCAAATAATGAAGATAAAACTGATAGGCATTTATCATTTTTTAGACATTATGTATTGGTTCTGGCTGAGAAGGAGTTCATTTTCCCACAGCAGCCCTTACAGTACTGTGCTTTGCATTGGTAGCTATAAAGGTGTTGATAACACACCAGTGTTTTGGTTACTGCTGAGCAGGGCTGGCACAGCATCAGTGCCGTCTCTCAACATTCTCTCCATCAAGGGGCTGGGGGTGGGCAAGATCCTCAGTGGGGACACAACCAGTCCAGCTGACCCAAATTGACCAAAGGTATATTTCATACTTTATGATGTCAGCTTAGATCTAAAAGCTAAGGAAAGAGGAGCGTTTTTTATTTAAAATGTTTGCATCCTGGAGCAACCTCTACATGTGCTGAAGCCCTGCTTCCTGGGAAGCGGCAGACATGGCCTGCTGATAGGAAGTAGAGAAAAAAACTTTTTTTCTCGTTGCTTGCGCACCCACAAACTTTTGCTTTTGCTTTAGTAAACTGCTTTATCTCAACCTACGAGATATTTTCCATCTTATTTTCTCTCCCCTGTCCTGCTAAGAAGGTGAGTGATAGAGCAGGTAGGTGGGCACCTGGCATCCGGTTGAGGTCAACCCACCACAGTGGCATTTCTATTTTGTAACTTGATTTGTAACTTAAGACCTTTTTCTGCATCACACTGCTGATCAGAGATATCTGTAAGGAAGCATTGCAAATTTATTGTGAGTGCTCTTGATGACTTCTTCTTTATTATTCGCTCATCACACAATTTTGAGACTCAAGTCAGCAAAAAAAGTTGTCTAATATAATGTGTATGGTGATGTTAAAGGTACATAAAACACTGGGTCCCAATTATCTGCATATTCTTTATTAATTTTATTTTTCTTTTTAGTAATTCCTGGGATCAGAAAACAGCTGTTTTCACTCAGTTACAGAGGAATGATGGTAGAAACACTAAAACTGGCTATGATTCCAAAGTTAGCTTAGTTGTTAACAACCCCCTGCTAGAGCCAATGGAAGTTCAGGAGTCTGATTCAATAAATATATTGTTTCCAGAAAATTGCCAAGTTTGATGACAAGTGAATACAACAAATGAAAAATCACTGTCCTTAGAGTTCAGGTGCAGCTTTATAGCGCCAGAGTTTTAATGAGATAATTGTGTGATTAGGCCAGTTTGGTCCAAGAGTGTTCAGGCCCTTTATATATAAATGTGCATTTGTAAAAGCTTGGTCTTGTGATCCCTAATTTCTCAGGACTGCTATAGGAATCTGAGGTATTAATTTCATTTTTGCTAGCACTTATCTAAGCTTGGTGGGTGCCTTTTAGATATTTGCAAATAAATACATCTGTTTCCAATGAACCAGGTGTCTACTGTTCTCCATTAACATGTGCTTAATAGAAACAAGTTGCCAATAACCTACTGATGGGTGTCATAAAACTGTTTTCACAGTGTGATTTAGACTTTGCATCAATCTACATTGTGTGATGGCATTTGCACATTATACATGTGCTAAGTGATAACTAAGTGCCTAACAGCCTGTGTTCTCTATTGCTTAAAGGCCTTGTTGTTCAATAGTTATTAATTCCATTACATTTAGAGCTCTTTGGATACGCTGAGGGAAAACTCTGTAACCTTGTTTGGGAATAGATTTCCCTAATAAGGGACTGCCTGTTACAGCCACTCTACTCTCTGTTCCAGGAAACCTCATTGAAGTTTTTTTTCAGTGATATGTGGAATGTTTGGTTATGCATTTTTTTCACAGCTTAAATAATGCATCCAGCCCTGTTCTTGATAAACATTTCCTGTTCTCCCTGTCTTTCTTCTGGGAGAGTAATGAAGCATCTGTCAGCTACGAGGTAACATTTGTAAGGAACTTTAAGGGAAAGAGTAGGCAGATGAAGGACTGGACAGCAAACTGAGGAAAAAGCTGGAAAGTTCAAACATGGAAGAATTGACACTATGAGGGGACAGTTTTTTTTCAAAGTGCAAAGATAGCTTATACATATTCTTAGTTTGCTATTATATCTATTTTATCCGGAACCTGAAGGAATCTTAAAAAGAGATGAGAATGTGAGGAGAACAAGAAATAGAGATACATCTCAGTGCTCTGAGGTTTATCCCAGTTGACAGAAGTCATCCGTCTAATCACAGAGACAATTGCTAGATGAAAAACTACTTCCACTGAACAACCGATTTTGTATAAGAGTGACAGTCCCTGTCCTATTAGAAGCCCTTTCAATCTACTCCCTTATAAGATTCTGTCTCTACGTTATTGACATTTAATCACTTTGAATAAGAGAGTGTAATACTGATAATTTAACAAAGTGACTTGTAAAAGCTTATCCAGGCATATAAAGGATTCTGAGACACTGCAGGACTAACGCTACATTTTTTTTCCTGCCGATTAAATTCCTGACATAGACTGGGTGGCTTCTTTTCAGGATGGCTTCTTTGGGATGAGTGTGCAGTCACTGTTGGGGGGAGGTAATCATCACAAAATAATCTTTCTCATTATGATATCCCATTTTAGCCAACAATTTGTTTAAAGGAAACAGTGATCCCAGAGATTCTAGACACTGATATTTCCAAAAAGACTATGTGATCATCTGCCTTGAGGTGGAACAAAGTCCTGAGATACACAACACATGAAGTCTATGGAGACCTATTTTTGGCCATGAGGGGCTAAGATTTTGGAAGTTGGTTGGTGGCTAACATGCTTTATCAATCAGAATTCATGCTGTGGGATAATGATCAATCCATATATGATTATAGCAGCTTTAATGAAACCTTTCCTGAAAGAGCCAGGATGCCACTGGCCATTAAACTGCTTTGTTGTTGTTTAATAGATGGTAACACACATTTGGGCAGACCCCCCCTTATTCAACTGTCCCATGTCCAAGAGAAGAGAAAGAATTCCTGTCACAGTTTAGAAAGTTGTATCTCTGTGGCAATCAGACAATAGGGAAGGCTTATTTGCATGTTGGGAGAGCACTCCCTGGAATGGGCCAAATTCCAGTCAGCGCTCCAACCAGTCTGCCATTCTTCATATGCAAAATACATAATGCACATACATGAACACTACATAAAATCCTGCTGCTGCCTTCGCAGTTTATGAAATAGTAGGATCTGACTGGGATATAGGTGCCAAGTTTAAGATAAATATCTTGACAATAAAGTATTTAAAGACAGATTTTAAAGACAGATGAACTTGTATCTCCAGATTTGGACATTACCAAGGGACACAAAAGACACTATAACCCAATTCTCTCCCCCTTTACTTTTCTTCACTTACACCACCTGTTTAGGCATATCTCCCTAATGTCCTGATATACAGTGGTTGCATGACCTCTATACAATGTTCAGGTCGCAAAGCAGCATCTGCATACCCACCTTTCTTCCAAAGGAGGTTAAGACTCTATTAACAGGTAAGGGAATGTCACAGCACACCAGTGGTTCTACTTCTCAAAGCACACTGGTGCTGCTTAGCAGACAGGATCTGTAGTTTGCACTTAGAGTGTGCAGGCTCGTTTTGCCAACAGTGGAGGGCAGCTTGAATGGTGCATGTTTGTGTTCTCCTTTACCAGGACAATGCTCCTCTGTATGGGAGGCATAAACAAGACAGCACTCAGGCTGACTCTGCACTCATAAAACTAGAAGCAAGCAAGCTATAGCAGCAAACTGGAAAGTTATTAAATCTGCATTTCTGCAGATTCACGTACTAGACATCTGTGAGTTTTACCAGATTTTTAGATCACAACTTCTAGAAAAATGTATCTGCCACCTGGAAAAAAGAGTGTTTGAACTTATTTTTTTAGAGGAGGAGAACCTTTTCGTTCATTTGGGGTTTTGCACAAACTTATTTGAAACTTTATTTCAGCATATTCTTTGCCTATGTATTTAACTTTCCTCTATCATGAACAAAATTATATTTATTTTCTAAAGGAAAGTCTTGAACTTGCCAGTCGAAAAAATACAATCTTAGAAATTGTTGTTGGTGGTGATTTTCTCTTGAAATCTGGCAGATTAGCCCATATCCCCCAAGTTGCAGCAATGTTTAAGCAAATAACAGATGGGGATGTTGTCAGGGCAAATAATGCCTCTCTGCTTCTGATGACTTTTCCACAGCTTAGGATAGAACCACAGGTCTCTTTCTATGGTTAGAGAAATCATCCAGTGCTGCAGATAGATAGTCATTTAGAATACCACTTAGATGAATTAACAGCATAATGTAAACTTTCTGCCAACATAAGGAATAAACTCTCAAATATTTCCCTTTCACTCGCCTCTTAATTTAGAAAAGGAGCTATCATTATGAATAGGATAAAGAAAATTATTTTATGCCATTATCATTTATAAACAAATGTGGCTTTTTGCATGTGTGTGACAAACCTTTTCTGCCTACATTAACCTCTAACTCAAAGAGGATGTGCATAGCACCATTGATAATCATGGAAAAACAGGACCGTTACAGCATTGCAAGAAATGTCAAGGAGTTTACCATCAGGGATCTAGAAAAAGAAGGCTGCGTGTGCAAATGGTTCTCTATATTGCATGAATCTTAACATAAAATGTTGAAAACAAATACATAGACATTCTCCAGTTGCAGTTGTTTTCTTCCAGTCAATCGCTGTTTCCCTGTTGTGCAGCTGCTGTTCGACCTGCCACAGGTGCTGGTCCAAAATTAAATTGAAGTGAAACTTTTGATCTGTACAAAATGTTATCCCAAGGAGAGTGGGTTATGACAGCTAAAGTAGAATAAAGGGAAGAAGGCAAGAAGTATTATTTTGGAGTTTTGTGAGGAGGGGGGTTGTTTTGTTATGTGTTTTTTAACAATACAGCAAGCTACATTAAGCCTGTGAAAAGCAGATTTTGTTTGCACAATTAACATTCAAGATGTGGGTTTGGAATATTTTTTGCCCTGTTTTTCTAAGGAAATGTGGCATATGGAATTGCATTGTCCATCTGCCAGCTTTTCAGTCTTCCCCTTCTCCTGCAGGGTTGCTTATGCCTGCTGGCCAAGTTCAACCAGGATCAAAGACACTGAATTCCTTAAGATCAGTGAAAATTGATGGTGGAAAAAAGAGAGAGATTATCCTTGTTGCAACCCTCTGGCATGATCACAACACATAGCACCTCTTCCCCAGCTGGTTACTACATGACTCAGGCACATGCTGCCTCCAGGGAGGGGCTAACAAAATAGAATGGCTTAGAAAGTACTCAGACAGTTAGAATTGCCACAGTGATGCTCACAGATAAAGCCAAAACTTAAAATCAGTATGGAACCAAACTTCAATTGTTTTGCTGCTTGTTATTTTCTGTTGGTTTAATAATCTTTTCAAAACTTCTTGGAAAGAGCTGGGCTACAAATGTTAATGGAGACTACATATTAATCATCCATTTTATTATTTGCCCTTTTGTATCTCTTGATGGTTTGTGAGAGTTAGAGCTTTTTGAAGTGCTATTAAAAAAGCAAGATCATTTTCATCACAAAGAATGCCTGGGCATTGAAGAAAGTTTATGAGTGTTAGTAACTAGGTGTAATTAGAGGAGTATTTGCTGACTGAGTGGCAAGGAATATCTGCATCCTTTTACAAGAAGTGGAGCAACAGATTGCAATTTCAAAATGAAACAGAATGGCTGCTCCCTAGTTTTCTGAATGTAAAGACTTCAGGGCCATGGTTGTCAGCTCATGTCAGGCCCACCTTGGCAATGGTCTGCTGGTCTCTTCCCACAGTGGTTTTTTTAGTATGGGGAATCATTCCCTTCACTTTTTAGCTAGCACTTAAGAAATTCTGCCTCTTTCAAGTGGTGCAGTTTTGTCAGATTCCTGATCCTTGTGGTTTCTCTGCTCTGGTCTTAGCTTGGATACCAGCTCTGACCTTATTACAATTCCTTGCACCTGTCCAAGGGCCCTGCACTGGCTCTTGTTTGTGGCCTTGTTTTTCTTCCAAAAATATTCTCTACTGCTTAGTTCCTCTGGCTCTCCAACCTTTAGCCTGACATGACATTTGGCTTCAACTAATGCTCTCAGTAGTTCATGTAGACTCTCTCAGTTTTCCCAGATCTGATTACATACCTAACAAACCTCTTGTTTGATGGAATACTCAGTATTCCGACTATGGTTCCTGGCCTGTCCTGATCTTATCTCTCTGGCCTAAGGTTTTCATACCCCATCCACATTTCAGCATTAAACTGGCAGCTACTCTTATGGAGTGTGTTCTGATTTTCTCTTTGGAGCTTTCCTGGCAATCTGATTTAATCTTATGAGATTTCGGCAATGTTCTTAAATCCAAGATATTGTAAATAACTTGTTGTTATTCATGGCAATAGTAGTTTTGACTGTTATAATGGATAGATTAGACATGCAAATAATAAAAATGGAAGGACATATTGGTATCTTTGATACACAACTTTGTAACAAGGAACCTGGTTTTCCATTTTTAGAATTAATAACTGTGTGTGAAAAAAATTGCCCATTTCTGTACAAAATACAAACAGGAGAAAAAAATCTGTGATTTTTGCATATTTTCAAATTGTTGCATGTTTCTAAAAATAACACCTTTAATGTCAAGCAAATGCAATTAAAAATATTTCAAAAAATAAGACACTGTACTCTTAATAGACATGGTAACATAATACACAGAGGAACTAAGAATTGAACATGACTTTAATTTAATAGTTTTCTGAGACTTTTTTCCCCAACAAATCCTGCATTTTCTTAAAAGGATTTCTCTTTTTTTAGTTCAGTGGGCCAATCATTTCATTTGGCTCTGTAAGTGCAATAATTGGGAGATAAGACAGCCATCAAACAGTGTCCGTGTATCCCAAAGCTCGGCTCTAGAGAACATCAAGTATTACTTCATAATTCTATTTTAAATATAAAATAACTGCTGAGCCTTGATTGCTTTTAACATTATAATTGGAATATAGAAATGAGATGTTACATAGTATGAAGGGATTAATTATTTCACTATTAAAAGTTATCTATTCTTGTGTTGGAAACTCATGTCTGTCATTCTCTTACTTCCACTAGACGAGTCATATTTTTACATAATTGCGAGAAATAATGCCTCTGGAAAACACTTCTGTATATGAGGGAGCAAATTAGAAGCAGCTGAAACCCCTATTGTGTAGCAGTGACATCTCTGCCAGTTCTGCCTCGAGTGGTATAAGAAATGGTGTGCAAGAAAACTCGCAGAGCAGAGACAATTAAGAACGAAAGAGAGAAAAGCTGAAAACTAGCAGACAAAACACTGCAAGGTCAGGACACCAGGGCATCAGGGAATGTTAACAGAGGCAAGGACATCTGAATACTGAGTATAGGGGAATTTTGTGGCATCTGAAACTAACATGTCTAAAAAACGTGTTGAAGCACTATATGGTTCTTGGGATGTTTTTATGTCTTCTCAGAAAGATTTAGTAAACAACCATCCACAAATGACATGTAGAAATAAAAGCTGCAGGGAAGGAAAATTATCTGTGTATACATTGTTTTGAGAAGGTTAACAACAGCAAAAGCGCAACAGTGTGTAACTGGTTTGTTAAGGGAGTATTTTTTAAAGTGTGAAGTAGCCTTTGTATGAGAATATGCAAAATTTGCAAGGACACTTAAGCTAGAGGTTCTCTTTCCTTTTGCTGGAGGAAAAGCTGGGTTAGTTTTGTTTGCTTGTTTGTTGGTTTTCTGTTATCATTATTTTCTACTCCACACAAGCCAAGCAAAGCCAAACATTTCCCTGAACTCCACTCGCAAGGGTCTTAGTGTTTCTGTGTTACTTTTTGGGTTCCACATCAATCTTTAAATGAGACTTTTCCAAATCTTCTGCCCCACCAAACTGCACACACAGAGCCTCTTCGAAACTGGAAATAAATAAGCACCAAGAGGTTAGGGTGCTTTTATGTGTTGAGTGAGAATCTAGTGAAGTTTTTCTTCTAAGACTGATGCTGCTATCAATTCATACAGAATTGTTAGCATAAAGAGGATCTATTCCAACAGAGAACATTGTACAAAGCCAGTTCTACAGCACAATGGCCACCGTTCCCAAAAATCCTTCCTGGAATTTTTGGGAACTGAGATAAATTTTTTTACCATGATACAGATACAACAAGCACTGTCCTCTCAATTGACCAGAAATTTCACTCTCCAACTGAGAGACAGTGTGATGCAAGTTCAGTAAAAAATTTGTTTGAGATATTAATTTCTAAAACAAGAAATGAGCAAACATGCCTAAAAAAAGCTTCCTTCAGATAAATCCTTCTAGCTGTAATCTGGATAAAGATTCAGAAAACTTTTTCTTTCCTTCATATTTTAAAAGATGTGCATGTGTGTTTGTAAATGCAGTCATTTATTTAAATTTATTGGGCCCAGATGACAGGCATGTCATGAGTCATGTGCTGTAACACATTTCAGGAGGCAGGCTTTGATAATAGCAGTCAAAGCAGTCAAAGGAATGTGATTTTCAAGTTTGTTAAGAAAATGCCTGATCCATTCTTGAGCTGGAAAGTCCTTTCATCTTCAAAGAATGCTTTACAACTCCTGTGACTGCCCTAGGTATGGTCACGTTGCATTTCGGAAACTGAAAATCAATGCCTGATGTATGCATTCACCCCAGGGATGAAAGATTTCCAAAACAGATCCAGGGTAAAACAAAAAGCCATATAAATTATGTATTAGGCAACATTTATTTTGGTCATTACTGAGAACAAACCCCAACATATCATTATTGGATACTAGGCATATGACCACAGAATGGGATGGAGGAACAGGAAAAAAGAAAATAAAACAAACCCAAACAAACCCTGACCACTTACACTATTAAAAAATCCTCTATTTTGAAATTTTAGCCACTTTTTCCATTAAATGTTGAATTATTGAGTCAAAACTTATTCTGCAAGAGCCTAGCCATTTGGCAGATAAAGATTTCTAGGATTTAGGGTGCTGTCTGTGGTCGAAATTTAAAGAGAAAAGCAGCTGAATTACATGAACAATTTCTTGGCATATGGAATAACCAAGTTTGAATCTATGGTATCTGCTCTCAATAAAGGAAGGAATTAAAACTGAGACTCTTAAGTGAATCTTACAGATGAAACTGTCTCCCTTTTTAATTAAAATTTAAGAATCTAAGTATTAATCTTTGGAAAACATTAAGCTTTGGAAAATGGTAGTTTTGACATAGTGAGAGGGTAGAAATATTTTTTTTAAGGAGTTGGTTTGATCGTAATGCAAAATGAGGGAGCAAATTTCATAAAGCTTAAAAAATACCTACCTCCCTTCCCCAAAAAATCTTCAGTTATATTCTCAAGTTCATTTATCACATTTTCCTTATATTCACCTTCTATCAGCTCTTTTATAACACATTAAATATTTCATGAGAATTTTCTGGATTAAGTTATTAATTTAATTTTGCCATGTATTGTTTAAAGCTACAAAATTCTATCATAACACCATTGGGTCAGTAATATTTTTAGACAAAAGAGGTTATTATTGTATTAAATAACGTCTTATCAAGAATACCAGTATTTAAAGACGTAAGAAACTTAAAAGAGCAAAAAGGACATTTATTCACTGTATTATAGCTTCTTTAGAAATTCAAAGATAAAATCGACATGATGCCAGTATGAACAAAACAAGAGATCTCTTCCGTTCTGTTCTATTCTATTTATTTTATTCTACTTTAACTGAATGTGTAAAGACCATTGGCAAATAAATCAAACAAGATATTTAAATATAAACTGTGTGGGAATCTGTGAACATTGCAGAGGAGTTGGTAAAAAACAAGAGGAATCAAGTTTAATGTGTGGATTACAAGAAAAAAAACAATTTGCATCAGAATCATGCTCTTGATGCTTGTAACATGCTGAACAGCTGATTTGTAACACAGAACTCAGGCATGAGTCACAACAGTCAAACCAAAGCTATATAGCATTTAACCCTAATATCAAAATTCTAGTTTCATCATAACTTTTATAGTCACCCCTGGATTTTTTTTTTGCAGAAATACAATTTGACTCCACTGTTAAATCTTTTTCAAACTCATTGATTTTGCAAGAGATTCAAATTTACACTGGAAGTTGACTAAAAATCAGAGTTTCTATAGTTGGATTTTTCCACCAACACTCTTGTGTTTTGAATCATCTGTGTGAAATACAATGGTCAGACATGCTAAGCATTACTTGTTTGATAATGAGTTTTAAAGATCTTTATTAGGATATTGTTTATTTCTTGTACAATGAGAAAAATGCAGATGTAGCTCATTTGAGTTAATGAAGAGGGCCTTCTATTTGTTTACTTCAATAAAATAAAAAGAGAAATTGCAATGCAATCCCAGGGCTTTCATTATGAAGACTCTGTGTGCAAACCTCTGAACAATACTTTACATATTCCATGCTAATGTATGGCAAAAACCTATAGACATGCAAATGGGTTCTTGTGAGGTGCTCTAGCCAAGAGCCAGCAGTGCAATGCTGCCGGTAAACAGCCTGGCTAGCCCTGGATAAATGAGATGCAGAGCAATACCATAACATCACATCACAGAGAGCTGCAAGTGCTTTACCTCATGCCGTTATGTTGAAGGCCATTACTCATGTCAGCTATTCAAAGCATTACAGCACAACTCCCTTAGCCTTTACCATGCCTGAGTGAAGCGTGACAATTTCAGGCAGCGCAATAGAAGTGAGAAACTTGAACAAATCTGACTGATAGTTCACAAGATTTCAGCACGCATTGCCCTTTGTGCCACGCTCACTAATGCATCCAGAGTGCAGCGCATTAATCGCATTAGGTTATGCATCAGTCCAAATCTACTGCCTCAAGAGCTTCTTTTCATAGGAGAGCTTTGGAAAGGGGCTAATGACCTTCTTTAGCTTCATCTGGAAATATTGTCACAAGGCAAAGATTGGTATTATGTGACTATTAGCATCAGAAGTCACTTCCCGATACTACAAATGGTGTTGGAAAAAATTATCTCTGACTGTCATAAAAGCCTAGCATCATAGAATGGTTTGGGTTGAAAGGGATCCTAAAGGTCATTTAGGAACACCTCTCTTTAGACTAGGTTGCTCAAACCTCCATCCAGCCTGGCCTTGAACACTTTCAGGGATGGGGCATCCACAGCTTCCCTGAGCAACCTGTCTCACTCCCCTCTTGAGCAGAGGCAGCTCGCTCAGCCTGGCCTCTGGTACTCCTGTGCCCCGACTCCTCACCATCCCAAAAGCACTGGGCTGGGCCACACCCCACCCACTGGTGGCTTTCCTGGACCGGGGAAACCAGGAGGGGACAGAGGAGTCAAGATGCAGTCTCTAAAACTGCAGATAAAAGGAAAGCATATTCACTATTTTTTCTTGTTTTCTTTGTGTAATTCCTTGTGTAATCATGACAAGAACTCATGATGCAGTTAGGAGGGACCTTGATGCTGAAGGCCAGTGCTTGGGCTGCAGTGGCAGCATGACACAAGGAGCCTGTTGGGATTCTTTGCAAGTAAGTGCCTTCAAAAATAATGACAGCTGGGCTCTAGGATGAAGAGGAACTGCTGCATATTGCCAAGAGGTATCTTCTAGGGATAGTTGTAGGGGGAGTTATGGGAGGCCACCAATGTTGATTATTCCTGCAGGCATGTTACTGGACTGGCTACAGTCCTAATCTAGTTTGACAGCTGAGGTGTGCCCATCTCCGTTTCAATCAACCTCTTCCTTCTCAACTTGTGTTTCACATAGATTGTGCTTTCGGGGTTTTCATGGTGAAGTTTTTCTGCAGAGTTATAAGATTGCCAGTTAATTCAGGAGACTTTGGAGTTCTTCACAAATATTATTCATAAAGCAAAAGACTTTTGCTCCCTGTACAGATTACATAAAGCTCGTATTTTTTGCCCTGCACAGACAAAATGTCATATAAGTGTCTGTCTTCACACCCTGTACATTTTCCGCAGACTGTGACCTATCTATGGCTGTGGAGGAGAAGGAGGGAAATAAACAAATTTGCTGTCTTAATGGTCAATTACAAAAGGCATGGGAAAATATCAGTGTGTGTACATCTGCTCTATCTGCTGAAAAGGGCTCAAATGAAGGACTTAGATTTGTGTCTAAGATTGTTCAAATCCCAGAAGGTAAGAGGAGCTTTCTTCCTAAGTCCACCTGTATGAATCTCTTAAAATTGCATTCTGCCTTCAGCATCCCAAAGGAGGTAC
Organism: Dasyornis broadbenti; assembly: GCA_013397935.1. Taxonomy (NCBI): domain Eukaryota; kingdom Metazoa; phylum Chordata; class Aves; order Passeriformes; family Dasyornithidae; genus Dasyornis; species Dasyornis broadbenti. The sequence continues at coordinate 31,922 of VZRN01004778.1, read as the reverse complement.
TGTATCAGCCATATATTACCAGTCTGCTACTGCGAACTACCTTTCTTATGCAAACACCACCCCTGTTTGTGAAGGAAAAAAACATCTCATAGGAGTTAAACTCACAGAAGAATATTGTTCTCTCTTCCATGTTCTTTGCCCCGGCTGAAAAGAAGTCTAACTGTGGCAAAACTCCGGGTACTGTTCCCTCTCATTCTGTCGCTCAAAGTTGTCATAAATAGGAAGTTGGTAGACCAGTACATTTAATTATGGGATGTGTTTCTGGTTTGCAGCTGAATACCAAGGTTTAGTCTAAGGAAAGAAGAGTAATAATTTTAATTTCACATAAAGGATAACATATTGGAAGTATTCTTCTTAACTAGACTTTGATTTATGCCACTGGCAATGTTATCTCTTCCAACACAGAATTATTAGCAAATAGTGGTTTAAAATGTCCTGAAACCAGACAGCTAATCCATTCATTAACTGTCTTTATGTATTTGTGAGACAATAATGTCAAGAGAATCATGGTTTAGTTCCTAGATTGTTTCAGGCAATGCCACTTTCTTAATGGATATGCATCTCCACTTGCTTTTGAATGGTAGATTTTATCAACTTCTAACATCCACTTTTCTCACATCTTGGCTTCTAAATTTGAGAGAAAGAAAAATAGATTTTTTTTCCATATTTTCCTGAAGCTTTGAAGGATGACCATTGTTTTATCTGTAATGCCTTAAAATAAGTGCTGGACTTAATGCTGTCTTTACTCATTAACTTCATACTCATCTCTAGTCCTCAAAATACTTGTCTTGCCAGGAAAATCTCTTGCTCTTAAAAATGCAGCAGAAGCAACAGAACAGCTAAACTAATTTGAGGAAGTTTTCTAAGTAGGCCCGCCCACCTTCTGAAGGGATGACAAGACTAGAAGGATAACGTAGGTCTAATTTCCAGCTTAAATAGAAAAGAAAGAGGGAAGCATGGTGCAAATGGTAAAAAGCTGTTAGCAAAGGAGGGAGTTGTGTCTGTGGAAGGATGAGGGGTGTACACAGTGCACAGGAAGATAGCTTTTATAGACATGAAGTAGTTACATAATATGATGAAATGCAGAGAGGCAGAGCTCTAGGGCACAATCACTCTCTACTAGCAAAATGCTCGTTCATGCAAAAGACATTTCCAAACAACAAATTAACCCAACAGGAATAGAAATTGCAGCTGTAAAGAGAGAAAAAAGCCATACTCAGCATTAAGGTTATTCTGACTGATAACTGTGTGTGAAGACTTTTTCTCTTCAGCTCCACGTTCCCCACCCATTAAACAAATTAAGTAATACAACCGTAAACCAGCTGCAGGAAAATCCTGGGGAGATTTCTCCCTGTAAAATTTTGTGTCCTTTTGTATTTTTAACCTCAGTTCCTAAAGGAGTGATATTTATTGTGGTAGTGTTGGCAGGATGTCCATCAGCCTGTTTCATAAACATTCCCTCTCTTTCAAAAAACTTTGGGATCTATTACTACTTTTTATCAAATTTGAAGAAAGGTTAGAAATCTTACAACTCTCTGTAAATTTGTGCACCAAGCAGAAAAACCTACTCTTCCACACGACAGAAGGCAGGCAGAACTCACAGGTTATGCTGGTGCTTGACATAAGTCAACTTAATCACAACATTTTGTGATTTTTATACACCACATTGAATATATGTTTAATATATTGTAACATATAACCTCTGTGCACAGCTTGCTTAAGGGCAAGAATGTCTATTATGATTTTGAGGGGGGAAAAATGGAAAAACTTCTTCTATTGAGGGATGATCTTCTGAAGTGTCTAGTGCTGGGGTGCTCCTTTTTGCAGCATTTGCACTCATTACTGTTTCCAAGGCCAAAAGGAAATTGGAAGGAAACCAAAAGGAAGGAAAAAGGAAAAGGTTCAGGAAGAAATATATGAGATGGAGTGGAGATGGAAATGTCAATTTGTACTTTCTCGAACAGGAAAGTACTAGTCCTTCAGCAGCACCATCTAGGCATCAAAGCAAATCCCTTCAGAAATTGTTTCTCTTTTTCTAATTGTATTTAATGTCCTTCTTGTTTTCATATGACAGTGTCTATTCTTAGCTTTGGCTGACTACCTTCAAGTTCTTCCGTTTTTTCACAAAGCTTTTTTTACCATGCTTTTTGATTCCATGTGTACTCTAAGGGATGCTTCATAGGTTTCATTTAAGTTCGTATCTTCTCTCACTTTCCATCTCATCTGTCAAAGCAGTGACACCATTTCACAGTAGTTACTTTTATTAATAATTAATTGATTAAATAGTGTATAAAAATAATCCTCTGTGGTAATGCACAGCTATAAAACATGGAAGTTACATATTTCCCATTTTATTGATAAAAATTTTAGCATAAGATGATGTTGGCCATCTAATGAGAGCAAGAGGAGAAGCAAAATATTTGATATCTATAAAAGGTACCTTCTCTTTGCCAGTATCAGCATCTAATGGGCTAATTTCCATCTCTTATTTCTGTATCAGCATATTCTATCTTTATCAAGTCATAACATTGTTATAAAGGTGAAAAAACAAAAAATTTTTTCTAAGTATGTATCTAATTAAGAAGTTTGAGGTTCATAGAAAGCCATAATGACTGTCCTGGAAGTCCTTAGGCAAAAAAGTATGAAATCAGGAGAGCAACTGTTGTACATGTTGGTAAAATCTGAGGCTGCATTTAAAAAGAAAATAGCATTTCATTATAGCAAAAGTAGAACAATGGAACAAGCCCGTCTCACTATAAAGACAAGTGGAGGTTAGAAATATAATCTGTAGTAAGAGCCATGGGTCCAATAACCTGATAAAATGCTATTGAATATTGTGACTAGAAATGCTTTGTTTCCATTACTACTTTGTCACTTCACGTACATTATTACTTACTTGTTTTCAAACTGAATCTGGTTTCTGCACCCCAAACACATGCAAAATAAGGGGATTTAATGATTAAATTAATAAAAGTCTTCATTGAGTGTCTACCTTCTTATAGATTTCCTTCAAATTTTCTAAATGATCTGGTGGCCTTTAGTAACATATCCGGGCTCATAACTGCATTAATCACTGAAATAAAATGTGGTGATGCACTAGTTGATGACAGATATGATATTTAAGAATTCTTCTGAAAATGAATGCAGAAAGTTGAATGATTTGCAGCAACCAGATGATGGCTCATCTTCTGATGTTGCAAGAGAGGGCAAGAAAAATTGTAGAAGGTTAGTGAAAGATGAAACTGCTTTCTGTTTCTATCCAATTCATTGAAAACAATAGCTTGAAGCCAACAACTCTTAAATTTCTAATACACTCATACATCTGAACTGCTTGGAGGAGCAGCACCTTAGAGGGTAATTTGTGTAGGTGAAGTTGTTCACGCATCTGGTAGTACAGATTAAATGTTGGTTACACTATGTAGAAACTTCTTAACAGAGTCTTAATTTTGCTAATGAGATTTCACCTATTTTTTTCTGAAGGCAAGTATTTCAGTATTGCTTTGCCATTACTGAAATTCATAGTACGAAACTGTACACATTTTTAAAGTTACTTTCTCCAGTCAGATTCAACTGAGTCTCATTTACACGAATATTACTTCAGTGAAACAGATTTTACAGTCCTGGATAACCTCTGTACCAACATGAGACCCAGACCAGATTGGCTGAAAATGGGTGTTGGAACATTCCCTTTTCTTTTGAGAAGCAGCCAAAAGTTTTGAATTTTTTTAGCATAACCAACATATATAAAGGTGCAAGGGATTAAATAAATTCTGGGTGATAGTGACCAAACAAATAAACTTCCAAAGCATTATATTTGCTTTATGATAGTTTACATTTTGTTTGTCCCCCATGCAAAATCTTTTCAGTCATCTCTTTTAGCTCTGTAGTTTTCATTATATTTCATAAATGCCAGCATTCTGTGCATAATTAAACTGGCACTGAATTTCAAAGTCATAATTAACTTAACATTAATTTTGACACTGACTTATACAGAGACAAGATTTTATCTGGAGTAAAAGGAGGGACTTCTTAATGACTGAACATGCAGAAAAGAATATTTTGCAGTTCAATCAGATCTCAGGATCTGTTTAGAAGATGCTGAAAAATTATTCAAGAGAATAAATAATAAACCCTGCAGATGTAGCAATTAGTGGTTCTGAGAAGGCCTCTAACTTTTCCCAAGGTAATATTAATTTTTTCTGGCACTGAACATTATATGTTATCATTAATTTTAAATGCCAGTACAAGTCCATTGTGATAGCGTTGGGGTATAATCTGCATTCTTTGACAAGGATTTGTAATTAATTTACTGAGGGCACTGAGTGCTTTAATGGAGATCTGGTAATTTTACTGAAGTCTGATCAGTAGGAAGCAAGATGCCACCTCTAGCATTGCCAGGTTTAGTTATGTGTGCTCTCTTTTCGTCCATGAAATGCAGCACGAGTGCCCTGCAACTGCAGCCCGACAGTTCACAGGGAAAAGAACAGAAGCATGGGAGGTTCTTCAGCCAAGCAACAGCCTTTAGTGCTGCTGGTGCCTTATCAGGCTGAATGCAGGTTATCTGCAGATAGCCCTGCCTTAAGGGAAACCCAGCTGTAACTCAGCAGAAAGCAATGTTTTCTGCACAAAACTAAAACACCTCTTTATGATTTTCTTGTTGTAGTTCAGGGCACAGCCTTTCTCACTTCAGTGGAATCAGCATTTCTTGACAAGTCCTGCCACGACAGGCTTTCATTGCAGCATGGTAGATTCATGAACCAGTTAGGTTTTCAAAGTAGTTTCTTTTTTTTTTCTCTTGAGGAGGAACACAGGACAACACATCATAAATATACACAAACAGATGCAACAGAGGATATTAACTCTTGTTTGAGGTTATCCATTTCACTGAGTGAACTTACATAGGTCTAGAGAAGGTCAAGTTATTGAGAGACAGCTAGAGAAGGACTGATGCTGTGAGATACAGAGCATATCCAAACTCCCTGATATGCAGCTGCATTTAAGAGTACGTGGGTTTCTCAGGACCAAATACAGTCAGGATTGCTGCAAGGACACATGGTACAGTGAAATTTGTGCAAATAAATTTGAGAAGCAGGGCTGTTTAGTAAACCTGCCTTTAAAAGATGGAGTGTAACATTTGCGTGGGAGCATGCCACAAAAAGGCTCAGAACAAATGGGATTTCTAATTTCCAGTGAACTTATCTAAAGTTTAACAAACCTTCTAAGAACAGGGTTTAGTGCATTTGGGCTTAATTCTTTAAGCTTGATGTTGGCAGTTTCTCAGTATTTGTTGATGGCTGTAGCTGTCTGGCAACCTGCCAAACATAAATACTGTGCAAAGCAGTCTTTGAAAGTTCACTGAGCAGTTACTTCTGTTTCATTTTTATTTAGTTAGTTTTTTGACATCCACATGTTAGTATTCCCCCCCCCCAAAAAAAGTAGAAATTAATGTGTGCTGTAATGAGGAATAAATACATTCCATCTGAATTTCTTTATGAATTTCTTTATCACTTGTATCTGTACAGCAGAATCACCTCCCCAATCTCTGTTATCCTTGCACCCCATAAGAGTGGAGTTTCAATTGCTATAAAACACCTCATCATAATATTTTAGCTAACTTAATCTAGAGACAAGTGTATAAACGTAACCTATTATATTTTTTTTCCTGCAGAGTATTAACATTCAGACTTCATCCAGCTAGGCAGCCAGTTCCATTTGAATACTCATCTGAGCTGATTAATGCTCCTGTGCTGATGAGTTGATGGGAAAACTTAGGGGTATTTACTTCTGTTATTTTCAGCACTTAGAGTCAGTGAAATCACAGTCCCATTAGAACAAGTGTGAGTTTTGTTACTGACTTAAGAATTTACTTCACCAGGAGAAAATCTTGAAGAGATGGCAGGCTAAGACAGACTTCTATTCTTGACCTGAAGTATACCTTGTGTTTAAAAAATACTAATAAAAAGGCCTTTTCCTGGCCAAACCCCCATTTGTGGCATCTGCTATGACATGGCTGCAAACTGGCAGTTCTTTCTAATGATACCACAAGATGAGGTCAAATCAGAAGCATTGCTTATGGGAATGTTTGGAAGTACACTCTGAACAGAAATCTTAAGGACTGTAGGAAACAGAAAAAAGTAGCTACTGGAGGAAAAGACTGACCTTTTCACTGTTTCTAGGAACTTTGTTTTGAGAATCAAATTTTGTTCTTCCAGCCATCTCTTACCATTCCCTGAGGGGAATGAGACAGAGACAAGCTTCCAGTGGCTGCACGAATACTGTCCATCAGTACAAATTGACCTCTACTCGTCACTCAGCCCAGTCATACCATCGGTTTATCCTTTGCTTCATTGCACATATTGGCTGTCAGCACTGGCCTTCTGGATAAGGCTGCTAAAAATGCACTTGAATACAAATCCACAGATTGGGCTGAACTGCCGTGATTTGTCACCAGCCAGGTGACCTGTCCAGTCAAAGCTGACATCACCCCCTCTCAGAGGACGTACTCTGGGAATGGCATTAAGGGTCTAGCCAAATAGTATTTAGAAGACCATCAGTGATTTTGATGCTGGAAGCGTCACTGTTTTGGCTCATATTATGTTGCAGCCTATTTCAAGTGTGTCATTTGTTCTTGGTACTGGAGCCAGTGAAATTATCAATTGTGAATAATTTATGTGAAGAATTCTGGCAGTTTATACCCAAAATTTTAGTTCCATGAAGACCTGTATTTCACACAGATACAAAGCAAATGCATGTGTTTCAAGCAATTTGTTAGTTCTTTTTCTCCAGCCAATAAGTTCAGTGTGTACACACACATATAATTAATCTGCCTGATTCATGAGTAGCACTTTGCTTCAAAATTGTAATGAAGTCCTTCAGTGGTACAAGCAAATTGGTATCTTCTCACTTATTTGACTGCTCGCTTGTTTTACAGGAATCTACACTTTGGGTGAGGTTTTCCAAAGCCAGTGAAGTAGTCTGAATTTCCTCTTGCACTGTCAGAGGTAAAACCACTGTTCATTTCTGTGGCAGCAGTATGCCATAGTAATTTTTCTTGTTTCCACCCTTCACATTCCTTATCCTAAGGTCAAACGTGGTCAAAGTTTGGTTTTCTCATAGAAACTTGCCCCTCAGAATAATAACTTCTGAAACACAGTTTAAGATTATGAAAGGTTTAAAAAGACTAATACTTTCCCCTGGAAAGCTTTCTTCATGAAAATCTGTCATATGCCAGCCAAGCATGGGAAAAAACAGGGATTCATAAAAGGGACACAGTTTATAGAAACATAGACTCATGGAATATCCTGAGTTAGAAGGGACTGACAAGGATCATCAAAGTACAACTCCTGGCCCTGCACAGCACACCCCAAGAGTCACACCATGTGCCTGAGAGTGTTGTCCAAACAGTTCTTGAGCTCTGTCAGGCTGGTGCTGTGACCACTTCCTTAGCGAGCCTGTTCCGGTGCCCAGCCACCCCCTGGGTGAAAACTCTTTTCCTGATATTCAATCTAAACCTCCCCTGACACAGCTTCACAACATTCCCTTGGGTCGTGTCACTGGCCGCCAGAGAGTAGAGAAGACAATATTTATGTTGTTAGAAAAAAATAATGTTTGTCACTTAATTCTTTGCCTTGCTTGTTATGTACAAGCACACACCTCTGTGGAGCAATTGTGATTGGTAGTTTTATAAATTGCAGCTTGCTTCACTTAAGGCAAGTCTGAGATCACATTTCCTAGCTACTGGCTGATTCACATGAAGTTACCATCTCTCTAACCTTTGTAGCCCTCTGGAAGAGTGAATATATCCTTTACAGCTTCCCTGTGTTCAGAAGCTTCTGCATTTAAGACAGGCCAACAATATTGCTACTTCTAGAGAAGAAAAGAAATTTTGGGTATTTTTTTATTTTTGACATACTGGAACGATGGAAGTGTGTTAGCTGCCAGATAACTACACACACTCTTTCAATTTTTACACCTTTAGCTCGATAATATTCTTAGTTGAGCAAAGCAAAGTCATGTTCTGTGAATACTTTTATGACAACATCATTTGATTTGCATAACACCTGTGTCTGGAGTGCATATTTGTATATTTTATATGTATAAATGTGTGCATATACAAAAACATTTGTAATTTCTACTGAAATGTCAGCCCTAATTAGCACATATTCCAAAAGAGAAGCATATTTCCCCCCAGAGTTTAAATTCTAATTAAATCTAAAATTTCAGATATTTTGTCCTTTATTGGAGAAGGAAAATAGCAGCTTACTGATAGGAAAAAGGAACTTTAAGTGTCTGCAGCATTTCACAGATCCCCAGAAAACGGAAGCACTTCCCCCATTTAAACTGGCTGCTGACCTTTTATAGCTCATGAAGCAGAGTAAAAGGTGAAGTGTAGACATTTTCTGGTCTTCTTTGTCATAATCCTGCTACTTTATCTTCTATTTACCTTCTAAACCTTGGCATAGATTGCTCAGATGGGCCATTCACAAACAGTCGATTTTTCTTCTTTCTTTATTGATCATAATTCACCTAATGCACAAATGCTGCTGCATTTAGGAAAACCCTGACATTGATGCTCCCTGCTTGAGGGCTGGCGAAAGATCACAAATAATAGTGTCTACTGATAAAAAGCTGCTAATAAGGTCATCAGGAACAAACAGGGACTGCCTTAATAACATCAATGAAATGGCACACCTCAAGATATTTAAAATGAAAAGTACTTTCATGAGCTACTCAAGATAACTGTGGTCCTACCTCTCGTAAGTACTCCACTGAAAGCAAAAAGGAAACCTGTGACAGAATTTGAGAAAGATAAACAAAGTAAGTGGCAGTGAAATGCATTTGCTGTGTGATACAAATGGCAGAACTTTCCACTCATACCTCATTGCTACATGAAATAAGTGAAATGGGATTCTGTAGTTCTCTGCTTAGACAAACCTGCATGAGTGATTGGTATCCACATAACACAGCATTACTTGGCCTAGACTACCTCATTCCCTTCAGAAAAATAACATTGCACCATCATTAGATTCTCTATTCTAATTACAAGAGGATCTTAGTCTTATGTCTTAAAAAACCTTTAGATACTATCCATGTCATGACCTAAAAAAACCCATTTCAAATACAAAATTGGATTTTTAAAAATGCATTCCCAATGCCAATGTTGGACTCTTTGGGACTCTCCTTCTATCACTGTTGATTTATTCAGTAACACACTTAGAAATTATCTGAATGCATCTTTAAAAAAGGTAGTATTTTAATACTTTTTAATATAATGGGGATTATTAATATATTACTTAAAATCCAAAATTTGATTATTTTCATTTTCACACATTTTGAAAGGTTGCTGAAGCTGCATAGAAATAATGTGTGAAATTGCTAAATGAGGCTATTACTTCCTTTTGTTCTATGCTAATGAATTCATTAAAAGTTGTTCAGTTATTACCAAGGGTATTCTTTAGTTGTTAGATTGGAAAGATTTTTATCTTTTTCTTACTGTGAATCTGCTCATTACATGTCTGACTAAAAGCAGATGATTTCTCCTGCAGAAAAGTAAAACCCAAGCCCCTAAAACACAGGCAGGAAATGTTCTCATAATTTCCTTGACTCTGAAGTGTGTTTGTTTAAGCTCTTCAGTTTGCTTTTTGAGAGATTGTCCAGAATATCACAATGAGCTGTGTAAACACGTCAACAACTGTAAGCAAGGAACGATAATATCAATGCTGTACTTATAACAGGCAATGTAAACAATAAGATATGGTTTTTCCAGTTCTATAATTTACCAAATAATCTTTCTAAGGCATATATGTTCACCTACCTTTCCTTGAATGAGGGATAAAAGTGCTTATCTTGTAGATGATATTTTTGGCTCCTTACAGATTTTCAACAGCCAACAATGAACGTTCTTTGAAGATATAGCCCATTTAATCAAAAAACCTATAAGTATTTCAAAATGAAGTAAGTAATTAGTGGAGCCTAATGTCACATCTCTTTGTGAACATATTTCAAGTACATTTCACTGTTTTATCCACCGGTCCTCCATTTCATAGCTGTTCTTATTCCTGCTGTCTTTAGATTTATAACTTGTTTTATCCATGAGCTCTTTGGAGATAGGGCCTTGTTGGATACATTTAAGGAACATAGCACAGGAAGGTCTTTCTTCCAGGTTGAATCTTGCACAGTTTTATGAATTGCAGATGGCCTTAATACATGACACAATAGGTGAAATTTATGATACAATCATCCTTATAGACAACAAGTGTCCTTTCTAGAAGGAAAATTTGTGCATTAGGTGAATGAGAAATACAAACTGACGAGAAATGTCTTATACAAAATGTCTTTGATACCTTACAAGTCTGTAGAGATGGAGTAGGGAGTCACAGGGGTGGCTGCAGTGTACTGTACAAAAGCTCTGAGATGAACCCAGCCTGGGGAGTAAGATTCACATTACCAGGCTTGCAGGTGCTCACATTCTTGCAAGTGTAAAATCTTCTCTAGACTGCTCTGTGTTCTCTCTGTTCCTATTACACAGCAAAGATGTGTACCCTTAGTTTATAAATGGGTCAAATGCTACCCTTAGTTTATAAGAGGGCATAATCAAATAAATGACCTCATAAATGGAAAATAGAGGAAGGTGAAGTTTTAGGACAGTCATTATCCTTTTGAAGGCTGCGGTGGTGTTTAACATGTCTAAAAGTGACCTGGGAAAATGGCTAGAGCACTCAGTACCCGGCAGAGTAAAACCTCCCTCTTGCAGCAGCAGCTCCTTGACAGCATAGACAAACCTGCTACACTTGCCTTACTGCACTTCCAGCACTTTTCCCCGGTGGCATTGCTCTTTCCAGTCATTCTGACATGCTTCAAAAGGCAAAACAAAGGCTTATTCCAGCCAGCAAAACAAAAAGTAAACCCATAATCTTACTGTATGGAGATACACCACATAAATATACAGGTCATACCCGCTAGTTATCCATCCCTTTCCACCCTGAGTCCGAAGGGAATATTTGAAGAGCAGGAGAAGCTTTCTATCCTGTAAGAACGTGCTGGGCGTTGTGAAAAGAAGGTTCTTGTTATGCATTACTTCCTGCCACAGTATGGAGAAGCCACCTTGAGGGGTGGATTCAAAAGGTACGAAGAGGTACAAAGGAGTTTATTGCCTGCTGTGAGATGAATTAAAACGTATCCAGTAGAAAGTATTCAAGCAGTGCGAGATAAGGAACAGCAAATTCCAGATTTTGTAGTATGTGACAAAAAATAAAGTTGTTCCTAGAGAACAGCTGCAGTGCTGGGATCCTCTGATTAAATAATTTGCCTGAGGCCTAAGGGAGCCGGGAACTATAACCATCATTGACAAATGCCCACTTTTACAGTCTATTTTGGCTTTCAGGATTATGTGTCTTCTATGAAAGAGAAGCTACCATTCACATGAAAGTGTTGGGCTTAAGGCAGAAATTACGGGTGGAGGCTTCTGTGCTTGTGTTATGTAGGCAGACAGATGAAACAGCCAGAGAGGTCCCTTCTGGCTTAAAGAGCTCTAGGAATTGAGCATGAAAGATTATGGCTTCCCAAATAAGCTGGGTCAAGTGTGTAGGATAGATCCTGAGGGAGTTTTGAAAGCAGAATGCTGGGGTCTGACAGGTCAGAAAGGGTATCTTTGAAAAAATAAATCACTGTTGAGCTCCTAACATAAAAACTGCTCTGGGAGAATTCACAAAAATGTTCCATGTGTTTTAGGTATATTTGCTCCAAATTTATATATGTCCTCCTATAAATTTTGAACAATGATATGACCATAGAAGGCAAATATTAAACTTTCATGTGGAATTGGTATTTTATTTTAAACTCATGCATACTGTAAAAATATAAAACATGTAGACCACGAGGGCTCCAAAGACCTTGCTCTTTATGCCAGAATTTAGATGGCCAGATAAGTGACACAAACATCTAGCATCATTGTTGCTGCTAAGTCATGAAGAATTGCTTTATATGAATATGATGAGACAAAATTAAATTTAAAACACCAGGTTAGTCAATAAATTTTGCAATAGTCTAATTTTTCAAGCCATGAGCACAGTGGGAAAGGGACATATATTTTCTTTTTTTTGTTTAGTTTGTACTGACATTTATGTTTTCTCCATTTAAAGGAATCAGTGTTTCATCAGCTTTATAATTACATTTGTCCCATCAAGAACTAGAGGTATTTCTAGTTCTCCCAATTTTATAAATCTACCTGAGAAAGATGGGGAGATGCCATATAAAACTGTTAATCTTCAAATTAAAAATTATGTTATGTATATACCAACAAACAGGTTCTAAGGAATAACTAGTTGCTTGTGGACATTGCAAATGGACGTGCAAATATCACTAATTATTCTCATATATATATATTTTTCCCCTCTGTTCTGCAAATAACATGAGGAATACCTTCATAAGGAACTAAGATGTGGCTTGAAAATTGTTCAGTGTTTCTGTGTTTGAATGGGTACTAAGCAAGCTCCACCTATTTAAAAATTGCTACCATTCTCTCTTTAAAGATGTTTGCCTTTTAAAATTTTAAAATCTTATTTTATTAGGATGCTTGTCTTGATGTGATCCTGTCCTATGGATATAGACTTACAAGTCCATGCCCTATCAGTGGACATTTCTGACAGAGGAAAGCTCCAGATATTATTTCTTTCTAATATTCTTATATGGGCCAAAACTTAATAACCTCTGTGTAAAAGTCTTATAATTATCAAGAAACATTGCCAAATTCAAGATTTCTAAAGAAACTGAAATATTAAGAAAAAATGCAATTGGAAATTTGTTTTCAGAAATGTAACCACATTTGATATGGTGGATTTTTAGGCTCTGACATCTCTTGTATCTTGAAAGGGCTCCACACAAAATTATAAAAAAGTGGGAAAAAATTACTGATAAAATCAAAGTGTCTGTTAGGCTCCTTTAAGAGTAGCAACTCTAGGCTCTTCCTGTTTTGTACCATCTTTATACTAACATGACTTTTTTTTTTTCTTCAATGCCTTCATACCTTCATGACTACCAGTGTTCATAGCAGTAAATTCATGCTATTAATGCTAGACTAATCTCACTAAATGCAAATAACAATTTATGTTACAGCACATCTCATGTCAAAGGAGAGAGGATAGGCAATAATTTCTGTCCCTAAACCTCATATGCATACAGGGACGCTGCTGTCCATGTATTGGCCAACATCTCTCCTTTCTTTATTCTTTCTTTTCTGTGTCAGAGGTGGATAAGAGAAAACAGAGTATGGCAGCCATTGAGAGAAGAGTGGCTCAGATGGGGGAGAAGAAAATATCTTGCCCACTACGTACAGTTTTAGAAGAGAACTAGAAGGATTTAGGTGGGGAGCTTACAAGGGAATGAAACAGCCAGGTCTTCGCATTTGTAATTCCAGCATCCTTTCCATGTGGAGACAGAATACAGCGTAGGCCCTAACAGACTTATATCATATTGCTCTGGATTACATTTGGAAAAATGTTGCCAACAGATTAGTGAAAATATTGCTCTCAACCTGGTTTCCACGGGGAGAGACAGTCTAGCCTAGCATCACAATTTCAGTCAAACAGCAATTTATAACACCCAGCCCAGTAGGATGATAATGGAAATATTTTTGTCCTGTTTTAGGTGAGTTTGCATATTGTCAGCCAGTTGTAGATTCTTCTGAAATTATTGTGACCAGCAAGTTTTTATCAATCTTTCCATCTGCTTACAGTTTCTGAGGTGAAATGTATGACTTCTTTCATTCTTGCATCCTTAGTGCTTCACAAGCCCCAATGTTTGCACACTAATAACAGTTTTCTTAAATTTCTGCTTCCCAAGCACCTCTCTCTAACTAAAGAAATTCAAAAAACAATCGACTTGAAATTTGATGAGTTTTCATTCTTTTTACCTTATTTTGTAGGCCCCCTAATATTTGTTTGGTGTAGTTATGACAATTCATTCCTCTTTTCAGCTATTCCTATTCCTAAGTATTAGATCTATGTTGAAAATGATGCATATTTGTTTTGCCCTGAAACTGCTCACTTCTGTTGGCTTTATATAAGCCTTTTCTTTTAGGCTGGAAATTTCAGAGCACTTTCAGTGGGTTTTTTTTAAAGTGCAAAATTATTCAAATTTGTTTCTTTAGTTCTTTTTTCTCACTCATCTTTTTTTAAAAAAGTCTTTTCAGACTATGTGTTGAAGTTGGAAATTCATGCCCATGCTAAGGGAAGCATAAGAAACTGTTTTAAGCTTTCTAACCAAAGCTGCAGTGAGGCATAAGCATTTTGTTGTGCCCTCAGCAGGACTGGATTTCATTCTAAGCACCAGAGACCTCAGAGCACTTTGAAGACTTGCCAGTTTGTCATTAATCCTTGTGTTTCTGCCTCATAGTTTTCATATCCTCAGTAACTTTATTATCCATGTTTCTCCTTCTACATGCCAGGGTCAATAAATTTCATGTGAGAAGTACGCTGCTTTACCAGACAGAAGCATCATATTGGCTAGGATAATTCCATGAGACTTGGAAATGCTGATGAGACCTCTGTCTCGTGCCTGCTCACATTGCAGGCATGTCTGCTGAGTGAGAAATGCCAGCAACTCCCCCATGGCAATACACTAGGCTGACACTAAACTAGCTGCAGCCTCTTTGGACAGATTGAATAATAGGGTCTTGTCCCACATAGCAAGTGGTAATTTGCCCAGGTGGGACAGGACTGCCATTACTGGAGGTCGAATCTGTACTGTTTATTTCAGTGTAGCAATACATGTCGAGCATGTCAGGCAGAATTGGGCTCAATGTCTAACTATTAATTCTGCTTGATGTTCAATTATCAAGACATAGTTAAGTTCCACACAGCAAAAAGACAGCACAACTAATTAGGGATAGTTTTGCCCTTCTCCAGGTAGTTGTCTAGATGATTCTCGCTCCTCTTTGTATGTATTTGAGAAAATGTTTATTTTGGGCCATAAGGTTTAGCCTCTGAAGTCAGAGGTTGGATTAGACATCAGCTGATAAAGCGTGTTCCCTTTCTGCTTGTCCCTGAAGAATCAAAGAATTATAGAATGGTTTGGGTTGGAAGGGACCTTAAAGATCACCCAGTTCCAGCTCACCTGCCATGGGCCCGGAGACCTTCCACTTCACTAGTTTCCTCAAAGCCCTATCCAGCCTGGCCTTGAACACTTTCAGGGATGGAGCATCCACAGCTTCTCTGGGCATAAGTGAAATGGGACTGTTACATTCGTAGTGCCCACTGCCTTTCCCCAGTGGAGGGTGCCGTAAATTCAACATTGCTACTTAGCACAGCAGCACAGAGAAGGAGCAGATGGGTATTTGAGGGAGAAAAGTCATCATTTAGTGTTCAGAGACATAACTACTTTTAATCAGAAAAAAAAGTCAGAAAAAAAAATTAGAAAGCATGTAAATAAATTGCTATTTGTTACAATATGCCATAAAAATAGACTCCTTGCAGTGAATTAAGGTTTTTTATTTTTCCATGAATTCTGCTTTAATGTAGACTCTCATAAAAACTGACTTGGACTTTTACATGGACTTGAGAGGAGTATATGCTGTATTTAATAACCCCTGTCAAATAAAACTACAAACCTAATTAAGCAATAAATCCATAAAAATTTTTACAGACAGTTAATGAGTGGCTTGCATTTTTATAACAGCAATAGCATATTAAAAAAAGCATTAGCTGTTCTAGTATGGCTGAAGTAGTTGTACTGATAAATTAGTCCTTCTGGCGTTGCATGACTAATTTTAATCACTTGGAGCTGTGGAGATGTGCTTGGTTTAGAATTTAGAATAAGCTATTATTCTTAAATTAAAAGAAAAAAAATAATCTAAGTATCTGTCCATATTTGTAAAATATTAATGATAAAAAATAAAAATATTTAGTCTTTTCCTGTGAAAGCTAATGTTCGCAACACCGCCAACATGTTGGGCTCAGAGATATCTAGCATTGATACCAGCAAGTAGAGACTGAAATCACCTAGTTTATAGTTATAAAATATCATAGCAACTTTTGCAACAAGACTTAAAGAGGTACATTTGTGTAGTATCTTAATTTCAGGAATATGACATGTTTTGCCCATTTGGTCTGATATGAATAAGTCATGTGGATGTCTAAATTGACTCTGAATTAAAGAAGAGCAATACTTAGGATTCCATCCCCTCCACCTCCCTTTCTCTAATTTAATGACTAGATATTAGCTATTCCTTTTCTTTCTTTGTTTTTAGGAAGACCTATTAGTTATGGGCCTTTTTTTGTTGCAGGTCACTCACATTGAAAAGGACATGCCTCCTGTTTATTTCCCTGGTATGCAGGGATTGCACATGCTGCAGGTAATGGATTTCTAACACTATCTAATCTAATGGTCATAGGGGAGCTGGAGAGTGTTGTCTGGGGCCCAAAAGGTGGCAGTCAGTTTGGGACCAGTGACCTCTTCTGGGGTCATGAACAGAATCAAATAAATGAGAGAGGCTGGGGGTAGTTTGGAAGGGAGTGGGGAATGCAGTTGCAGGCAGGCAGAGAATCACACGGTACCCCAGGGAATACCTAGCCTTAAATTGGGGCAGGACTTCACTATTAAACCACTATTGTAGTTTAGACCAGCAAATGTCAAACCTCTGTATTGTTCTTTGTTGAACTATAATAACACTTCAGATGTTGCTTTATCATATGCCTTTAATCATATGCCTTTAAACCACTTCATAATGGAATAAAGGACACCAAGCAATAAATTCAAAAGCTGTAAAAATGAGTTTGTCAGATATCTTATGATATGTCTATTCCTGCAATGGGTTTAACAGTGAGAAAGAGCCAGGTGGTGTTTTTATTTCTACCAGATAAAACTTATGTCCAGCTGGTTTAGTTTGTGATCTTAAATATGTTTACGTGCCTTGTGGCTGTTCTAATATGCCTAGTAATACCATTTCATAGCCCTGCAGCACTCTGCAAGTGAAGATATAAACCCTCTTACGCACATTAACGAATTAAAGTTTAAACCACCATTACCTGACAATGAACTACTGTATCCCTTCTGAAAAAGAATCCATGGTATCTATTATTTTAAGATAAAAAAGCTAATAAACACTGTGGGCCATTGTGCTGGTTTTGACTAGGGTAGAATTTTCTTCCCAGTGGCTAGTTTGGGGCTGTGTTTTATCTTTGTGCTGGGAGCAGTGTTGATAGTTCCAGGATGTTTTATTGCTGAGCAGCGCTTACACAGAGCCAAAGCATTTTCTGTTTTTCATATGGCCACGCTGGTGAGAGAGTTGGGGGTGTGTGGGCAATTGGGAGAAGACACACTGGGATAGCTGACCACAGCTGGCCCAAAGGATATTCCAGACCATCTAACATCATGGTCAGTACATAAAGTGAGGGTGGGGGGGGAACATTCAGAGTTATGGCATTTATTTTCCCAAGTCACAATTACGTGTGATGGAGCCCTGCTTTCCTGTTCTGGCTGAACACCTGTCTGCTCATGGGAAGCAGTGAATTAATTCCTTGTGTTGCTTTGCTTTCTTGTGTGGCTGTTTCTTTCCCTGTTAAACTGTCTTCATCTCAACCCACAAGTTTTAACACTTTTCCTTTTCTAATTCTGATCCTGCTGGTTGTGGAGTGAGTGAGTGAGTGAGTGAGTGAGTGAGTGAGTGAGTGAGTGAGTGAGTGAGTGAGTGAGTGGCTATGTCATACTTGGTTGCTGGCTGGGGTTAAACCACAACAGCCATCTTTAATTATATCTCTTTCAGAACAGAAGCCTGCATTTGCTTATGAATGTCATAGGTGAAAAAATCAAACTTCTGCAGAAAGGTCATGAAGCTTTCAGAATTTGTTAGTCTCAAAGAAAATCTTGTATAAAAACTAGCACATATGTAGGATTTCTCAGGTGAAGAAGAAAAAACTACAAAAGTTGAGCCAGGTCTTTCATTCTTGAGAAAAAGCAGCTAAAATATTTTATTTTAGAAATGTGTTTCTATATAAATCTCTTTCATAGAATCACATATTTTTTAACAGAGGCTTTTTCTTTTCTTTTAGAAGATTCGTTCCCTTTTCCACCAAATTTAAGCGTGGTAAGAATTTAAAGGAAATCAAGATTGTGAGTTTGTGCTACATTACACTCTTCTACTCGTTTTTACTTCTATGAAGTGACCCTCTTTAAAAGCACAGGTGGTGGGAGTGAGCCATCACACAGCCCACACTACCACACTGCTTCTGACGCTGTGGAGGTAGAAGTAGGAGAGCCAGAAATTGAGGTCCTCCTTGGATAAGTGTTGACTACAGGTAGTATAATTTGCATTGTAACTGATTATCAGAAATTATTTTATTATAGCTGTACCCACAAAAAGTGTGGCTATATGCCAGATGCGTTGCTATGTTAAACATGTTGGGGCCAAGGAGGTAGATGGCAGCTTCAAATGGTTCATTTGATCCAGAAACCTCAGGGGGTGCTTGGCTGAAACAATCAGTTTGCCTGCCATCATCTGTGAGGGCCATAAAGAAAGTTAGCTAAAAGCTGTGTGCAGGGACCTTATGACACGCCTTCGAGGAGGTGATGTGAATAAACTTGGTCTTCTCTTATTTATGCATGCAGGAACTAATCTGGCAGGGATTCAAATAGCTCTCTACTACTAATACTCTTCCTTACGCTGGCTTGTATAGATCATGATAGCAGATGAAGGATTTCACGGCTTTACCATGGTAATAATGCTGAATTTCATGGTTTGTCAGTTTCTCAAGGATTAACAAGACTGACATTAAATTACTGGAGGAGCTGTTGTGTAGTAAAAAATGGAAATCTCAAATTTTTTACAATGTCTTTTGCATTAGCTTTTCTTTTTTAGAAATCACTAATATTCTTATTCAAGGGACTCAATTTGTCTCTCACTAATAAAAGTTCTATGGCATTCGCATATGGGTCATTCAGATATGGACAGTGAATTCAGGGAAAGCCTTAGAAAACCAATCATTTCAGGCATGGAATAATCAGAGTATATTTTCTTCATATTCATCCTTGGATAATATTTACCTGGTACAGAGCATTAGTTCATGCATGTGTAAGTGGAATTTAATTAGAATTCACCCCTGGAATGTTTAATTGCCTTCATTAAAGCAGTTTTCATAAAATCAAATGTCATTGGTCTTTATTTTGTGCTCAAGAATTCCTAAGACTTTCCAGAGTGTGGTTTTAGGCTTTTTTTTTTTTTTTGTCTACCTTCCATATTATTCCTATTCTCAGTGTCACAAGGCATTTAAAAACACCTGTCCACTGTCGAATGGTCCATGGACAAATATTTTATGCATTTCAGTCTTACTACAGCTAGTCCCTGTTATCTACTTAAGATCTATATTACAGTGCNTTTTTTTTTTTTTGGTCTGCCTTCCATATTATTCCTATTCTCAGTGTCACAAGGCATTTAAAAACACCTGTCCACTGTTGAATGGTCCATGGACAAATATTTTATGCATTTCAGTCTTACTACAGCTAGTCCCTGTTATCTACTTAAGATGTATATTACAGTGCTATCACACAGACTCTCACATTTTCGAAACATAGTTTGTTTTTCTTTTTTCTCAGAATAATATATGCAATATTATTAATGTATACATACTGAAGAGGTAACTGATATTTTAATACGTCCATTCATAAACTTTTATGTGTCCTTTCTTTATGTGTCTGCATCATAAAGCTAATATATTTATTGTCTTTAATACAATTGCAAAGTTTCTTTACTTAGTTCCTGTCAATCTTCTTATACCTGATGCAAGCACAGAACCGCCTTAAAAAGACCATGACACATTCTTATATTCTTTAAAAGGTATCCGTCCAAAACCATTTCTGTCTCTAAAAGCCTAGCTGTATATTTTGCAGTCATTTGTTGTTGACTATGGGACCAATAGTTCAGGAATTTATGCCAGTACATGTATTCACAACATCGTGTCAGATGCTCAAGCAATACTTCACTATTCTGCATGAAGGCTAACTCCAGGCTCCCCATGGATTTGTTTACAAGATTTGTAAAGGGCTCACAGGACCCCGGGATCCCAAAAAGGAACTTGACATAATTAGAAGGCTCCACAGGAAATCAGGGATGGATATAGACTAGGAGACAGTTAATAAGTTGGCATGGGTAGAAGCTGAAATGGATCCTCAGAAGTGGCAACGAACATCACCACCTGAACTATTTCACTTCCACATTTTTGCTTTTGTGTTCTACATTGTTTTAATTTATGGACTCTCTCACAGGTCTGTACCAGTTTTCTCAGTGAAACAGAGGCAAAGTCCCACAGCCATGATATGTCAAGCTGGGCCTTAATTAGTGAGCCGAACTCCTGGGCAGTACAGTCCAGAAAGCAAGCGAAGGGTTAAAGTGTGGGTATTCACATGATAGGCTACAGCCCCTTTCCTGGTGTTGTTTACTTCACAGATATGTAGCCAGCTGTCTGCCAAAGCTGTGCCCTTTCCATACATATTTTTCTATAGGATAATGAATCAGACAGAAAATCAATGTGACATTTGAAATATGGCCTCATTAGTGCCCTTGTTTAGTGTCAAGAATAAATATCCAGCAAGTTGCTCAGCATTTCTCTTCTCACTTCCTGGAATTATATTCTCCTTGCCTTATTGCCTTTACACATTGTGTCGAGTTTAATTCTAGCCACTAACCCTATAATCTTTAGCTTGCTCTGTGATTTACAGTTATGATCTTCGACTATTTCTTTATTTGTCCTGCAGACCTTCTAATTTGCATCTGCTCCTCTGAGTTGTATAAGCTGCTTACTCATCCCCCACTCCTTCTACAGAGTTGTTGCAGACTGCTCCTCTCCCTGAGTCACAGGCAGCAGATGAACTGTGAAAGAACAGTGCTCTGTACTCATAAGATTGCTTTACTTCCTCACAAAACTTACAATTTCTGTTTACAAATCTACTCTGCCTCAGATCTCCCCGGTCTTGACTTCCTCTTTTCTTATGCTTCAGAGGTTTTGTGTCATTTACCATTTCTTGCAGTCTAGGAGAGCAGAACCATTTCCTTTGAAGTGATTCTGAATTAAAGCAATTCACACCTGTCTCCTCATCTTTGTCAGTCATCTGTTGCCACCCTTCCCCTGCCATCTCTGTTCTTCTCAGCCCAGCTGGGTTTTTCAATTTGTTTGTTTCATGGTGATGCATGAGAACTTCAGTAGAGGAACTGATCTGGACTACAAACAACTTTGTTTTATTTTATGTGAAGCAGGCCTCATTAACAGCAGTGTTGCACAGCACTGTTGATTATCTTCTACAGAGATACAAAAGAACTACTGAAATGCTGAGAACCTGACTGCAGTGAGGAAGAGTAGCGTTGAATAATCAGTGCAATAGCATAAACAGGTTTTACCATCAGGGAAATGGTCTGCAGAAGCTTCATTTGGTATCAATAACCTTCTCTTTACATTGTTTGAGCAACTGTCCAAGCTATTTAAGTGTTGCATCAGCTGTCTTATACAGATAAGGTTGCAAAACCAGTTAATGGAAATTGACACTTGGATAGAAATTCTTGGATTTTTCAGTTTTCAGTTTCAAGTTGTAAGGGTTTGTTAGATTCACTTTCGCCTCCCTTCTTTCTTCTTTTTGTTTCTTTATCTTCACGACATCCAACATTTTTTGTAGCCTCAAATGACTTCTGTATTTTATAATATATCATCTTTGATTTTCTGTAGATCTGCTACAGGCAGAAAAGCAAAGACATTTTTATTCAATCAAATATAAAGTGTTATTTTTTCTCAGTCCTCTTGCTTTATCCTACTTTTTTTTTGCGTAACATATCATGTAAGGTACCTTACAATGCTTATGGAAACTGCATGTCCTGTACCACACTTGGATTCAAGATAGCTAGTAAGAGAAATACATAGACTGTCATGAAGTGGAAGGTGAAAAGTGACACTATTTCAGGTTTCTTGGATCCCATGACTTCACAGGTCAGAGTTTTGTGAAACAGTTATGCAGAAGATTGGAAAACATTTGTTTTCTTTTAATTTCTTGTATCAGATGACATTGTTTACTGTGAAAGGACAACTTGCAAAAACACAGAAGTTGAGCTATTACTCTGTATGATAAGGCATTATATTTGTAACAAAGGTATAGCTAAAATTTCAAGTAAGGTGACACATGGAGGAGTAGATGCAAAAACAATTTCAGACATAGAAGAATATAGAGCTCAAAAGATCTGTCTGGGAAGAAATATCAACTCTTTATGTTTTACTTTCTTTGACACAGGATCTACTGGGCAAAAAGAAATTGGATGTAAATTTCAATTTCTGCATGATGGGTTTTTATCCTTGAGTAGCATATAAAGTGGTTTGTTTTACATGCATGGGCAAAGAAATCTGAAAAGCAAGACAAGACAATCTGCATGCAAAAGTAATTTCCTTTACACTGGATTTCCACCAGAATAAATCTGTTAACTTCATTTGGCTTTGATCCAGGTTTTGACTAATGTGAGACGAGCAGCAGACTCAAACAAGATGTTATTAATATGGGGAAGACTATGCTAACAACTAAGCAGGGATTGTGCTGGATGGAAAATGAATATTTTCACTAAGTCAGTATAGCAGAGTACCCAGGCAAAACACTTAGGTTGTTCTTCATCAGATTCTGACTCCTGTCACGATACTTTCAAATAACATACTTGGAGAATGAAAGTGGAGTAGAAAATTTTCAATGCCAATGGACAGAGATCTGAATATCTTAATTCCCAGAAGGGCACTTCTGTTCTCCTTCATGAGATGCATGGCATAAGAGGGCAACACTAACCAAGCTGAACTGAATTCATGCCCTAAGAGAAGTTTCAGATGCTCACCATCTCATCCAAATATTTCTCATGTAAAAGAAAGAATATAGTAACTGGAGAAGAAAAAATTATTTTTTCCATCTCATGCGTATGGTAGATTCTCCAGTGCTTTAATATCGAGGTTTAAGTAATTGATTATATTTGGTCTTTAAAAATATTTCAGTATAATTGTATTCATAATGGTGTGGTTTTTTCTATTTTGTATTGCAAAATATAGTACTAAGAATAAATACAAAGGTGGAAAATTTCCTATTTCTCCTTGTGTTGAATAATATGCCAAACTGGCAGTAAAGAATATTTTCCCTTTATATAGTGGTATTAGTATGCTACATTTTCCTATGTACTCCATAATTCAGAGATTTTTATTACCTCTTCTCAATACACTAATTTAAGAACTGATGACCAGGTGAAATATATAGTAATCAAGGTACAAGCAAAGAAAAAAAGCAGTATATTAATAATTACTTTATTAAAAATTGATGAAGCTATAAACTTTTCTTCTTAGAATACAGTGTGGTTTCCCAAGATAACAGTTTGGAGACACTGATTTTTTTTGTTGTTGTTTTCTAAATTTTAAATCAGTAGCACAAGAAATGTTGAACTGGTCATTAGTCTTCATTAAACTTGCCAATATGAGAAAATAAGAGTCAATAGAGAAGGCAAAGGAACTTTCATAAATAACCTGGTTTTAAAAGACACCACACTTCTTCAAGCTGTTCTTTTGGGCACACTTTAATTTTATTGTTTAAACAGACTTTTCTTATTATTACTGATGCCTGCTCAGAAATACTTTCTTCTTTGTCAATATTTAACTTATCATAGAGAAATTTATTTAGAGGTTCTGCTTAAAGCAAACAATGGTTAGAGTAGCTCTGACCTTAATTGCACCAAAATAAACATGAGCAGCATTTTCCAAAATTGTTGATCAAGTGTTTGATTTTAGGAGATCCACCATAATGCCATAAACCAGCCTTCAGTGGAAAGCTCAGCACTTTACTTTTTGTGTTATTAATGCATCTGAAATGCATTTCCCATGTCACTCAGTGAGTGAAGATTGGTTTCAAAATCTTACAGTAATAAAAATCATGTCTTCAACCCCTGTGGTGCAAGGCTCATGTTCATTGCATAGCAATCTATTTTCACAGTGTTTGTGGCCTTGGGAAAGGCAATGTGTTTTTATAAACAACATAAACGGAGCAGAGTTAAAAGAGTTGTTCATTTACTTTGCTGGGACCCAAAGATCTATGAAAGTCATCTAGAATGATATTTGACCTCAGCAATATTACTGTAAGGATAGTGTCTTTCAGTCAACACCTTATGTCTTGCAGGGAGCACCTTATGTACTAAGCTGTGAGAGCAGGGGACATGGAGCCTCCCATTAATGCAGAAGTGCAAGATACAAGGATTTGCCTCCATAGGTGGGTAGTTACAATACACTTGGAAAGACCTCCATCAGCCGACATGTATGAAAATAGGTGCCAACATTTTGGATCATTATCTAAAAATTATCACGTACAATAAAGTTGTAGTTGTTATTTATTGAAATTGGCCTCCAGTGCAAAGCTTTTCCTCATGGAGATCCTAACAATCTCCAGGGGAGAGTTCAACAGCAGCTGCTACTTCTAATACTGTAAGCAACCAAGGAAGGAAGATGCTTTTGGCAGTGAATGCAAATGATTAGCTCAGGATGTAATTTGTATCTCAGAATTGTTTTGATAGCTCAGCACTTTCTTGGGTATTTATCTTTTCCCAAATGAAATAACAGTCTTTTCAACTTCAAATAAGTCCTGTCTATCTTGGAGTTACAGAAATGATGTCATGCAAAATTCAACATTTCCACTACTCACATATTAAAACTTACTAATCAAGAAAATATTTAAAACAGAAATTCAAGCTCTCAAACTTCTGCTTTAATAATCTTCTAAATATTCACAGATGCATGAGTCTAAGAAAAGCACACAAGAGCCAAAGTCAATCTTGAAAATGTGATCTATTGTGATAAGATATGGCAAAAGATAACTTGGGCTACTCAGTTCACAAAAATTCCATTTAAGTCTCTAACTAGTACTTCTCATGGCTGATTTTAGAAGCTCTCCTGCTTTGTGCCTTATTGAATCCTCCAGATTGTTCTTTCAGGCATACTGAGACAAGAAATTGTCATCATTATTCATAAATTTAGGCCTACCGACTATTAGGTTTAGTAACAAAATGTAAGCTGGTTGAATGAAGTTGTTTTTCCTCTTTTATGCAGGTGAGAGTGGTACTGTGAAGTTGAATCAGTGGAGATAAAGAAGCAATCTCTAGTGGCACAATCAGTAAAGTTATTTCTTACTTTGGACTAAAGAAGAACTAGGAGTGGGAACTCTAACTATGGTAGCCTATGCTTTTTCATCTTTACATGGCCTGTTTCACTCCAGGCTTCAATCTCTTTGATTCTTCTGGATTTGTGGTTTCTGTTTACCTTTTATTCATGTCAGCCAACACCAGCTTCATTTCAAAGAAGTGAAATGTTGACTGAGAGTTCAGACTCAACGAGTTTAGATTTTCACAATGGAAAATTACTTTAGAAGTACTAAAATTACTTCTTTCTTCACTGACCTTTTTTTTTTCTTTCATTTTTTTTTTTCCCTGACCTTCTTTGGCTTCATGCAATAGAATACAAGGCAAGAAGCAACAGCCATCTGGAACTGTCATTGGCACTTCCCTATGCTGACTGATAACAAAAAAACAGCAATAGCTATCTGAAGAACACAAGTGAAAAAGAGGTGTTGACCAGATTCTCCTTAATAAACAGTGTTTCTTTAGCACACTATTATTCAGAACTCCCAGAAATATTAATTTATAAGGGAAAACTCTCATTCTCATTGCATTTCCTGCCTACATTTTTGATGTTGCTTTTTTTTTTCCCTTAGGGTTTTCTTCAGGGATTAGAGACAGGATGTTCTTTTACTAAATGATTTTCACCTTCTGTTGTTGACCCCCACAGGACTAGAATAACCTTACCTACCAAAATAATTCAGGCTGAAAGCTAATGATTGGCATTTGTAATTTTCAAGGGCTAATTACTACAAACTGCCTTTCAATAAAAAGGGGCACATGAGAGGAAGGTTTTGATTCTTGGCATGTGTAAGTATTACCATTCACTGTCTCAGGATAATTTGTGTTTATACATATGTATTTAAACTTCAGTTAGGGATAGCAGTGGATTCTGAAGAGCCCTTTGTTGTTTTGCTCCTTATATCAGGCTTAAAAGAAGAAATATTTTACCCCTAGTTTGGTAGTTTGAGAGATTTTAAACTTTCAGAATAGGAGGAAAGAATGTTAAATTATGCTTTAAATTTGGGGGGGTTGTGGTTTTTGTTTTTGTTTTTCCAAAATTCTGATTTTCATATCAGAAAGAAATTGCGTGACAGCAGAACCTAACATTTGTTATACACATGAATATTTTAGTTGATGTATTCCAAGAAAAAGCAAGAATGGAATATATCATGTATGTGAAACAGCGCTCAGTTATATCAAGCAAGGGGATGACAGTGGATGCAAGCTTTTTTTCAGTTCCCTTCTTCAAGAAAAGCTAAAGAAATGGACATTGTGCATGCTAAAAACCAAGCAGGAGAGTTTCTTAAATTACTTCCACCTGGAAAATAGGAAAATAATTTTAGGACACTGATTCAAATTACTCTGTCATATCTTGAAATAAAACATAGTTGTATACCTAAATGAGGACCAACCTTAATTTTGTTATGTAAGGAGTAGCATATCGATGACTACTGAACAGAAATAAGTGTTAGAAGAGATACAAGTAACTTTAATTCCTTCTGCGATCCATCTGCTTGCTCTTGATTTACCCTGACAACTAGCTTAAGTAACTACTTTGCAAGATGGTGTGTCAGAACTGCTGCAGTTCCTGGAATGGAGGGAAGATGCAGAAGTCCCTGTGGAGACAGCCTGCAGTAACCTGCACTGCTTTGGTTCTTGAGCTGAAAGAATGTGTGAAAGAGAGAATGATCTTTTCTGTCACTCCTACCAATCCTCCTGTGCTGCGCATACTGATGCGGCCACCTGGATGTGGATTGGAGAAAACCGTGGATAATGTAGGAGTGTGAAGCATTCTGTGGGTTTGACCAGACACATGGCTTTTAATTCCTGCCTTT
This sequence comes from Dasyornis broadbenti, assembly GCA_013397935.1. Classification (NCBI taxonomy): domain Eukaryota; kingdom Metazoa; phylum Chordata; class Aves; order Passeriformes; family Dasyornithidae; genus Dasyornis; species Dasyornis broadbenti. The sequence continues at coordinate 4,934 of VZRN01004778.1, read as the reverse complement.
TGCATACGGGCAGGGGACAAGAGCATCTTGAGAAGGTTGATGAGAAGTTAAGCTACACATTTAAAATCATAAGATTAGGAGGAATTGTTCCATGGAATCTAATTTGTCATTTGAATCACAGTGGAAAGTCTCACCTTATCAACAGCCCACAGAAAATTAAGGCAGAAAAACGTTACAAAGTTTCTTCTTATGAGTTTGTTTGTTACTGTAGAGGGTTGACCCTTGCACCCATCAAAGCCTCTCCATCACTCCCTTTTGCAGCTGGACAGGGGAGAGAAAGGATAACGAAGGATTCATGAGGTAAGGACAGGAGAGATCACTCACCAAATACCATCACAGGCAAAAGAGGCTTGAATTAGAGATATTAATTAAATTTATTATTCACAAATTCAGAGCAGGATCATGAGAAATAAAATAAAACCTTAATAATACCTTCCACCCACTCCTTCTTCCTTCCCATCTTTACCTCCTCCCCCAGAGGCAGGAGAGGGGGTACGCTCAGCTCATCACATGTTGTTTCTCCCACTGCTTAGAGAGAGGAGTCATTTCCCGGCTGCATCGTGGGGTCCCTCCCACATGAGACAGTTCTCCAATGAACTCCTCCAATGTGAGTCCATCTCACGAGTGACAGCTCTCTGCAAACTGCTGGAATGTGAATCCATCCCACAGCTAACAGTCCACCCCAAACTGCTGCAGTGTGGGTCACTCTTCCTCAGGGTGCAGTCCCTGCACAGGCTGCTCCAGCATGGGAAAAGGGCTCCTCTCTCCAGAGGCCTCCCACAGGATCACAGACCCCTCTCAAGTATCCACCTGCTCCGGTGTGGGTCCCCTCCACAGGCTGCAAGCGGATCTCTGCAATCCCATGAATCTCCATGGCCTGCAGGGGCACAGCTGCTTCACCATGACCTTCATCTGTGGCTACCGAGGAATCTCAGCTCCAGTACCTGGAGCACCTTCTCCCCATCCTTCTGCACTGACCTTGGTGTCTGCAGAGTTGTTTATCTCACATGTTCTCACTCTGGTCTTCTCTCTCCGCAATTTCAATTGTGCAACTTTTTTTTTTAATCTTCTTCTTTGTAAATCTGTTATCACAGAGGTTTTATCACCATTTTCTAATTGGCCCAGCCTTGACCAGCAGCACATCTGTCTTTGGAGCTGCCAGGGATTGGCTCTGCTGGACATGAAGGAAATTTCTGGCAGCTTCTCACAGAAGCCACCCCTATAGCCCCTCCTACTACCAAAGCTTGGCCATGCAAACCTATTACAGTTACCCTAAATCATCTGCATTTATCAGTTTTTAACTGCTACTTTCTCTTAGTTCAGCTTTTTTATGGGGTTGTCTTATATATGGAATTTAGCTGAAATTTTGAGCTAGATACATCAGCAGCAACTGTAAGTGTAGGTCTAGGGATGTCTCTTGTTTCATTATGGAAATTTCTTAGGCTTTTCAGGCCTAGCTAGACTTTGATCTATTAGCATTTATTGGCTCATTAGATCTGATAACCCTGGGCAAAGGATCTTCAACATTATTGAACTTTTTGTTCAAACACATTGCAGGCTTGTAACCTTATTAAGGTGGTTGGGTTCTGCAAATGTTTCCTAACCCTTGGACTATTTGCTGCTATGTGCAAACAAAAGATTTATTTTTTTTCCTGTTGATTTCAGTAGCTGGACACAAGTTCAACAGCCACCCTAGTAAGACTTCATCACTCATGGATCAGTTCTTATAATTCTGCATTTCAGTTTTTCTTCAAAGAAAACAAAAACCTGAAGGTTGCCTTTTTAAACATATTTACAAATAATTAAACAATATTTATTAACAAATATTTGTTTTCAGAGATCATAGAATGGTTTGGATTGGAAGGAACTTTAAGGATCATCTCGTTCCTACCCCCCTGCCATGGGCAGGGACACCTTCCACTAGACCAGGTTCCTCAGAGCTTCATCTAGGCTTGACCTTGAACATAATATGGGGATGGGCCATCCACAATTTCTCTGGGCAACCTGTTCAAGTCCCTTACCGCCCTCATAAAAAAAAACTTCCTCTTAATACCTGATCTAAATTTACTTTTTTTCAGTTTGAATCCATTCCCCCTTGTCCTGTCATACATGCTCATGTAAAAAGTCTCTCTCTTTCTTGTAGGCTCCCTTCAGGTGCTGGAAGGCCACAAGTAGGTAACCCCTAAGCCTTCTCTTTCCCAGGCTGAACAAACCAAGTTCTCTCAGCCTTATTAAGTATATCTGATTTGGTGATTAAGTACATCTGATTGAGTTTCTAAGGAAATATCCCCAGGAAGCATTTTTCAAAAATTTATACTGTTTAAGCAGGAAAAACTCATCTTTCATCTAATTTCAGACCAAGATGACCATTTCAGTTTGTGAACAGGATCAAATCCAATTAAGATTTACAGCCATACCACTACTCCCCATCCTTAGTCAATTATTTTGATTTCTTTTTAAGCAATACAACCAGAAGTCTGGAAAAGCATGAAACAATGTAGAAACCTTTTCCTTCTTTCAATTTTTTAACCGGGGGCGGACAGGAGACTACATCCCACATTATGCACCCAGAGACTTTTCCCAATTTCCTAACTTTCTGACAATACTCAGTGTCTTCCTGGAAGGAGATGCCAGTGATGCACACTGGTGATTTTCTCATGTCTTCACACACAAGTGCTTACACTTTTTATGAAAAGAAAACCAGTGCATAGCAACAAGGATGTTTACAATATCTTCCAGTCTATTCCCTGAATCACTTTAAAAAACAAGCTATACAGCCATGTCTGACACCATACAAGCTGCATAGTTCACATGCAAGACATGTACTTCGTAATGTTTATTAGCCATGTATAAGATATATAGGAGCTTTTCTTTGACTAGAAGATGTTAGTATAATATTATGCTAACCAAAGAAGAAAAAGTATTGCTTTGTGCTAGACTGTGAAAAGAAAATACAATTTTTTGGCTTTCTGAGTTGGCATGCATACAGACTGGAAAATGTGTGTCTGTACATAGGACCTGCAAAGCTGAACTGTATTAATAACACGATAAAAGCAATAATTCTGGAGTATGTTTGATGTAATTTTATAGAACTAACGTTTAACAGTAGACTAAAACTTTTGAACTGTGTTAGAGTAACGTCAACTGAAAAAATTACTATATGAAGTAAATATGAATACCTGTTTGAAGAGCTGCTTTCTCCCAAGATGATTTCTTCAAAATAATATTGTCTTACCAAGTAAAAAAGGTAATGAGAGTTTCTTTGTAATAATGCTTGCTTTTATTTTCACAAATGTTAACTCAGGGCTTATTTGCTATCTGATGTCCAGATGTTCAACTTGCTTGAAGCAAATTCTAACAACTCTTGCTCTGGGAAATACATCTCATAAAGGTTTACCTGAAAATCAGTAGGTTACTAATCAGCTAGTTCCTTCACTCTAAAATACAAAACAAAGCAAAAATCAAAAAAAAAAAAAAACCAAAAGCAAAACCAAACAACAAAAATACCCCACAACTCAAACAGGAGGAGTCTCTAAAAGTGGAGGAAGTGGTTCTTTCAACTCACCTTCTGAAAAAGTAAAAGGATAGAACAAAGGGATCCGGATGTTTGGTCATCCTTGAAGCACAGCAACCACTGAATTGCTAAAATGATCATTATCTAAGCATAACCAAATCTACTGAGGTTCCACTCTTTGATGTAGAAGTTCCAGTTCTCCTGCCAAAGGCAAGAGATATGCTACGGTGCACAGTTCTTCTGGCACAGTCAACTTTTAAGTTGGTTTAAAAGTATTGTAAAAATTCAACCTTTTGCTAACACCCTTTTTACTTGTGAAAGTGTTCCTTTCAGTGTTTCTGGCAGGTCTTAAAAGTGTTAGTGTTGAAGTCCTGTAGGCCAGTATTTTAAAGTTAGAGCCTTAGAATTGTAAAATGGTATGCTGCAATATATGAGAATGACTGGAGACTTTTCAACTTTGTAGTAAAGAAATTTACCTAGAGACTTCTGAGTACTGGTAACTAATGAATTTAAACTGTGGCAGTTAAGAAAAGTATTGTCAGGCATTATGTCATATGATAAAGTAGCTGCAGTCACTAGCATACACAGGAAATCTTTAACTGTAACTACAGGGTTGGACGGATTTGTTCCCTTGTTTCGGTTCCCTTTTCCCATTTGCTTTTCAGCTCATATCTGAGGAAAGAAAAGAAAGAACCCCTCTTTCCTGTATGGAGTATGAAGAGATGGGTCTTCTAAGAGACTAAAGAGCATGGTGCCTGGGTAATATGGCTGTTCTATACCATGAGGGTGAGGAGGAGAAAAGGACATGCCAGCCTCCTGGAAAACACCGGGCCAATGGTAAGGGTTTAAGAGCTGGAGGGCACCTCTTTTCTGTTGTAAAACACAGGAAATAAAGGGACATCACACCATGATCAATGTGATCAAGTGAAGCCCAAAAACCCGTTTATTGTGCTGTATTAAGCATTCTTATACTATTTCCATGCAAAGCATGTGTCCTCAACTACATCTCTATTGGATAGCTAGCAGTGTCCATGCGCCCCAAAACTCTTCTAATTGGAACACATTGTTTAGATCACGCGAATCGCAGCAGTCTGTCTGCACAGCAAATTCTGTCACGTTTCTCATGTCTTACATGCCAGTGCTTTCTTCTTTCCCATCCTGGAGTATCTTATCTGGCTGGCATGTTTCTTCCTTCATGGCTTTGGCTGTTTTCCCTCTGTCCTTGTAGCTAAATTAATTCGCCTGTGAAAGCTGGATTGCTCACATGCCCCCTTTCCTTAAGAAATTCCTCTACAAATCCCCCTTCTCTTTTTTGAGCAATCCAGGCTTGTTTCACTGCCCGTTCTGCAACTTTTACAACACACCGCAATAAACAAGGTATAATACTAAGCAAAACGAATATAATTATCAAAATCAAAAG